>CM053783.1:843017935-843617935 GCA_028749045.1 Cupressus sempervirens
TTTTGGGGGGGTAAAAGCTTATATAGCTCCCCCAACCATCCTTAGGGTGCACTAGTGTGCGCTTGTGCAAATGCACAGGTGTCCACCATGCACTATGTCGGGTGCACAAATTTTTTTAAATTTATTTTTAATAAATTTTTTAAATTTTAAATTTTTTATATTTTTCAAATTTTTGACTTTTTTATGACTTTTTCTATTTTCTCAATTTTTTGGTTTTTCCATTTTTTTTAATTTTTACTTTTTTGACTCTTTGAATTTCCATGATCCCGAATTGTGAGTTCGAGGATCCAAAAATAAAGTAGGGGGTCCCCATTCTTGGTGAGGAATGGGGCATGCATTGTGGAGCCACAACAAAATAGCCCCGAAAAAGGAAGAAATGACAAAGGCATTTCTTCACCAGCAAACATTCTTTTGACATGTGTCAAACACCAACTAAACTCTGAATGCCTCAAACATAGTTTGAATGACCTTGCAGTCAAACCTTAGGATCCAAAACCTTTCAAACTCAGTGTGTGATTCATGTGTTCATTCCCTTCAACATCTCAAGATGTAGTCTATCAAAGTTTTACGACAACTTGGAGACAATCTTCCACCCTTCATGGCTCATCCATTTGAAATATTCACAAAGGTTGTTTATCGATCACTTGCTTGACTAGATGAGAGAATCAATTCAAGGGCTCTTAGCGCGCTATCACTCTCTTTTAATTTTCTAGAAAATTTTGAAGAATCGCTCCATGTAGCTCATAATGTCCCTACTTGATGAAGCAATATTTTAGTATAAGATACTTCATTTTGTAATTGTATTTCTCTGCCATTTCAAATATTTTGAATCCTTTAGTCTTAATACCATCATTTTTAATTTCTCTTTTTTTTTTCTATATCTTGACTACGCTTAGATTGTGTAGCCAGGACATCAGTGTCATTTCTTGGATTCGATCATTGGTGAACATCCCTTGCATTCCTCGTTTAGAACTTTTAGAAACTCTCATGCCAAACAATGATCTTTGCAACCCTTCAAGAAGACCCCTCCTATTTGAACCAATTGGAGTTTGAAGCATCCCCTGCTATCTTCAACCTTATTTTGACAACACCTAAGATGATCAATTCTTAAGTTCGCAAAGTGTTTAGAGATAATTGGTTTAGGACCCTAAACTTAAGACTGAAAGTCTCCCTATTTCCACAAGCAACGTCCATTGTTCAATTGGTATAAAACACACAATCATCCAAATGCTTTAACAAAGAAATACCTCTTCCTAAAATTAGAACCAGAGAGTGGTTAGTGAAATATCTCAAGATAAAATCTCAAGTGCACCCTACCCCCTAGGATTGACCCAACTTAGAAAGTAAACACGTGACTGAAAGGGAACACACAACTAAAAACAAAACACAGTTGTAGAAAATAAAGACACTTGTGAAAATAAAACCTAACTAATTATAGAAATAGAATCGAACTAAAAGTAGAAATAAAACCTAACTTATTTTTCTTTTGTGTTCTTTTAGGCCTCAAAATAATGTTTCAGAAATTGTCCATTTATTGGCAAGGCAAGAAATTCCCCCTATAAGGAACTGAGCCTAAAAGTGTTTTCTCTGAGGATTTCTGCAATCTAATAGGGACGAGTCCACAAGCATTGAATCTTGGTATGGCTGCCCAGCTTTTCTTTTGCCTTATCCCAAAGTAGAACAAGGTCAAAAATCCTAAAGGCTTTTATCATGGCTCTCTTGTCGAACCATCTTTTCACAACAGCTTGATGTTTAGCCATGTGCTCCAATGCAATTGTCCATTTCTCATCCATCTCTAAAAGATTCATCAATCTAATCTATACTTTTTTAGCATCTTCGACATATCCACTCATAAACTTCAAAACAGGAATCCTGAGGTTAAGTGAGAACACTGGTTCTTATCTATAAACAAGCAAGTATGGAGAAGTCCCCAAAGAATTTTTTACTCTAACTCGATCTATCCATAAGGCATATTTTAGTTGTGTATGCCAATCTCTAGGGTTCTCCTTCAACAATCATCTTATTACTATGATCAAGTTCTTGTTCATAGATTTTGCTACCTTGTTTCCTTGTAGGTAATAATGTGATGAGAAGTTGATGATGACCTGATTCTCAAGTGCCCATTGGGTCAAGAAAATTGATGCGAAAGCATACCCATTATCGCACACAAGGGCGAATGTCATTCTAAATTTGGTAACAATATGTTCTTCCAAGAAGTTTGTCACCACCTTGGTAGAACAATTTCTAAAAGTTTCTACTTCTATCCACTATGTATAATAATATTAGTTGTAAGGATAAATGTGTGTCCAGTTGATGATGGTGGATTGACCGAACCAATAAAATCTAGCCCCCACTTTGCGAAGGGGTGCACCTCGTACATTGTTTGTAATAGCATTGTCAGGTGTCTTTCTCTATTAGCACTTTTCTGGTAGATATGGCAAGAATGTACATGCTTGAAAGTGTCTCTAAATATTGTGGGCCAAAAATAACCCAATCTCAAGATCATATGAGTAGTTGCTTCTATTGAACCATGCCTTGTACCATACTTGTCATGAAAATGTTCTAAGACTTCCTTTGCTTCTTCAGGCCCTAAGCACTTTAGATAGATCCCTTTATAATTTCTCTTGTACAACTTTTATCATGTAGCATATAAGACTCACACTTCATTTTGAGTTCCCTACGCTGTGAACTATTCATCCAACTGCGGCATTGGTCTTGTACCAAATAATAAACAATATCCTGATACCAACTGTCTGTCACCATGCCTTGACCAATATCAACTTGAGATACAATAATTTTGTTCTAATCATCTTTGTTTATTTCACTATAAAACTTAAATTCCTTTTCATTTATGTCCTAGTTATTAGCTATCATTCTTGACAACCCTTGACCTCTAACTACTCTCATAGGTTGAATTTCTAGATCGAATTCTTGAAGTATGGCCATCCATTTTCCTCATCTTTCACTGAGTTCATTATGTATCAACAACATCTTTACTACCATATTAGGTACAATTGCATACACCTTACTTCTTAGTATGTAATGATGGAACTTCTTTACATCCTTCATTAATGCAAAAGACTATTTATCAAGGTTTGAATAATTCAACTTAGCATTCTTCAGGGGGCAACTCATGAAAGCAATTGGTCTTTCATCTTCCTTTTCCTTTTTTTGCGTTAGGATCTTGGCACAAGAGTGTTCTAAAGCAAACGAATATATCTTAAAAGGTAACTCATAATCAAGACTTACTAAGACCAAAGCCGTATAAATGGCCACTTTGATATCTTCGAATGATTTCTTAATCTCTAGATCCCATTTTGTCCTAGCTCCCTTTTTGAGAAAATCATTAAGAGGAAAAACTATTTTTGTGAATCCACTTATGAATTTTCACACAAAATTTATATTCCCAAAGAAATAATTGAGTTCTTTTTTACTATGGGGAGGTGACAACTTTAGAATAGCTTCCATTCTATCAGGATCGATAGAGATCCTGACTTCAGAAATGACATGACCCAGGAGCTTTCCTTTAGTGACCCCAAATGAACATTTCTTGGGATTGAGGGATATGTTGTACTTATGAAATCTATTGAATACCCACCTTAAATTAGTAATGTGAGTGCTTCGATCTTTTGAGAAGATGGTTAAATCATCCATGTAGATGACTACATTTATTTACCAATCCCTTAAAAGTTTCATCCATGGCTCGTTGAAATGTAGCCCCTACATTAATCAATTTGAAAGGCATTCTCCTGTAGGAAAAAGTTCCCCATTTAGTTGTGAAATTTGTCTTTAGTCGATCTCCTTCATCAACCATCACTTGATTATATCCCAAATATCTATCTAGGAAAGACATCATTTTTGAACCATTCACAATTTGTAGAACCTCAACAAGTGAGGGTAAAAGATAATTGTCCTTTTGAGATGCCATGTTCAAGTTACGAAAATTAATGCAAAGGTGAATCTCTCCATTCTTCTTCTTTGCATGAACCAAATTAGCCACCCATGTAGAATGGTAGATGGGAAATATGATCTTGGCATCCAGTAACTTCTTTCATTATTAATGGTTCAATGATAGGATTAACAAGTCTTTGTCTTTGTCGAAAAGGCTTGGCATCTGGTTTCAATGGGATGTCATGGGTTATAATCTCAAGGTCATATGTCATTAGTTCTTTGTAGCTCCAAGCAATAACATATTTATACTCAGTAAGTAATTTGAGCATTTCTTCCCTTTCTTGTGCATTGCATGCTTTGCATATTTGAAACATCCTTGGATCTTCTTTAATCCCTAAGTTGTATTCATCACACTCCTCGATCCCCTTTTCTTGGGTAATTCTTTTATTAAGTGTTGATTGATCATGATAAAAAATGCATTCTAACTCAACCATCCCCTTGGGAATAGTGTTAATCTTTAAATTCAAGATTCCATTTTCATCTTCAAGTTCATCATCCTTAGGTTTGTCATCTGGATTGTCATCAATTTCTTTCCCTTTAAGGTGGCCATTGCACATGATAAATTTGAGTATGTGTTGATCATCCTGAAAGACTTGAAAGTTTGTAATATTGTCTAAAATAGATGGATTAGCAATTAACTCTACTAAAAATCTTTTCAATTTCATTCTTTTGACTAGTTGTAGTGCACTTGCTGAAATAGCGAGAGCATCTACCACCATGTTCTTCCTCCTTGGAATGGGCCTTATGTTTAAAGCTTTAAAATCATCTAGTAAATCCCATATTGTTTTCCTATAAGAAAGTAACCTTTTTTTTGTTGCAAGAGTATAATGATTTTACCTTCCGAATAACCAACTGAGAATCTCCCTCAATTATGAGAGTCATGACTCCTTTTTTGAGTACAAAGATAAGTCCTCGGATCAACACTTTGTATTCTACTGCATTGTTAGTACATCTAAATTGTAATCGATATGCTACATAAAAAGACTTACCTTTTAGGTTAACCAATTCTATACCTGCATCAACCCCTAATTTGCATCTAGAACCATCGAAGTGAAGTGTCCAAATTGGATCTTCCTTGGGCTTTCTAACCTTGTGTTTGTTCATTCTTAACTTCTCTTTCACCTGAGAGTTAAAAGATTGTTTCTTGGGAACCCATTGCGACGTCTCACAAGGTGGACTTGATGATTCCCCATTGTAACATGTTGATAGAGTAAATGTCTATTTTCCATATTTGTCTTGAATTTCCCCTATCAATTCCTTAATTTCATCTATTTTGGGTTCAGGATGAATGACTACCAAATTCCACCCTTGGCCTTTCACGTACTATCTTCTCCTTTGAATCTTGATCATTCCTGGGGGAGGAGAAGACAAACCTCCACCATCTAAAGAGGTATCACTATATGATAAATTCAAATCTTCAATTTCTTGTTCAATCTTGTTTGTCGACTCAATTGATTTTATATAACTTTGATCTTCTACGGGTCCATTTTTTGGAATTTGGTCATCCTTGCCTTGCATAATATGTGTTAACACCTTTTTTACTACTTCTTGGCATGATGAGAATTCAAATTTAGAGTGACTAACTTTGTGTAGTGAAAAAAATCCTAGGAGGAGTAAGATGCTAGGATCGGCTTCTTCTCCCAAGCATTGCAAATTAGTGACCATGCTATCTATGAATTGTATCATGATCTCATCCTTTGGGATTGATATCTTGATTTGTTTATCTTAATCACTTGATGTTTTGGTGGGGATCTTATCAAATGCCATCACTTTGTATGAGCCCAAATCTGATTGGAGGAATGCCACCTTATTCAGAGAATTGTATTCTATGACCATCATTTTCAATCTAGGTTTTGCATCTATCTTGATTTGATTGTTTAATCCCTTCCATGGTAACCATAACTGAGTGAAATCCATAGAAAATCATCCTCTTAGGAATGTCATCCATTCTCTACTCAGGAGCAACCCATACATCTCTAGAATGTCCACCACATGTATATTAATGACATCTTGAATCCGAGTATCGACTGTCAACTATATTCAAACATCTTTCAATACACCGATGACTTTCACCTCTATTTTGTCCAACTGTATCACTATCTAGTTGGAAGGTTGAGGAATTACCCCTAACCTTTGCACTATTGATAGTGGCATGACATACATGAGGCTTCCAAATCAATCAAGCAATTGTGGAGATTCTCTCCATATATCTTGATGCTAAACAAGAATGAGGGTACTTCAACCTTGTATTTAAACATAATGGGAATCTCTTCTATAGCATTTACTTGTTGAGACCCTACCTTATGAGGGAAAATATTCATATTGTGGGGTACCTTTGTATGATCCAAAGTCTTCATGAGTGCTTCTTACAGTTGTGGACAATTTTGCAACATGTCAAATATGGACATATTTTCTTTGGTTCATTTCAAGTCTTCCACAACACTATACTTTTCATTAGACCAAGCAAGATTTTTCAATATTGTTGGTACATTCATTTGATTCTAATTTTTTTTTCATCTATATGGTGGCCTAATGAGTGTTAGATTGTCACTTGCTCTCAAATTGGGAGGAGTTGGTTGCAAGGCTAGAGGAATTCCATCCATCACAGGTTCCTTTTTATTTCTCAGATTATATGTATTCTGATTGTCATTATGAAAAGCAAACATCTCTTCATGCTGAAGGTCAGGTTCGTGACTGAATGGAAAAGAGAACTCTTCACTAGCGAGTTGTTCTACCTGCACATTCTATGTCGAATCATAAGATTCTAGTAGCATAGCATTAAATTGTACAAGAGAAGCATTTTCATTCACTTGTGAACTTTGAGTGATCTCTTGATTTCCATTATAATATGAACCATCATTGTGGGATGCATTCTAACTATCATCATATTGATTAATATTTGCATACTGAACATTGTTATTGTTATTGTCAGCAGGAATGCTTCAATTATTCGACCGAGTGTTCCATTGTTAGTTTTGTCTTTGGAAGCCATTGTTATGATCAGGAGGATTAAAATTGTTCCCCTCATTATTGTTTCTTGCATTATTTTTTTTTTTTCCATTGAAGTTCCTATAATACTTCTGGCCATAATTGTTATTGTAAGGACCAACATTGTTCCTCTAGAAGTTGTTGTTTTGTCCTTGTGACAACCTTAGATGAGTTAGTTCATTATTCATTTGAGATAGTCTTTTTCATCTAACCAAATTTAGAAACAAAACCATTGTCTACTTTAGCAGGCACTGTTGCCTTTTGCTCAAAGAAGGCAACTTTTGGAGGTTCAAATCCTAGATACGTTAGAGAAAGATTTTGTGGAATTGGTGCCTATTGTAATGGAACTGGGTTCATAGGTATGAATTGACTAGGCATTCTGGGTACTCTAGCAAGGTATGTTGGCATCATTGTGATAATTGGAGCTAGAAGCATTAATCCTCCTCTATTAGGATTAACTTGCTTAGTGAAGGTAATTGCCTCTGTGAAGACTTTATCCAATGTATCAATATTTGTTGTAGGAAGTCTTCTCAGGAAAATAGTAGTAAGATGGTCCATAGTATTCATATAAATCTGAATAGTGGCTTCAACTGGTATAGTGTATGGCATCTCTAACTTGTGATATGCCATATGAAAGTGATGGTTAAAGCGAGAAACAGTCTCAGTTGGGTCCCTTTTGATTGATATGAATTGTTGATGTGTCACAGTTGGGTTGATGAATTTTTTGAATTGTTCTAGGAACAATTTTTCAAAAGTATGCCAATCTCCAATACATCCAAGTGGCAAATTAACGTACCAATTGAAGGCAATTTCCCAAAGAGTAGGGGAATAAATGAAGAACCACATCCTTGTTAGCAACCTGCTTTCGGTTGCAAATTTCTTTGAATACCTTGATGTGATCTTCAGATGTTTGTGTGTCACCATAGATGAACCTTGGGCAAAAAATTTTAGGATTCTTAGGGAGGTCATGGAGTGCACTTCTCAATTTTATTGGTGAGTTTTCAAAATTTGCAAGAAAGGCCATCAGAGGGTTTGGTGGACCTAATGGTGGTTGGAGTGGAGGTGGAGTTGAAGATGATGATGAAAGTTTGAATGGAAGTGGTTGAATTTGGGGTATTCCTTTGTCACTACATGGTTTGTGGAAGTGGGTAAGCTCAAGGAACTCATGTGCACTTGGTGAAGACCTTAATGCTCCTTGAAATGGGGATTCTAGATCAAAACCCTCCAGTTTGCATCAATTCTAGAAAAAGTGCACCTCTATAGAAGTACACTTTCTCACACCACCAAATTTTGCACACCACAAAGTTTTGCACACCTGCACAATTTCTTAGCTACAGATCTGCTTACCTGCATACTTGTGGAGCTATGCACCTATGCACCTAAATTTCTCAAAAAACTCAAAAAAAATTTTGAACTTGTGGGAAGTGCAAATTTTTGAAAAAGTGCAAAATTTTGAAACATTGGCAAATTGTCCACTTTTCTCCAAGAATCACAAGTGCAGCCTGTTAGTCTCAAAATGGTTTTTGACATTTGAGTGCCAACACACTTAACCACTTTCTACATTGAAGCTGAGTACACTATGTATGTCGAGCCATAGCATGTGCTGAGTCAGAATTCCAACAGGTGTCAAGTGATCTTTAGGTGCCAAGTGATCTGTAGGTGTCGAGTGAAGATCAAGTTCTGAGTGACTTCAGGTGTCGAGCATGATACAAGTACCAAGTAATATATAGGTGCCGAGTCACAGATGATGCTGAGTAGGATAGAATCACTATAGGAGCTAAGTGAGCTAGTTTCCTTATGTGTGTCTAGCATCAAGAATTAGAAAGGGTTGAGTAACACAAAATGCACATATGAGTTTGAGAAGGCACAAACTCAGATGTATACCATTTTTATGGCCAACATATGATGAATCTCAAAGGATCTAAGTGATAAGATCAAATCTTTTGTACTTCCTATGCAATCTACATGCAGCCAATAAGAAAAATGGATAAGGCATGCAACCAATAATAAAAGTACAAGAAATGAGCAGGAAATAAAGATTCAATATGGATCGTAGATCCATACCTAACCTTAAGTCTTTGAAATTCTTTATAAGGAAGACAAAATCTCATTGTGCATATGAGAAAAGAAGTGTATGAGGAAAATATAGTAAAATTCAGAGTGAAGAGTGAAAAGACTTAGAGGAAGAGAGTAGCAATTAGATATTCAGTTGATCAGAACAAAGCAAGGAATATGAATAGATATCAGGTTTTAGAGAATCAAGATCAGAGAGAGTAGATCAAGTTCCTAAATTCAACAATCAAGGATTGTAAGCTATCAGGTTTATTATACCTAATACTCTCTAGCAACTGTATTAGAAAGGAAATCCTATGTTGATAGGTTAGCTTAACAACTAGGTTGTTGATCCTTTGAAGAGGTGATTAAATCCTTTAATAGGGTGAAACTTAATGAAAAGTGTTTGTAAATCCTTTAACTAGGTCACTATTGATATAGTGTAAAGCCTTTAATAGGGCAGACCATCAGAAGTGGTCAAAACAATTATTGCTGCAATAATTTTGTGGGTATCATCCCCACCCTAGTTTTACCTTCTTATTCCTAAAGGGTTTCTAGGTTACCAAAATCTAGTGTTATGTGTTGTTGATGCATGTGTTTACTTCATGTTTATTTCATATGTTTACATGCATGCAATTTATTTCTAGTTAAAAGTTTTAATGGATAAAGTGTAATACTTCTGATTTACCCACCCCCCCCTCTCAAAAGCATTCTTCCCATTTGAATATTCCAACGATTGGTATCAGAGCACAAGTTCTCACAAGGAGAAGCCTAATAGCTTGGAGAAAAAGGATATAAGATGGAGGTCTTCAAACTTGGGAAGATAATAGAAAATCAAGTGATTGATGTTCAACTCGCTCTACACAAATTGGAGGAAGCTAGAGAAGAATTACAAAAATCTTTGAAAAGAAGGAAGGATATAGCCATAGCTGAAAATGATATAAACTACAAGGAGATTGATACCACAAAAGTGTTTAACAATGGTGATACTAAATAGTTTGATGCAGCAATAGCAGAACTAATGGAAATGAATAGATCTCAAGCAGAAGAAATCAGAACCTTGAAGATTGAACAAGAATCACAAGCTATAATGCTTTGTAAAGTGACTGAACAAAAGAAAAGAGCTATTGAAGAAAAAGCAGTGATAGAAGATGATAAGAGAAATCTTACAAATAGATTGGAGGAAAAGACAATTGAGTTTGAAAGAATCTCAAACATGCAGCTAGAAACCTTAAGAGAGATGATGAATGCACATCATGAGCTAAATATGAAGGATATTGAGATCTCTACGCTAAAGATGAAAAATGAACAATTGAAGAATGACTTGAGAAGAGAAAAGGAAATTTTAGAGAGTTTCAACAAACCCAACAAAACCATCAAGTACTTTGAGCAGTTACTAAAATCTCCAAGGTCCAAAAATGACACTCAAGGATTAGGCTATACCAGCACTGAAGAAGGAGAGTTGTCCAAGACTATAGAAGAAAGGAACAACAAAGATAAGAACACCAAACCTACCTGTCATTTTTGTGGTAAGAAAGGACACACTTCTAATGTGTGTAGGAGCAATAATGCCCATCAGCATGATAAGTCTAAGAGTGCAAGCTATTGTCATAAGTGCAAGAAGCAAGGACATCAAGCACATGAATGCAGAACTAGGACTATCAAGACACCAAGATTTGAAGGTCACTGCTACAATTGCAAGAAGTATGGACATAGAGCCTTTGAATGTAGATCAAAGCCCATGTGGACATCAAATCAACCAGCAAATACTAAAGGCAATGGAAATCACACTATTGGGATTACAACACCAGGTATAGTTGTCATTACTGCCAAGAATATGGACATGTTCCTAAAAATTGCATAAGGACACATTTTAGAGGAAACTACAATAGATGGTTGAGTCAAACCACATGTTTCAGTTGCTTGAAAATTGGTCATATCAATAGGAATTTCCCAACAAGGTCCAAGGCACAAAGTTCTAAGTTCAACAAAGGGAAGGCAAAGGAAGGCATTGAACACATTAGAGGAGAGATGAATAAGACATGGAAGAAGAAAAATGAGTGTAGCACATCAAGTGAAGGAATCACTTCACCCAATGGGTCAAGTGATCACACTTCATCAAACTAAGCATGAATAGGTGTATGGGACTGATATACAAAGTTATATCATACATCAGTCCCAAGACAAAGAAGTATTGCAAAGAAGAAATTAGCATTAGCAAAAATGCCAAGTCAAAATATGAAGTTCTTACAAATACTATCAAGTCATCCTCAAATGCCGAGTAAAGCTCCAATGCATGCCAAGTTTCTAATAGTGACCGAGTTGATGGTTGATTCTGAATTGAGAAATGTCAATTGAAGCTGAGTCATGTTGAAACCTTCAAGTGCCGAGTTTATAACTGTACATGCACCAAGAATTTAATGCTATGTTTTGAAAGGTATAAGGTCAATTTTTTATCATTTCTCGCCATTCAAACACAAAGAAAAGATGAGAAGATCGCAAGAGAGATCAAAGAACTACATTGATGCCATTTGCACAAATTTCAACAGTAATTCAGCATAAATTTTGTCGATCAAAGATATTTATCAAGTGTCAAGCTACGCAGTGTTAAAGTTTTAATCTTTTAAAACCCTAGATCGGTACAATGGCTTTTAGTTCTAAGAAATCCAAGGGAAAAGAAGGTCATGAGGTTCAACTGGTCAATATTGAGGTTAAACAACTTGAATTTAGGCCAATTCCAGAAGTCACCTACAAAAATGACCCTGCTGGTACATTATCCACTATCCTATCCAAAGTAGTCATGGTGCAAGATGTAAGGAAGTGTTATAAATGCAAAATTGGTGCCATAGGTGATCTTGAAATATTCCAAGCCTATGAAAAACTATGTGAGAACAAGATTGTGAAGGATGAATTCCAAATAGTCGAGAGAAAGGGTTTGACCAATGCCTTAGTTTGCCCTATAGGATTCAAAATTGAATGGATATAGATTGTTTTAAGTAGAATTCATGATGGATTTTTTGGCTAGAGAAAAGTCCAGTAAAGATTACAAAAAGGATAGTGCATAGGGCTACATGTTTTCCAACCCTAGATCGGCCTAAGACCCTGCACAGTGATTCCAAAGAGATCATTGAAAAGAATACAGGTGCAAAATGGAATAAGAGGGGTATGACTATTGATACTATCACTGATCCTCTTCTAGATTTTTTTGTGAGAATAATATCCACCAAATTCTATCAATCTAGTAGATTGAATAGTGTGCCATGCATAGCTGTTGATATAGCCTACAAACTGGTAAAGAGAGATCACACATATGATCTGTCAGAACTTTTGTTGCAATAGATAAATGAAAACCTCAGAGCAATAAGGAGATCAAAAGGTGCTCAATGCAAATTTGGTTCAGTTCTTATGTGTATATTCTTTTATGTTATGGAAGAGTTTACTTCTATAGGAAAGGTGAATTAGAATCCTAACAAAACTGCAATTACACAAATCAATGAGTTCATTGATCATATGGGTGACAACTTTGAAGCCCATATGACAAGCTATTTTAAGGATTTCAAGAAATCCATGAAGCAAAGGGTAAGAATACCAGTTTCCTTAGTGGAAAAACATATCAATGACATATGCTTCTTATTTGATATTGATTTCACCTATATCCAAGTAGTGGTTCCAAGGGTGAGATGGCTAAGGCCATTGGGTTATGAACTAGATGTGGATGAAGCATCTGCAACAATCACTGCATTGCTTGCAGAAGAAATAAACAAGTCTACCAAGCTTTTGACATATATGATATTGTTAAATCCAAAGTTGAAGACTACCTCTATAATTAAGAAGAAAGATAAATTGGTGAACAAAATAAAGAAGAAATTTGGTGAAGGAATTGAGGTGGCAGAAAAAGAAGAAGATGATGTTGATGATGATGATGCGGATGAACAAGAGCAAGGCCCAATGGAATTGACTAAAGGCCTAGGTGAAGATAACGAGGAAGGTGTCAAGGAAGATGAAGCTGAGAAAGCACCAACCCAAGCTGAGCCAAAGAAAAGAAAGGCAACAATACAACCTCCACCCCAGCCTAAAGTAAAGAAGGTTGCTAAGCCAACCCAAGCCAAGCCACAGATACCAATAACAAGGGCTACCACAAGGGAAACTTCAAAAAAGGCCAAGGAACAAATCAAAGAGAAGAGGAAGGCCCTTGAACAAACTAGTGAAGTGCAAAAGAAAAGAAGAAAATATGTAGCACAACCAGATTCTGATGAGGAGGAGAGAACAGAGTCAGAAGATAAGGGCCAATTTAGAGTGGTAAGTCATCCTCCCAAATCAGCCATAGATAAAATTTGTGAAAATATTAAGAATGTAGATTTTACTAATTTGAAAAGTATTGATTTCAACAAGCTAAGTAGAGAAGAGAAAAACAAAATAGAGGAATCAGTATATGCCATGATGGTTGAATTTAAGTATACACTTCTAGAGCTAGAAAATACCATGCCTAGGGAATTATATGAGATAATTGAAAACAAATGGCATTATTGTCTAAAAATGGAAAAGGAGATAAGAGAATCTACCTTAGCACAAGTGATGCCTGACCTAACAAGAGGTCAAATAACAAAGGCTAATAAGAAACATAGTGCCAAGTTCACACCAAAGTATAGAGCCTTTAGCATCCTACAAAACAAGATTGAAGATGTTGTCAGTAAGTCCATAAAAATATGAAAGTTGATATATGGTTTTACTACCATAAAGGATGGAGAAGAAGATCCCCTTGAGGGACAAAACACTGAACAAGAAGATAAGGCAAAGCCTAGTGAAAAAGAGAAGGTAGAAGAAAAGGTTACAAAAAAAGGAGTAGAAGAGAAGGAAGAAGAAAAGAAAGATGAAGAGGAGAAAGAAAAAGGTGAGGAGGAGGAGACAAAAAAAAAAGATGAAATGACAATAGCTGAGCAGGAGTAGCAACAAGACCAGAGTGTGCAAGACACACAATTGCCACCTCCTAGCCCTCCTCATGTAACCATCACACCTACAAACACTATAACTATAAAGGATGTTCCTGACACTTCTGCTCAGAACATCAATCCTTTAACTGCAGAGGATCTCAAAAAGATCCTTGACCAATCCAAACAACAAACAAAATTATGTACAAATCCAGTATTGGTTAGTGTGGATGAATTACAAAAGGTAGTAGCTGACACAATTAAAGATAAGGTGAATCCACAAGAACCACCTTCGATCATCTCTACAGCTACTAGTGGTCAACTTCAAATGCAAACAATTGTTACATCAGGAACAGTCGACACCATAGTGCAGAAGCCGAGTGCAGAAGGAGATAAAGGTATAGAACAAATAGGATAGACAGTTGCATCTGATCCTACAACACAAACACAAGGTGCATCTCCTCACATTTTTATAATTGACCAAGGTTGTAGACAAAAGGAGAAGGAAGCAGAGAAAACCCCTAAAGAGCAGGAGGCAATACAAACATTGATAAATTTGCCGACCTCAGGGACTCCTCCAAAATAGCCAAGCAATGATGCAATGCCATTGTAAATGTCAGCACTAGGATCAAGTACTACAAGAGTTGCAAGCGTACTTCACTATGGAGACCGTGAATTAGATGAGGAGATAGTCATACCTAGTTATGACTCAAAAACAATAAGCATTGATCAAATCACTGAGGTGTAGGAAGCATTCACTAGAATAAAGAGGCAAGAGATACTCAGGAAGGAGTATTAAAAAAAGCAAGTATTACATGAGATTAAGGACATTTTTATGGATGCCTTCAGCTTATAGTCACCAGATGAGACAAAGCATATAATGGAAAAATAGTCAGATATTGTTGACCAGGTGACAAATGAAGACCAAGAAACTAATGTAAAACTTATTGAATGGTCTGAAAGGAAATTCCAAGGGAAAGTAAATGAGAAAATATCTAGTGAAATTTCACTTTCCTAGGTTGAATTGACAAAGTGAAAAAGGTACTTGAGAATATATTCTCATTGTACAAAAAGTTGTGTGACTTTTCATACTTCACACAAGAGACAAGCCATAGAATAATGAGTCTGAAGAGGAATCTGAAGATTTCAAGCATGCAGCTACCAAAAGATCCAGCTCAAAGTGAGAAGCACTTTAATCAAATGCTTCACACCCAAAAGGAAGTAGTTGTGTTGATAGCAGAAGAGGCCACCATCAAGGCCAAACTGATGCAGCTCCAATCTTCCATTACCCCACATTTGGAAGTACTCCATAAAGAACAAGCCTATGCTGAAACTATTCTCAAGAAAGATCCTAATCTTTCTACTTTAGATGGACTTGTTCACCTTGCTGCAAAGACTGCCATCCAGCACAAGTCATTGGAAATTTCTTTGCATAATTGGGATGCAACTCTCAAGATGATTATGGAGGTAAATAGTGCATTTTTGACGAGATATGGTCTTAACCCTTAGTACCCTTTGACATTTGTGTCAAAAAGGGGGAGATAAATAAAAAAGGGGGAGATATAATAACAAAAAATATAATAAGGGAGATATAAAAAGGGGGAGATACATTGTATAACACAAGTATAGAGTACAGAAACAAGGCATAGCTAAAGAGTATCAAATATATTAGAATTTTGGTTACAGGAATGGATAGCACAATCAGCTCAGGGGGAGTTATAAGAATTTTAAGGTATACTATTCCTTACAAAAATTTTGAACAAGTCTTGAGATTTTGTGCATACGCTAAACAGAATGAATGATGTACTCATAAGGTCAAATAAATAATGCTTAATTAAGTGTTTTTGACGCTCATGTCAAAGGGGCAGATTGTTAGTCTTAAAATGGTTTTTGACATTTGAGTGCCAACACACTTAACCAATTTCTACATTGAAGTTGAGTACACTATGTATGTCGAGCCACAGCATGTGCTGAGTCAGAATTCCAATAGGTGCCGAGTGATCTTCAGGTGTCGAGTGAAGATCAAGTGCCAAGTGACTTCAGGGGCTGAGCATGATACAAGTACTGAGTAATATATAGGTGCCGAGTCATAGATGATGTCGAGTCACAGATGATGTCGAGTAGGATAGAATCACTATAGGAGCCAAGTGAGCTAGTTTCCTTATATGTGTCGAGCATCAGGAATTAGAAAGGGTTGAGTAACACAAAATGCACATAAGAGTTTGAGAAGGCACAAACTCAGATGTATACCATTTTTATGGCCGACATATGATGAATCTCAAAGGATCTAAGTGACAAGATCAAATCTTTTGTACTTTCTATGCAATCTACATGCAACCAATAAGAAAAATGGATAAGGCATGGAACCAATAATAAAAGTACAAGAAATGAGTGGGAAATAAAGATTTAATATGGATTGTAGATCCATACCTAACCTTAAGTCTTTGAAAGTCTTTATAAGGAAGACAAAATCTCATTGTGCATATGAGAAAAGAAGTGTATGAGGAAAATATAGTAAAATTTAGAGTGAAGAGTGAAAAGACTTAGAGGAAGAGAGTAGCAATTAGATATTCAGTTGATCAGAAAAAAGCAAGGAATATGAATAGATATAAGGTTTCAGAGAATCAAGATCAGAGAGAGTAGATCAAGTTCCTAAATTCAACAATCAAGGATTGTAAGCTATCAGGTTTATTATACCTAATACTCTCTAGCAATTGTATTAGAAAGGAAATCCTATGTTGATAGGTTAGCTTAATAGCTAGGTTGTTGATCCTTTAAAGAGGTGATTAAATCCTTTAACAAGGTGACACTTAATGAAAAGTGTTTGTAAATCCTTTAACATGGCATGCCTTTCACAGGGCAGACCATTAGAAGTAGTCAAAACAATTATTGTTGTAGTGATTTTGTGGGTATCATCTCCACCCCAGTTTTACCTTCTTATTCCTGGAGGGTTTCTGGGTTACCAAAATCTAGTGTTATGTGTTGTTGATGCATGTGTTTACTTCATGTTTATTTCATATGTTTACATGCATGCAATTTACTTCTAGTTAAAAGTTTTAATGGATAAATTGTAATACTACTAATTCACCCCCCCCCCCCCCCCTTCTCAGAAGCATTCTTCCCATTTGAATATTCCAACATGACCCTCCTTCTAGTGCCACTTTTGTTGAGTTTTCATTTTACATGATGCTAAATGACAAGAATCCTTGCAAACTCCTCTCTTGAAAAACTAATTTTGTGAATCGAATCCAAGGTTCTAGGAAATCTTGCGACCTACTAGAATCCACTCAATTGAAGATAAATGTGAATGTTCATGATGAGGCCTTTGCTAGTTCATTTTGATCTCGGATGAGATGAAGAATCTACACACTATTTTAAAAATAACACACAAAAAGAACTATGTTTTTGTATTTTTATGTTTTTGAATGAATGCAATCTAATAATGCAACTAAAATGAAATCCTATTCTAACAAGGGGTGAGCAAAGAAAATAACAAGAACATTAAAAAAAATAACATGAAATTGAAATCCTAAAGGACATAAGCTATAGAAAATAACACATCTATGAGTTAAGCTTTCAAAGAAATTGGTAGGTAACCAATGAAAGTAGGAGTAGCGCTTCCCCAATTCCATTGATGCAATCATTAGTGAGAAACTTAGTAATTGTATGATATTTCACTCTTTATTAAATTGCAAGGCCACGAAAAGTGTGCTCATGTGAGACAGAGAGTTATGCAAGCACAATTCGATGATTTCTTCTCAAGCTAGATACATCAGCGAAATTCATCAAACCATAGCAAACACTAGAACTAAAAGATCGCACAACTAGGAAAAAAGCAATAAACCTTTGGGTCAATCACAATTCCATGAACAAAACTCACAAAAATATGACACATTCAAAAAATAATCACTACACTCCAAATGCGAGCACCAAAAGCATAATTTTATTGCATAATGACGGCGGCCCCAATTACATGTTACAATGAAGTATTTATAATAAATTGTATCCTCAATTTGTGTTGAGAGTGAGAGATATTTTCATGCAATAAAATGCTTTTAATTTTGTTTTATTTTTATAAACAAACTAATTATATACAAACTAACAATCTAACCTATGCTAAGCAGGACTCCATCCATTTTTATTTATTAATTGGATGCATGACCCTTTACATGTTAAAAACAAAGAAATTATGAGAGAAAAAAGAATGAGAAAGCCTTCAGTCGAAGTGGAAGTGTCTGCAAGTGCTAAAAATGGAAGTTGATCCTTCACTAGGCATTTGTCAAAGTTAAACTATCGTCAGAATGCATTTGTAATGCATGGAAAGCTCTATTTTTGGAAATGGCAGTTAACTATCAATGAAACTTCTAAAAATGTGCACCTACAAAGCTGTGGACTTGCGCACCTGCAGACCTATGGAGCTGTGCACCTCAAAAATGGTCCAAAATCTCAAAAATTTACTAGATATAAAAAAATGAAATTCTGGCATCTAGGTTTTGTTCCCCTTCATTCCAAAGCTATGTTTGGATGTTTGCCCTTGAATTTCTTTATAATCTCAATAATTTTAGCTACATCTGATAAATTTAAAGCCTCATATTTTTCCTTGACCTTTTGCCTATAATTGTCTACATCAATTTGGGTGTTATCAAAATCCTTGAGTGTGGTATCCAATTCTAACAAGGCTTCTTCTATTCTAAAGGCTTGTTGGATATCTTCATCATTAGTAGCTTCAAAAAAAATCTTTTAAAAACTCTCTACTACTGTCTCTACCAGCAAAAACTTATCTTGTTCCTCATCTTCAAAAATATCTAGGCATGCATCACTGTAATGCTTCTCTACTTCCAAAATTTGCTCTTGGGCTTGCTCCTTGAGCCTATGGATCTCCACGTGTAATGTTTCCATTACTTTATTACTATCCACAATTTTCTCTATCCAACCATCAATCATATCAAACTCCTCCCCTATATATACATCTATCAAAACTCTAGGCCCTTACTTCATCCATAATTCTGAAGTCCTGCTTCCAAATTCCCACCATTTTATTTACATTCTCCTATGTAGTGTGCAGTAACTTCAGGTTCCCCTAGATTATCAAAATTCCCTTCTCCTCAAAAATTTCCTACCACTATTGACAAGCTTTCAAAAATGGATCCACATGTATAGCTCTCGAAGTATGGTATTCAATGTCTCCTCGGGGTGGTTAGGATCAAGAGGACCAACCAATTCTGCCAAATATCCCCTTAGTATCTCATTTTTTGGTTGAATTTTTCAAATTTTGACCTCCTCCTATTCCTTGCTCCTGAGTACTTCCTTGATTCCCATGGTCACCATCAATCCAGTGGTATGTAGTGTGGTTCCCCCAAGCATGACCTCTTTGATTTGATAGTCTTTGGGATATAGGCTTTCTACATCTATGTCTTCACGAGGAACATCCACTTGTGTGAACAACTCCTGGTCCTATGTATTGTTGACAAATGCCAATGGTCTTGCCTCATGTAATGGGGACTCAAGTTTATTCCAAATCTCAGCAATCTCAAAATGTCCTTCTCATCAACACAGAATTAAGGTTTGGTACTCCTCATTACTTCTTTCCAGAGCCATCTTGGGATATTCTTAGCTGAAGACCTACCTCTCAAGGATGAAGGAGTATGTTCTACTACATCCTTCCCCTTATCACTCCTCCATAAAGTACTTTCCCTTCGTGAGGGCTCTTCTTCTACAGCCTCTATTTCAGTTGACCCTGCAGCTTGAACCTCAGTATCTTGGGAAGGTGGTTGAGAATATTTCACCACTTGTCCCTCCTTTGACACTTCATTAGTCACCATTTGTTCTGGTTCCTCCCCTTGTGATGGTTCCTTTTGAAACTATTCCTCTTCTAAACTTTGGGGCAGAGGAGTAACTGAGCCTTTATCTACTGCTGTGACTTGTGGTGGAGATGGGGGAGTAAGATTAGGACCTTGTGAATCTGGTGGCATTTGTGTCCAATATTCTTGTTGGGGTTCACCTGTAGGGGTGTCCCTGATCTTTTCCCCAACTAGCTTTGTTCCCATGGGCATAAAATCAAAATATAACATTTTGAAAATGCCATTGCCCTCTTCACTCTACTCATCCACCCACTGTTGTACTTCATCTTTCGAAGAAGAGGCTTCCAAGGATCCTACTTGGGTGGATAGCAATGTGCCTGTGGTACTCCTCCTTTCTAGCTCGGTGGCTCTAGCTAGCTAGGTTCTTCTTTGTAGGGGTACTTGTTCCTCTTCATTTGTCTCATCTTCTTCCTCCTCTTCTCCTTCTAGAATGGTCTTGGGAATAGATGGAAAAGGCAACATTCCCTTAGTCACCCTTTGTCTTTTCTTCATTCAGATCTTAATCCTCTTTTTCTTTGTAGAGGTAGAAGGGGATACTGGCTCTTCTTGTGAAGGAGGAATGGAAACCTAATAAACCTCTCCCTCTTCTGACTATCTGGGCATCAAGGGAGGCAATTGAGGGTCATCATAGACCTGAGCAACTCCAGTATCTTTAGACCCTTGTACACTCTCTTCTTGCTGCTAGGAAGGTGCTTGCGCTTCACCCTATTCTGTTTTAATCCTTTGAGGGGAAGTCCTCTTCCTTTTGTTCTTTCCTTTCCTCTCTGGAGGACGATAGTATCCAACCAGGTGGTCAAGTTGGTATATTGTCTCTGGCATGATGGGAGATTGGGCCGCAAAGGTAGGAATTGTAACTTTCTTCCCTCTACCTTTCTTCGAGCAGGCTTGAGCATGAAAGATCATGGTGTTAGATATTGAATCAAGTTGAAAAGGCTTCTTGATCCAATCCTTTTTTGTTCTGATGATATGCCTTGTCTGATGATTAATATCATCACCCTCCTCCCTGTCAACCTCGGCATCCATGATGAGTCTCTCTCCAACTTTGTCCGAGTTGAACAGGGGGTCTAGTAGCTCCCATGAATCTTGTTGTCTTGTTTCCTCCAAAATGTTCATTTTGAGAGCCTTCTATGCCAAATACAAAGTCATCCTATAATAGTCCCTTATATAGACATCATAGTCATTTTTTTCATTCATCCAATGGTATTCAATGGCATCTTCATGGTGAAACTCCTTGCTAGCCAAACTCTCCACTTTCTTGATATTATCAAAATAGGTCCTAGAGGAATTGTACTCCTGAAGGGGATAATTCTCCCATTCCCACTCAAAGGATGCAATAGCTTGCTTTTGTTTCACCTAATATGGTCCTATGACTAGGGTCCATGTCCAACAAGGTCTTCGTTGTCTCTTCACCCTCTCATATGCAGATTCAATCTATCTTGCAATCTATAATAACACCAATTTATCACTTGGATATCTGGGGAGATTCTTGGGGTTGACAAATGCACCAGCTACCCACAAATATGTGAATGTATTAAACTAGATGTAATAGGCCCCAAGAGCTATTATCTATGCCATTGCCCCATCAGATGACCTCTTTGCATAATCACCCTCTCTAAATTAGATGACTGTGAAGATGAATGCATCATTGATGATTATGTACTCCTTTCTCTATGCTAAGAGTTTCTTCCTAACTGGCTGAGGGTAGACAATGTAGGGCTAGGCATTAGGATCCTACTTATTACCTCTTTTGTACAAACTGGGGTAGTTTGTCACCCTTGCTGCTAGCAGATATACCATATAAGAAGTCATATAGAACTTCTTGTGTTTGATTGCCCCCAATTGCTCACACAAGTTTTCACTTAATGTGGTGGCCTAGTCCAATGGCATCTCTAACATCCTAATTGTCTCAATGAAATTGACCATAAAAGCGTTGAGGTGGCCAGCTACTGGTAAATCCATGACTCTGCTCAAGAGAATAATAAAATAGCCAATATCGTCTTTTATGTATCCCCTTGTCATGTCCACCTTTCATGTTAACCTGTCTAGAGGAGTCTTCTTAATTAGATAGGAAGATTGAATGATATTTTTCACCTCCTTTATGTGTGCTCCCTATACCACCTCTCTGTTGCTTCATAGGAGAGTCTTATGAATTGATCCACCCTTGGGAGATGAAAGACCCTTTCAAGTTATCAGGTTGGAAGTCAAGAACCACTTCTCCTATCACACTCTTCACCACTCTTTCTTTAGGAACAAAGTGTTGACCTAGCATCATAATCAATTCCACTGATTGCATTGATACTAGATGCAAATAACCTAGAATAGATTAAGGTAGATACTAGAGTTGATCTCTCAGTGGGTTTGTTGCAGATTCTCAAAAAATCTCCCAAGTTGGTATGTCCTAAATCAGTGTCTTTGATTTCTACATAGTCATCTTGGAACCTCGACTTCGATGGCATGCCTTGGAACTTGAACACAACGCGCTTAGGTGTCATTTTCTCTCCAGATGTGGATGCCATTACATCTACATGACACAAGAATGATTTTTTTTAGTTTGAAATAATGAAACTTAAAAATAAAAATGCAAAAGCATTCAATTATATATTGACAAAAAATAATAAAAATAGGATGCTCAATTTTGGTGCTGTTTTATTTATTTTATTTATTTTTATTTTTTATTTTATTTATTTAATGTTTTTTTAAATCATGGCAATGGAGGTACGTGTGTTGCACATTTGGTGTTGCATGTGCGACATGTTAGGTGGTGCATATAGTGGCAAGTTTGTAAGGCACGTATAGATCGAGTCCCACATGGCAAAGTGGATGGTGTATAACGAGTGGAGTGAGCAAGTGTGCGCAGGAGGTGCGTGGTGTATGAGTGAGGCAAAATGCGAAGGTTTGGAGACCACAACACAGGCTAGGTATGTAGCATGGGGGAGGTTCTTGATGCACTGTGCAGTGGTGCATGCACGGTGATGCACACAACACACAGGAGTTGCAAAAGTGTGAGTGCTGTGTGAGGATGTGCAGGGGTGTGGTGGAGAGCATCATGTCTGAGTGGAGGTGAAGTTCACAGAGTGTGCGCAATATATGTTTGAGGTTGTGCGGCAATGAAATGCACAAAGTGCGTAGACCTCGGTAAATATTGTAAAGTGAGCAAGGTTTGCATCACATGAGAGGTGCTTGAATTCTGGAGCGAAGAACGTGAGAGCTTGGATGACTTCGGAGGCAGAATCGTGACGCAAAAATGAAAATGGTGAAGGGTTTTGGGGGTGGGGGGGATCGAGGGTTATATAGCCCCTCCACCATCCTTGAGGTGTGATGGTGTGTGCTTGCGCAAGTGCACATCGTGCACCACTGAGGGTCATACTATGTCAGGTGAACAAAAAAAAATATTATTATTATTTTATTTTAATTTATTATATATATTTATTTATTTATTTATTTATATCTATATTTATAATTTGTATATTTTTCAAACTTTTGGCTTTTTTATGACTTTTTCCATTTTCTCAATTTTTTGGTTTTTCTGATTTTTTTGATTTTTACATTTTTTACTCTTTAAATTTCCATGATCCCAAATTGTGAGTCCATGGATCTAAAAATAATGTAGGGGGTCCCCATTCCTAGTGGGGAATGGAGCGTGCATTGTGGAACCACAATAGGTTTCATCTAAATGTATAAAATATTCAAGAGAATTCTACTTAAAATGTAGCTAGTTAATATAGTGGGCCAAAAATAACAATTGAAAATAAATACAAATCTACAAAGATGTGATGGCTATATCAACCATATAAATATTATAAATATTTATTTATGAACCTAGTAATGTGTCAAAAGAACTAGACATCACAAAAATATATTTTCTAAATTGACTTCTTTTGGCCCAAGTGTGATTTTTAAAAAAAAAACCCACAGCTTAATAGGAGAACCTACTCTGATACTATGTTAAAATATTAGACTTTATTTCAAGGAAAATGAACTTATTTATATTGGTCTCAAACCCTTATATATGTCAGAGTTTGTATGAAACCTTATCAAATCTAGGTATAGAGAGAATGCAATTGAAATAAATGATTTCCACCACTAAAATTTAGAAGGAATGAAGAAACAATACTAAATCCCTCAGGCTACAAGAGAAGTGCTAGCTTAGGGAGGATCTCTATCATCATAACCCCAAAAATTAGCAGGGTTAGTGGATGGCTCCACTTGAGCCATCCGCCAGTAGTGCCAACAATAGCATCATTTTTTTCTTTTTCTCCCTTCGGCCTAGGACGAGAGATAGCCAAATCTAGTTGAGAAAATACCTATTTAGGGTCCCTATTGATAGAGGGTCAGCCCTTTTCACAATTAGATAATTAAGATATGTAATTTTTGTCATTTATGGCAACACATGATGTACATACTTGTAGGAAATCTCGAAAATAAAGATACTTAGTTTTTGGTACTCAGAAAATTGTCTAAGTATGAATTTGGTTTACAACAATGTATTATTTTGAATGTAACTTGTTACTAACATCATATTATGATTAGCAAAGTTAGATGAAGATTTTATACATGTTTATGATGACATTTATAATCCCAAAAGTCAGTATGGACTGTACAGAAAAGAGATATTTGTGTTTTACTAGTAAAGAAAAATTAAATGTAAAGGAATTATTTTGTTTACAAAATAATTACTTGACCAATTAGGGTCAACATCCTAGATGTTTACTCTAAGTTGAAAAATTATATTATGGTCTTAGCCAACCTAGCAGCAATTTGTGAAAAGACATGGTATTTATGCAAATGACATCTTGCGAATTCAAATGTAGAAGTGTAAGTGAAAGTTGTGATATGTTATATTGAGCAATTGTATGTAAACTTTTGTGAAGCAATATATGTGAAGTTTTGAGAAGCTATTTTTGTGATATGAGACTGAGCTAAAGATTAGAGATCATTCAAAAAGGAAGTTACAACACCTATATACTACAAGATTAATTACTTATTTGGGCAGTGAGCTCTTCTTGTAATTGGAAGTGCATATTTGGGTAAGGGGCTCATCTTGCATCTACTATACTACAACTCCTAATAGGGTTGGAATATCTTAACAAGGATTCAAAGTCTCCTAATAGGGACTCTCTATACTAAATTTACTCATTGACTCCTAACAAGGTCCATCCTCTAACAAGGAACATATATATCAGGATATTATCTAGTGGGTATCATCCCCACCAAGATTTTTCCTTGGCCAGGGTTTCCCTAGTTAACAAAATATGGTGTTATCAATTATCTTTGTGTATGTTTACTGTTACTATTTAGCATTACTTGCTTAGTTTATTATGTATGGTTCAAAGTAATAAATAATATTTAGTTGGTGATTAAAGTTTGTAAATTATCGATTCACCCCCCTACCAGTAATTCATATTTCTAACAATTGGAACCAAATAACAATTACTTAGAAGAGGCTTAATAGCTTGGGTAAGATCCCTATGGATATGGAACAATTGATGAAGAACCTTGAGGAGGCA
Source organism: Cupressus sempervirens (assembly GCA_028749045.1). Lineage (NCBI taxonomy): Eukaryota > Viridiplantae > Streptophyta > Pinopsida > Cupressales > Cupressaceae > Cupressus > Cupressus sempervirens. The sequence continues at coordinate 843,043,223 of CM053783.1, forward strand.
CTTGAAAAAATTGATCTCCTTACTGAAGAAAGAGATAAGCTAAAGGATAGATATGAAGACTACAAAGTATACATTGGAAAATTGAAGGATAAGATTGAACATCTCAAATCCAAGCTTGAATCTACTAAATATGAAACTATTGATGATGATTATTCAAAGCTAAAGGCAGTACAAGCTCTTAAAGCATGAATTCAAGATTACCAATATAAAGTTGACTTTGAAGAGTGATCCTAGAAAAGTTGAATCTAATTTGAAGACTAGGAATATAGATCTTAGAGAAAGTCTAGCAAAGAAGACATTTGAATTTGAAACACTAAAAGAAGATCATGAAGAACTTTATAAGTACAACACTATTTTGAAAGGTGAACTAACTCAGTGCAAGCAACAACTTGAGAAGCTTTATTCTAGTAGAGAAAAGATTGATGATTTAATGTCAATACAGAGACCTACTTATGATAAGCTTGGTCTTGGTTATCTACTTAACATGTCTAAAAAGAAATCTAAAAATAGATCAGATCCAAAGGATGAAGATAAATCTAATGATAAGATTGAATCCAGTCAATTTTCTAATAACCCTAAAGAAGTTGAACAAGACAATGAAACTGTAAAATTGGATGAACCAAAGCAAGTGGAATCTCCTAAGGAAACCAAGTACGAATTTAGAGGTAAGTGTTTTTCATGTAATGAAATAAGTCATAAGAAAAGATATTGTACAAATAAGTCATTTAATCATGTTAAGGATTTTTATTATCATAATTGTCATGGTATTGATTGTAGGAAACCTAAATATGATAATGAGAGAAGGAATAGTAGAATGTCTGGAAATACTAACCCTATAGATAGAAGAAGATCTAATGAGAGGGCATCAAGAGAAGGAAGACCTTATGAAGAAAGAAGAAAAATCATGTGTTATAAGTGTAACAACTTTGGACACATAGCTCAGAATTTTCATGCACCTGTTGATCAGTAGAATCCTAGAACTAAAAATCTAGTATGTCAATTATGCATCAACTTTAGACATACAAAAAAATACATTAGAATGGACAAAAACTTTAGAGATAGAAGGAATAATGAAAGAAACTTCAGAAATAGAAGGAATGATGGAAGAAATGTAGGAAATGATAGATGGAACCATGAAAGGAACTCTAGAACTAAGAAAGACAATGAGGAACAAAGAAATGTAGTCAGAGATATTTGAGAAGAAATCAATGAGGCATTTTAAAAAGGATTAGACATCTCAAAAGAAAAGTTAGAATATGGTGAGATAGGAAGATCCAAGTTAGTAATTGAGTTTGATTCAATTAAGCTGAATCAAGCTTGTTCATAGCACCCAAATTTGAAACTTCATCTAGAGATCGAACTAGAGGTAGCGAAGTTGGGAAAATGTGTATTGAGATAAGTTTAGATGGCATCTAAGCTCACTTGAAATTTGGATCTTATCAAAAATAGTTACGAAGGAATTAAGAGTTACTGTTATTACAGAAAAAGTTAATTCTATAGCAAAAGATGGAAACTATGTTTTCATAGAGAATTTTATGGAGTGAAGATTCTTGAGGCATTGTTATGATACTGTTAAGTATCAGAATTTGCACCCAGTACTGAACTAGAAAAGTTTAGTAATTCTAACCTAACATGGGAATCACTTCACTATGTGGGACATGCAAATGAAGTGAGACCTCCAGGTTCTAGGCCGACTCCTATAAAATATTTAGTAAAATCTCCATGAACTTAATTTAAACTTGCAGGGAAAAAGTAGAGAGATTATTGGAAATAAACCTAAAACCTATAGTTAAACTAACAATGGGTGATACACCAAAAGAGATATGAAAGTTTAAACACAACTGATAGAGAAGGATTATTTAGCTATTTGAAGTACAAACAAAACACTTCTTTTCTGTAAAGACTTGCATAAGTAATTTGTAATAAGGTTTGAGGAATGAATTAGCAAAAGGAGGAATGCAAATGCCTCTCTCTTACCAATTTCACCTTTTAAAAACACATATTACAACCTGCAAATAGACTTACTTTTTTGTAACTAGGTGTTGAAATGACACAAAATAATGGGGAACATGAATAGTTCACAAATTTCTTTATCAAATCATTCTGACACTACACACAGAATTGCAGAAAGAAAGAAGGTTCAAACATTGACACAAATAGCATAAACACAACTGCTATCACCAATATTAAACTTCCACAGTGAATTAAAAACTTCTATAAATAAAAGTATAGGAATCAAAAAGTCACAAAACTTTCTATGCATAATCAGACCTCCAAAAAAATGAGTTGCAAAACTCATTAAGTACAATGCTAATTCAACCAACTTGGTCAAAATCTAGAAAAAGCCTAAAAATAGGAGTCAAAAACTCATTGAAAAGAAGCCCTCAACTTGGAAAACGTCACTCTTCCTAATAAATAACCCAACATCTCATCAAAACTACCCCTAGAACACTCCAACTACTCATAAATAACTTCTCAACTGCCATGATGAAGTCAAACTCGACCCCCAAATTCCCTCCTAAAAAGGCTCCTAAAGTTTTCAATGACTCCTTCATTAAAGGACCATAACTCATGGAGTCAATTCAATTACCCTCTTTTTGCATTTAAAATAGGAAAAATATTTAAATGATATATATTTTATCATTTAAAGATTCTTCCTTTACAATAATATAACTATGCAAAAAGAAATAAAACAAATAACCCATATACCCTAAGGCAATAGCATAAACAAAACCACCCCCCTTTCACAATAAAAACAAAAATTTAAAAAGGGATTAAAATCCCATATATCTACCCCCGAACTTCAAAAGAAATGAAAAAGAACTTGGGGTACAATATATGGTTTAACCTTAAAATATTTTCATTTTTCACATCTGCATTCGGAGGTGAAGAATTTGTGGTGAAGGAAGAAGTAGGACTTCATTGTTTTTTGATGCTTGTCATACATATTGTTGGAGCTAGAAATCAAGGGTTTCACTGTCCTTTGGGTGACTATTGTCGAGCTTGCTAATTTGTGATGATGGCCACCATGAGAGAGCTTGCTAGCCTTCAAAGAAAGCTGCCATTGATGCATTTGTTGGAAGGTATCCTAAAGCATTTGATATTGCTTTGCCACTGTTAGAGATGAATTTCTTTTACAAATATTGGGTTTCTTGTTATTACTCATTTTCATTGAATTATTTGTTGCTTTGGAAGAGATTTGTTGTATGTATATAACATATACATTCCATTTTTACATTTTTGCATTTGGGTTTCTATGTGTTGACTGCCATGAAAGATTATTTTCTCAAACCTTAAAACTAAGGGTTTGCTGGAACTTTTGCATCATCTTTTAGATTAAATAATGGGCGTTTCTCTAGTTTTGGTTGTTTATCATCAATCATATGTCCATTTTCTCTGATTATCTTTAGGTTCCTCTGGCTTGCTTTGACTGAATAAATATGGTCGATGTTTTTTTTCTGAATGCATAACACAAGATATTGGGATCCACAAATGGTTCTCGATTCTCCATGACATTTACAGTAGCCAAAATCCAAAATCTATTGCATCCAAGCAATATAATGGTGCATCACTTCTTTGTAAATCTTGTGCAACCTCAAGGGACTCATCACTCAACTTTAAATTGGTTTCAAGTAACTGTGTGCATTTTGTTTCAGCACACAGGGCCCTATATTCTACAGTCAATTTTGCATATAAAATCTACAGCTCAATGTCTTTTGCTATAGCCAATATGGACGTAACTGACACTTGATTGTTACATTCATTAATTTGAAGGTTGAACTTCATTGTTTCCTTCCTGCCATTGTGTTCATGTTGAGGGTTTTTACTAGTTTTTATGGCACCATTAAAACAAATTGTTGATGGACATGACATCTTTCCATTTTCACCATTCCATATTTTGGCCCTAAATTCGATCTACCTCATCATCAAGATTAAAAGATGCCTTTACATTAAAATTTGGTCTGTAACCTATAGTCAATAATTGCAAAGGTTCTGTGATATTTTCAAAGAGAAGAGGGTCCAAGATTTTAGTTGAGGGGCTTGTTATGAGTTGAGAAGTAAAACAAAAAAAAACAATGCACCAAGCAGTCTTCCATTGATCAGATAATTCCATATTGTCCCTGGTTCCAATGTTTAGAGCACATTTTTCCCTCAGTATCTCTTGATTTGTCATTAACTTTAATGAGTTTTATTTTAGAGTGGCAAACTGTATATCCCTTTTTGATATCTTGTAAAGCATTTTCAATATTCTCCTTTATTCTATCATTATAAACTCCAAGAGTGTATTTGCAAATCCTTGATATCCACCTTCACTCAAAAGTTGAGTTTTATTTTCCACCTTTAAAGCAGCCATGGCTTTTTCCTTCATTACCCATATTTTTCTTGATATTTGAAATAGTATTTTTTGAGGTTCGAGCATGGGCTCATGATACTCAAACTATTTTTCTATGATCTGCAGTTAATATGCTTTTCTTTGATTATAACAAAAGGTTTCATATCAAAAATAATATGTCCCTTTAACATTATATATATATATTTTTCCTTACATTTGAGCACTTAGAATACACTTGCTATTTTTATATGTATTTAGAATAGGCAAGATATTGCATGTGTGGGTACATAGTCATAGATAACCAGTCATTGTTTAGATCTTTTAAGATCTAAGCCCACTTTTCCCATGCAGGAGAATGAAGACCCAGAGCTTGTCAAATCGAGAGCTGGACTACGAGCAGTGACAAAGAACATTTAACCAGTAAAAGGCTGAAAGGCAATGACTAGTTATCTCCAACTCTACCTCCTTGTGCTATGTTTTTCTTATTCTCAATATGTATAAAAGCAATAGTTAGACTCATGGCTTGTGTGAGATTTTTTCATTTCCAGCATTTTCCCATTCATTTCATACTTTGTAAGAATGAAAATTGTACATATCAGTTGATGATTTATACAATAAACATGTTATCTCCTTTTGCTCATGAATTTTTTATATGATTGCAAATTGATAAAATGTAAATGAAAATGAATGATTTGGATGTTTTTCTTCTACAATGTTACTATTAAGGTAAAATTCCAGCATGTGTAGAATTTTAGTAATAGATATAAGGAAGATATCATAAACTTTGGGTAGCATCTAAATACCGAACAAAGATTATTGAATAGATATTTGATTTCAAAATGTAATTGATAACTTTTCATGTTTGCAAAGTACGCAATCAATGCAAGTTAAAAGTGAATGAATAGAATGAAGTACAAATGTGTTTACCACTTCATGGTCATTACATTAGAAGCATAGAGCACTTTAAAGAGACTTTACAAGGCAAATTTGAAGTAAACCCTATTTCTAGAAAGAGGTATTTTCTCATTTATCTATAGAATTTATTTGATAAAGTTTATATTTGATAGAATTGTGGATATCTTAGTAGTTCATAATGTTGAGAATGAGGAGAGATCAAAATTGAAGATTATTTTTGTGAAACCCATATAAGGAAACCCTAATTCAACACTATCCATTACTACAAACAATGTAGTTTATTTGGAAGACATAGGAATTCATCTTAACAACAAGTTTGAATCTATTAGGAGAAAGTATATGAACAAAGATATGGAATTAGTCTTTAACCATGATATGACTGTAAAGCCTGGATTTGAACATTTGAAAGAACTAGACCTTTTCAAATATCATTTCTACTGAGAACTAGACACTGATGAATGGACTAAGATCATACTAAGTAGAATTCATGATGGAAAACTATGGATGGAAGATAATGTAGTTGATATTTCAACCAACCTTATTCATGTAGTAATTAGTCTTAGCAAACAAGGCAGTGTACCTATAGGTGAGAAACTAGTTAAGAAGAAGGTTGGGAGCTACACAAAAGTAGTTTATAATGGGAAGGCCATGGTGATTAGTACCATTAAACAAGATGATGTAAGATTTTTGAGTAGAATCATTGCCTACTCTATATGTGCAAGTTATGAGATTGATAAATTGTTAGTAAGATTCATCTATGTAGCCTATAAGATTTGTGTTGAGAAGGATCAAGTTAAGCTTAGTGAAATTATAAGAATGCAACTTCTTGAAAACTTGGAGAAAATCAAGATGAAGAATGGTCTATTTAGATTTCAATCATTGATCAATCATATATTATTTCATGTACTTAAGAGATCTCCATACTTATCAATTATTGAAATTATGAGTAGTGAGATATGTACCATGGAGAAGATTACAATTTTATGCAGAAGACATCCAGTAGATAAAATCTTTGATAGTAGAAATTTGATAATGAAAAATTTTCAAAATGAGATGGGACAAAGATTCAAAGAAGATATATGTGTTATGCTTGATACAGATTTAACTCATATTCAAATAGTAGAACCTTAGTAAACATTCCTTGATCCCTTAGGTTATGAATTAAGTGATGATATAGAAATTTGATATATAAATCTATAGTTAAACTCTAAGAAGGACCAAGCTAATTATAGATTTGGGACTTATGAAGAGATTACCTAATTAGCCCAATTAGCCCATCAAGCATCTTTACAGAAAGCATCTCACAAGAATATTTAGACAATAATGAAAAAAGCTTTAACAGAGGTTGGTATGATAGAAAGTGAGTCACAGACAATTAGGTGGACTATGAAACAAGGTGTAATGAATGTGCAACCTTTATTAGTGTAGAGACATCTTCAAAACAGAGCATTTCATATGTTGTAGTGTCAGATGTATAGCCAAGTGAACTAGAGAGGAAATCAAAGAGATTAGTAGAAGTTGTGACTACAAAAACAAAAAGAGTCAAGTAATAGGCACTAGACTAGGAAAGAGACAAAAGGCATTGTTGACAATTGTTGAATCTAGTGAAGAAGAACAACAACAAAAAGAAGCAAAATAGGAAAAGAGAGTTACCATTTCTAAATAGACAGCAAGTAAAGCAAGTTTACCTTGGAAGCTGAAGATTGAAAAGATAAATCCAACCATTGTTGATGAAGGGAACTTTCTTTAGATGAACGAATTTTATGATTTGTCTAATGATATTGAGAAAGATCAGATTGATATCTCTACTATGAGATATAATTACTAACAACTTGAAACTTAAGGACAAAATAAGAAGTGAAACAATGGAAGATATAAGTCAAATAATGATAGAATCTAAGGTAGTACCTCCATCGATACCTAGAACCTCAAAAGTGTCAGTAAGTGGTGACACAATGTAGATTGATCAGACCAATGTTACTATTAACATTGATGATACTAACCCTTTTGAGAGTTTCGAACAACCTAAATCTCATGTTGATGTTATTGAAGATCAACTAAAAAACATTGAAGAGAAGAGGCTATTAGAAGAAGAAAAGAGAAAAATAGAAGAAGCCAAACAGAAATCGCTTGAAGAAGAGAGAAGAGTCAAAGAGGTAGCAAAGAAGAAGAAAAGGAAGATGAATCTAAACCTTCTAGTTCATCTACTCCACTTTTGCTTGCTAGCTTGACAAGTGATGATGATGATCAGACTGACTTGATCTCATATTTGAAAAAACTTATTGAGAAGAATAGGAAAGTGAGGAGCCTACAAAGAACCTTAATGGAGGTTACTGACAGATTACACAGTACTCTAGCAGTCAAGCATATAGAGGCAAATCCTGAATAGAAGGCACAAGTAGTGTTGAAATATTTTGATGAAGAATTTACAAATTTGTTGAATGTTGTAGAATCAAAGGAATAGATTTCATGTGATCCTAATTTATTTAGCACCATTTTTCATAACATCAAGAATGACTTACTAAGTCTTGATACTTGTATCAAGGATATTTGGAAATGTCAGCAAGATGGAAAAGTATTGTACATTAAGTGTACCTTATCTCACAAGTTTACCAAGGATTTTGACAGAAAGATTGAAGGAAAGTTGAGTGAGCTAGATGATCTATCAAACTAGGTACAACAACCTTCTAACAAATTTGATGACTTTGAAGGACAAGTGGCTAGCATTCATAGTGATATTAGGAGACTAGAGCTTCAGAAATAATAAATTTTGAAGAAAGTGGTATAATTCAAAGAGTCTATTGCTCTAAGCATATCTAATATTGAGAAACAATTAGAGGAGTGTGTCAAAACCAAGGACACTTATTCAAATTTTTTTATACTATGATCTTAATGCAGTTGAGATTGCATCATATGTCCTATGTGTAATTCTCACCTCTACTGAAACAACCAAGGATACATGGACAAAAGGTTTAAATAGTCTTAAGGAAAGTTTTGATGATTGCACGAAGATACTATCAATTTAAGGTAGATGATTACAATTTTTTACAATAGAGGGACAATTTTTGACAATTTTTTGACATACCTTTGTCATTGATGTCAAAGGGGGAGAAGATGCATAAAAAAAAAATTTAAATAAAGGTAAAAGGGAAAAGATAAAATTGTAAGGTATGAAATAATATTGAAAGGGGGAGCATATGTAAGATAGATAAGTTGTAAAAGATAATTAATGTAATGTTTTGGACAAGCTTTTGATACTTAGCCAATTTTTCCTATTTTGTTGTCATCAATGCCAAAGGGGGAGATTTTTGACAATTAGCTAATGAAGATATGTAATTGTTTTCATTTATGACAACACATGATGTACATGCTTGTAGGAAACCTCAAAAATAAAGATACTTAGCTTTTGGTACTCAGAAAATTGTCTAAGTATGAATTTGGTTTACAGCAGTGTATTATTTTGTATGTAACTTGTTACTGACACTATATTATGATTACTGAAGTTAGATGGATATTTTATACATGTTTATGATGATGTGTATAACCTTAGAAGTTAGTATGGAATATACAGAAAAGAGATATTCACGTTTTTCTAGTACAACAAAATTAAAGGTAAAAGAATTATTTTGTTTACAAAATAATTACTTGACCAATTAGGGCCGACATCCTAGATGTTTATTCTAAATTGGAAAGGTATATTATGGTCTTAGCCGACCTAGCAGCAATTTGTGAAAAGGCATGGTATTTATGCAAAGGACATCTTGCAAATTCAATTGTAGAAGTGTGAGTGAAAGTTGTGATATGTTATATTGAGAAATTGTGTGTGAACTTTTGTGAAGTGATATATGTGAAGTTTTGAGAAGCTATTTTTGTGATCCTAGATTGAGCTAAAGATCAAAGATTAGTTAAGAAATTTATAACACCTGTATATTAGAAGACTAATTACTTGTTTGGTCAATGAGCTCTTCTTATAATTGGAAGTGCATGTTTGGGCAGTGGGCTCATCTTGCATCTACTGTACTACAACTTCTAACAGGGATTCAAAGTCTCATAATAGGGACTCTCTATACTAAATTTATTCATTGACTCCTAATAGGGTCCATCCTCTAACAAGGAACATATATATATATATATATATATATATATATATATATATATATATATATATATATATATATATATATATATATATATATATAATCTAGTGGGTATCAACCCCACCAAGGTTTTCCCTTGGCTAGGGTTTCTCTAGTTAACAAAATATGGTGTTATATCTTTGTGCATGGTTACTATTACTATTTAGCATTACTTGTTTACTTTGTTATGTATTGTTCAAAGTAATAAATAATATTTAGTTGGTGACTAAATTTTTTAAATTACTGATACACCCCCTCCCCCACCCCCATAGTAATTCCTATTTCTAACAAGCTCACATTAGGAGCAATAGGAGGAACCACCGAAGACCAGCCTGAACCTAACCTCCATAGAGGCAAGGCTAATCACCAACGACCACCAAAGCCACCACTAGGAGATTGGTGTGAAGGTTGTGACCTGGGAGTATGTGAGGGGAAAGTAGAGCTTCCACAACTTCTATAGTGATAATGAGGGGGTGTACACTCACTAGATAAAGTGTCTAGGGGTACCCTGGCAACTGTGCAAGGGTCATTAACCCATTGAGTCAGAAATTCCTATAGATGGGCCACTTCCAGTACCACTTTGTTTTGTTGTACTTAAATCTGCATCATGACATTATTACAGATACATGCTTTAGTGTACATAGTAACATTTATATCAAGAAAGTTGTGAAATAATAAAACTACATTGTGATCTTTCCAGATAGTAAACAAAATCTCCATTCTAAAAGAATGCCAAATATAGGAATATTTATAAGGGAGTTTAGTTAAATCTCCTAGAACAACCATATACTAGGAAAAGGCCTCTGGGTGAAAGGGTTTGAAGAAATCATGGATCTAGTGCTAGTAATTTTGGGCATCCCTACAGAACCAAAAAATGTGCAAGAAGCTTTATGGCTGCCCACAAAAAGGACATATGGGGTCTAGGACACCCAAATGTCAAAGTCAAAGTCCCAGAGGCAGCCCCTAAAAGTGAATACATCAAGAAAAGTGAGTTGTCTTCAGCTCTGTGATAAGTTGCCAAACTATGGCAAATCTAAGACTCCAAGTCATGTGAGAGGACTACAAATACCAATGTTGGTTGAGGACCTTAACCATAGGAAGGTAGGGAACCAACCACCTATGACATACCTTGGTTTTATAACTGATCAGAGGAGTGGCAAGGTACCTATTTTCACAAAAGTTTGCACTCTTGTCCAAATTTCTTACATAAGGACAACCTTGTGAAACATAGAAACAACCTCCAAGCTATGGGACATGAACTATGAGGTTGAGTCTATGGAGAAGGCTGGCTTCCTTTGCTATCAGGGTGCACATAACTACACTTGGAGAGAAAATGGGAGAAGGAATGCATGAAATAAAATCTGCCTAATCTAACCTAAGGGAGTGATGCATCAAAAATAGAGTTTTTTGAACTTATCTCAGCCCATGAATACACAGTTAACTAGGTATGACCTCAAAGAATACATATTCAGACCTTGCTTAATTCAACAACCACATGTAGATTAGAAAAAAACAAAATGTTATAGGAACAACTTCACTTAATATCATTCAAATGTTGAAAGTAGATACAATCATGCCAATTGCAGAATATAGACAAGAACATTAACTAGAGGCAAAAAAATCTTGCACAGTGTGTTAACAGCTAAGGGAGACTCAATAAAGGATTACAATGGTTCAAAGGCATGAGAAATTATAGTAGTACATGGTTCGCCTCACAACACGTAGGTGATAATCATGCCTAAGGCCTTACTTAGGAATAGTTTATTCAATCTAAGGATTACTTCTCCCACCATGAGGTGAATTTAATTTTTCAACTTAGGGATGTATACTTGATATGATCAACATGGTATGTGCACTAGGTTTCTTAAGGAGTCATTATGCTTATGTTGTAGGAAAGTAAAATGCAAAGAAAGAACCTACACTAGTGTTGCAGGAAAGTAACACACTTAACTCTTTACTGAAATGAATGTTGGAAATACAACTATATGCTAACTTATATTTCAGCTCAGACCATCCATTATAACTACTCTTGTAGTTGTTGGAAGAACATTCACAAAGTATGATGTTGCAAGAAGAAACTTATAACTTCTCCCTGAAATATTCGAAATACTAGAAGTAAATCTAAACTACTCTAATTTAATCTACCTCCCAAGTGGGCCCCCTTAGTTGGCTTCTACTAATCTACTAACATAGAATGTAAACCAAGAATTACTTCATTATATTTCAAAACTCCTTACATAAGAAAAATACATAAAATTGCAAAACAACTCACTATAGGAGTCAACAATATTTCTCCATAAACTTTTCTCAACATCAAAAAATATCAATCCAATCCCTATAAATTAAGGATCAACACTTATTCTAAAATAGGAAAGAAAACTAACTAACTACAAATCTGCCAGAGAAGAAGAAGGAAATATAACAGCTCATGTTATAAGCAATAAAGTTTGGGTAACCAATTCAGCACAATACTAAATGTAGAGGGAACATAACAACACTTCATCCCTACATTCCTGGAATAATAGATCCTCCTTTGTAGTAGTCGTGTCTCCTAGTACCATTACGATTCTTTAACCATAGTTGGGCCTTAACACTTCTTGAATGTTGTCGACCATTCTCTAGCTTCTTCCCTAACAAGTTAGTTGTGATGCATAAATATTTATGCAAATAAGAATAATTAAATTAAATCCAAATATTAGAACACACATTTTGATGGTTATATGAAATAATACATTATATGTATAATATTGGCAAAATATGACATAACAATCTACCCATGGGTTAACGGTTCTATCTAGACTTTATCATAAGTTTACCTAGTTATAAGTTCACAAATGTCTTAGTAGTATTATAAAATAGAGTATTAAAATTAACATAAAATAGAGGAAATAATTGGCTTCATCATCTGCCCCCTAGTAAGATAAATGCTTTTCCTCAAGCATTGCATCTTTTGGCCATTGATTAGAAGTCTCCAACCTCAATCCTCCCTTGTCTATTACTCCTTAAAGTGTAGTAGAACCCTCTTGTTCTTTCCTAGACTTCCCTTCTATGATCCTCCTGAAACCTATCAAGTCATTTAGAGTTGATGTCATATGAGGGCCAAAGGAGCATAGGTGGCTGTATTATTAATGGACACCAAAGTTTTGATCTAGTTTTCCTTCCCAGCTACATGTATTTTGGTGCTCAGTGAAGGGTTTCCTCTAGGTTCATAGGGCTATGTAGCTCTAACCTTCTAACTCCTTCAGGCATTCTACTCCATCTGCTTTTGACACTGGCCATGTCTCTTTGAAAGAAAAAGTAAGGCATGCTGTCATACTTTGCATAAACTTTTGTTCTGGCCTCAAAGATTTTTTTTTCTTATTTCCTTGTGAACATCTCCATAGGTTGGCCTAAACCAATCCCGAAGGATTTCTTCTAGTTTATTGCTCTCTATTCTTCAAGGGTTCTGTTCTCTCCTCGACTTTGTAATTGTTCAATTGTCTATCATAATTGGCCTCATTGTGCATCTAGGAAATTAGGGCCTTAAGGTATATATCCCCTATGTAAATTAAAGGGTTCCATTGAGTTTATGTAGGGATAATGAAACTATGCACATATAATTCACAAAGTAAATTTTTTTGCCATGATGGAAGAGTTTGGTATAAACCATAGAATTCTTGAGCTGACCAGAATTCTATATCTATATCTTTGAGGTTCATCATCAAATAGAATAAAAGGAATTGTTCTTTTAAACAGATGGCATGGATCCTAGGTGATGGCCTACAAGTAATTATTTGGTTAGCCAATTTAAGGGCATGATCCATCTTTTGATTCTGTCTCACCAATTGCTCTTTTAAGTCTACAATTTCTTCACCTTGGTCTGTTATTACCTTCTTCATTTCCTTTTTCTCTTCTTCCCATAGGGTTGTTGTTAACACATGTTTATTATATAATTGAAAAAGAAGAATTTGTAAGGAAATCAGGCCACTTCCCTCTTCCTAGTTATTTTTCTTCCCTTGTTCCCTCCATGACCATTCCAAGAAGCTTCTAAACCATGTTTTCTTATAAGGAACTAGGGAAGTTTTTGAACAGGCTAACTAGTGCATTATTGGGGCTTTTTCTTCTTTAGAGTCTAGGGTATCCTATTGGCTTGTTGGGGAATTATTTTTCCATTAATTCATCTCAACCTTACATTTCTCATCAAAATTCTAAGGAATGTTTGGAATTTTAGGATGATTGGGGGAATCATCTAAGATAGCTTGTACCTCAGATTCTTCATCAATTTGTTTAGGTGAAGGGGAGTGGGTTTCTGAGGGTAGTTTAGGAATTTTCCCTCTCATTCCAGGGCTTCTTTGTATAGGGGTTTCTTTAAGCACCAAAACCTTTTTCCTGTTAATTATTTTTGGTGTCTCTGCTGCAAGAGTAGCTATTGCAGGAATCAACTTTATTTTGTTTTGTTTTGAGACTGTACAATTTCATTTTTCTGCTACCAGAGCCAAGGTTTCTTCTTGTAACTTCCATTTTCTCTTTGCTTGGGTAGAAGTAGGTAAGGCACATTTTCTTGCACATTTTTAGTTTTTGCACCTTGGATGCTTTGCTCAGTAGTTGTGTCAATGGGGATTGCATTATCTTCACTGGGTTGTTCATTAGGGGTGGTCTAAGGTTGCAGGGTTTAATGCTGGAAGAACTCTACCCATGACATAGGAGAGACATCCCTAAGAGATCTTTCTATGAGTAATTTGATTATGGCATGGTGAGTAACAGAATTTTCCTTTCCTTTCTAGGTTTCCTCAACACTAATGAATAACATATTATACAAGAAATTGGGGACATTTACTAGAAAATTATGCCTTACATAACTAACTTAAAATAATGTCATGCAAATTAGAAAATCTTCCATCATAGGTAAAATACCTGATAATATGCATGTCCAACTATTGTATGGTGGCAAGATAGACATTCTTTTGCATCCCTACTTAGTAATATCCAATGGAGTGTCACTTGGTATGAAAAACTAGGCCCTAGTTGATCTAGCATCATGCACATTAAGGTAGTGTTCTACTACTGACAGCCTAATTACTTCTACTATTCATTCCTCTATGAAAACAACCATCAATCCCCATACTATTGCTTCACCTTCCTCAAATGTATGTATAAATTCAGTAGCTTCATCTTCATCAAACTTTGTTAGTTTCAAGAAATATCCTAGCTAGCCACATGCATTAAATCTTCTTACCACTTCGACATCAGAAAGTAAAACACGGTGTTCTCCTGGTTCACATCATTGCAATTTTCCTCCCATTTGTGCTTACTAATCTCAACCTCTATTCTATTTGTAACAATTCTTCTATGAATTTTAGACTCTCTTTTTTTCTTTATTGAAAACCATGGACCCTTTTCTCATTCTTTCTATGAATTTTCATCATGAACAATACATTATGAGAAATAATAATGTGGTTTTAATGGGAATAAATCATAGATATGTGAGAATCACCACAAAATTTAATTTAGGTCACATCTTAGTCTGACAATGAGGAATTATTCGTGAATCAAGGTATGACACTTGACACTTGTGTACTATGGCAACTCAATTTTAATCAAACAAAGAGAAAGTATAGATTTGAGGATCTTTAATGAATAAATAGAAATGTCATTGAGAATTAGTAACCTTCCCTACCACCTACGAAACATGGACAAGTGTCCTCACTTTTCATACTTGGCATGAGGTACACAACTGGCATAACATTGCAATGATATATTTAATGCAGTAATAGATATAAGCAACTAAATCTATGTGCTAAAAATGAATAAAATTTGAAAATATTATACCTACCAATTTGATCATTGCATGTTCCATATAAAGGTGGTGAGAGTGGAAGAACAACAGTGACAACATATGTTAGCAAACTCACCATATTATTGAAAGCATTGTAAAATGATGACATGAAAGATGGGTCGATGGTAGAGAAAGAAATGAGATGAGTTGAAAAAGAAGAATTTAGAAAGTGAATGGAGAATTTGAACTTTATGTAGACATAAAGTTTTTATTATGAGTATGCTCAAAGGAATTCTTATAGAAGAGCTATAGGCAGAAGGTCAACACCTTTTCCTACAAGAAGTGTTACCTATTGTGCATTTAAAACTGGCTGTTGAAATTGTTGCGGGAAGTCTTCTTTCATTCAGGGTTGCTTATATAACTTTAGCCAATGTCCATTAACTAATAACTTGAAGTGTACTGGATCAATTGTGGTTAACTGGATAGCTCCATTTGCAAATACATGGCTTATTTCATAGGGACCCAGCCATCATGTCTACAACTTGCCTGGCATGTCTTTAAATCTAGAATCATAGAGTAATGCCCAATCTCCAATTTGAAATTTCTTACTCTTAATGTGGGAGTTATGCCATTGTTTCCTCTACTTATGTATGATTTTTGTACCTTCTAGAGAAGACTTTCACATTTCATCCAAAGAATTAAGGTTTAGTAAGTGCTCTCTATGCTACAGGAAGATCAATGTTTAACTCCAGTATTGTTCTTAAATTTTTGTGTTCAAATTCAATGTCTAGCATTGTTGCTTTTCTATACAACAATTCAAATGGTGTAAACCCTGTGGTAGTCTTCCATGTTGTTCAGTATGCCCAAAAAAACTTATGGTAGTTTGTTGCTCCAATCTCTATGGTGCAAATGAACTATCTTTGTCAATATGGCTTCTATCTCCCGATTTGTAACTTTTTCTTGTCCATTACTTTGAGGGTGGTAGGGGCTTGATTTTCAATGTCTGATATTATATTCCTTCATGAGTTTTGTAATCAAATTGGAAGTGAATTGGGTACCCTAGTCAATAACAAGTTCTCTAGGGATTCCATATCGAGTAAAGATTTCTTCATACACAAATTTGGCAACTTTATGGTCATGGGCATGCTTCATGGATTTGACTTCAACCCATTTTGTCAGGTAGTCAATGCATACAAGGATATATGATTTCCCATTAGATGAAGGATCTATTAGACCAATGAAGTCCATGCCTCATTTGTCTAATGGTGTTAACACCATTTGTGGATTGAAAGGCATTTCATCTATTTTTGTTGGTCGGCCCATCCTCTGACATTTATCACACTTCCATGTATAACTAGTTGTGTCTTTATGAAGTGTAGGCCAATAGTAACTAGTTGTTAAAATCTTCAATGTTGTTCTTTTTGTTGCAAAGTTCCCCCCACATGGTTCATTATGACATGCATGTAGAATGACATATTTCTCAGCTTCTTCTACACATCTCCTCATAACTTGATCAAGTCCAGTGTAAAATAGTGTGTTATCAATCTAGGAGAAATAGAAGCTTTTCTCTACAAGTAGCTTCTTATCCTTGTAAGAGAAATGTGTTGGCATTTTATTAGTTATAATGTAATTAGCCATATCTACATACCATAGGGTTTGGATAGCAATATGAAATAAATGCTCATCTAGAAATTTATCATCTATCAAATTAGTATCTTCTTCATCATGGTGGATTCTGGATAGATAATTAACTACCACATTCACTTTCCCAAGTTTGTTAATGATTGTAATGTCAAATTCCTACAAAAGAAGTAGCCATCTTGCTAACCTACCTATAATGGCAAGTTTGTTCATGAGATACTTAATTTTTGCATGGTTAGTATGAACAAATATGGTATAACCAATTATATAATGTTGGAATTTATTCAGAGCATAAACTACTGCTAACAAAATTTTTTGAGTCATTGTATAGTTCAACTCTGGTCCATGAAGGCTCTTAATGATATAGTAGATTGCATTTTCAAGATGTTGAGATTTTTGTCTTAGGAATGCACCTATGGCATAGTCAAAAACATCTGTATGTATTTGAAAGGGAAAAGTCCAATGAAAACCCCTAAGTATTGGTGTAGTTGTCAATAGTGAATTGAGCTATTGGAAGGAGTCATCACATTCCTTTTTCTAGGAAAATTTAGCCTCTTTGGTAAGAAAAGTATATAGAGGACTAGCTATCTGACTAAATTTTTTGATAAACTTCCTATAATAGCCAACATGTCCTAGGAAATATCTAACTTCTTTTTGCTTTGTGGGAGTAGGGAGTGTGAGAATTACCTCTACTTTTGTAGGGTCTACCTGGATTCTAGCTTTAGAGATAAAATGTACCAATACAACCCCTTCTTGCATCATTAGAAATCATTTCTCACTATTAAGAGATAGGTTGTGTTCTTCACATTAGATTAGTACTTTCTCCAAGTTTTGCAAGGCTTCCTAAAATGTGATACCAAATGTAGTGAAGTCATCCATGTATAACTCTATGAAATCATGTGATATGTCAGCAAAGATGTTGATTATAGCTCTCTAGGAAGTAGCAGGTGCATTGCATAAGACAAATGGTAATATAGAATAGGCATAGGTGCCCCAAGGACATGTAAATTTGGTCTTCTCTTGATCTTCTCAAGCAATACTTATCTGATTATATCCACTATATCCATCAAGAAATGAGAAGTATTTCTTTCCAGCCAAAGTATCCAAAACTTGATCAATAAAGAGTAAAGGAAAGTGATCTTTCTTTGTGGCATTATTTAATTCTCTGTAATCTACACATATCTGTCACTTTCCTCCTTTTTAAGGTACAATAACTAATGGTAATACCCATTTGCTATCAAAGATTGGATAGATGAATCCAACATCCAACAACTTCTATAACTCAATCTTAACTATATTCTGCAATGTTGGATTTATTCTCCTTTGAGGCTGATGAAGTGTCAAGCTTCCATCATTGATGTATATCCTATGAGTGTAGATTTTAGGGCTCAATCCTACCATATCCTTATTATCCTAAGCAAAAGGTTTTTTTCATGCTGATTGAGGAGCTTGGTTAATAATTCCAATTGTGATAAAGATAGCTTATTGTTTACATGGAGATTATGACTAAAAGAAAGTTCCACAATAGTTGTTAATTCTACCATTGACACTTCTAGTACTAAACTTGTAGCTACTTTACTTGGTAGTAATTGGTTAGTTATCTCAGGTCTTGCTAGGTAGACACAATCTTCATAGGTACATAGCTTTAAGATAGAACTTTTAGCAATATCTCTGGCCATTTTACACTCATTGGTAAGAATGCTCCGTACTACATCATCTTCTTCCTACATTTTCAAAAGAGATTGCCTACGCAACATCATGAGCTGAGCTACAAAATCTAGTTCTTCCTCTTCATCTCATAAATCTAGCCAAATAGGTTCTCCCAAGTCTAGTTGAGGTTCAATAGGTGGATATAGCTCTAGCTTCCTTATGGTTTTGAAACTGTCATACTGCCTAATCTGCAACTAATTTTAGCATTAGTGGTGGCTAACCAAGGTCTCCCTAATATGATAGGATAGCCAAAAATTTTTACTTTGGGTGATAGGATAAGAAAATCAATAGGGTATTCACATGAATCTAAAGTCACTATATGAGACCATCTGGAGTGACAGTTGAACTATCAACAAGTTGTAACACTATGGGAGTTATTCTTAAGCATTCCATACGTAACCTATGCATTGTATCTTTACT
This sequence comes from Cupressus sempervirens, assembly GCA_028749045.1. Classification (NCBI taxonomy): domain Eukaryota; kingdom Viridiplantae; phylum Streptophyta; class Pinopsida; order Cupressales; family Cupressaceae; genus Cupressus; species Cupressus sempervirens. The sequence goes on from CM053783.1 coordinate 843,062,133, forward strand.
CATCACATTTATTGCTACTCCTAGATCAACTAAAGAATTTTTCATAGCTTATCCATTTATGATTAGATTAACTACTAGACTACAGGGATCTGAATACTTTGGTATCAGTACCTTCCCTAACATGATATATGCTAATTGCCCAACAACATGGACTATTTGAGGATCTTTCTTCTTCTGCCTTGGCTTCTTAAGGAATGTTTCCTTAATGGCTTTTCCATAAAGAGGGACATTCTTGATAGCTTGGAACAAAGGAATTTGGATGTGCATATTTTTTAGCTACTCAACAAAATCAAATGTCTCTTCTTCTTGGGATATAGATTTCTCTATATTTATCCTATGTGTAAAGGGAGGATTCATGGAGGTATGGTCAGTAGTCTAGCTGGGTACATTAGTTGGTGGCTTGGTATTTCACAATATAGCTTCTAGAAATGGTGTTGCAAGAGTGTCTGCAACTTTTGTGATAATAGGGTATTCTAGTTTAGGCAAAGTTGTACTAGATCTCAAATGGATATCAAATATCTCTAGTGAATATGTAGGGCATGGTTGAGTATTAGTAGTGTACATTTGTTGTTTTTGTTGCTTGTTGTTTGGATTTGGCTAAGATTGAGAATGATATTGGGTTGGCTTAGGATTAGTATTATTTCCTACAAGAAGTGGCATTATTACAGGTTATTGGACTAGAGGTGGTAGTTGTGGGTTACCAAGATTTTGGTTAGGCCATTATGGAGGCTCCCTCCATTGGCTATTTTGCTATCAATTTCCTTGTGGTGGTTGCCATTGATTCTATTGATTAGGTCACTTGTTATTTTGTTGGTTTTGCTAGTGGTTGTTTTGTTGGTTTTGACAGGTAGGTTGGGAGTACTAAAAAGTATTTTGATAGCTTTGGTTTTGCCACTAATTATTGTAAGGATTTGAAAATTGTAAAGGATCTTGAGGCATACCTTGTCTTAAAGCCCACGGTTGATGTTGAGCAATGAAGAACACTTTATTGTTGTCCCCATCTATCTTCATGTACTCAGTCAGAAAATGTTGATTTTCTAGGTTGGCTACCAAATTACACGAACAATCTTTCTTTTGTTTGCGGAAATGAGGATAGTACTCCACCAATCATGATTCATCTTCTACATGCTTCTTCTTTGCAGTCATTGTGTTGAGATGTGTAGTGATATCATTTATGATGTCTTGCTTGAAATTTGAGAGTAAATTAGGTATCTTGAGCTTTTAAATGTCTTGACTAATCCCTTTAGTGGTTGTGGACTAGTATCCTCTACCTTTCTTCATAGTTGACCTTGAGTAGTTAAGATAGATTTACTTGAGGTCATCCTAAGAAGATTGGTATACATCACCACTAGCCATTAGGTCTAGTGCTTTCAAGAAATTATTGTTTACCCCTCAAGAAGACTAGTTTTTGTGAATCCTTTGCCAATACATGCTAGGGGTTCTTCTACATTATGTACAAAAAATGTGAAACATAGTCTTCCAATTCTTTGTCCTCCTTTTCTAATATTCTAAAAATTTCATCTCCTCTTGGATCATTCCCCTTGTAGTAATCTTTGTACTTTTCTAAAAACAGAGTTTGCATTTCATCCCAGGTACCTACTACATTTTCTCCTAAACCCATGAACCATCGTAAGACTGATTCTTTCAGTGTTACTAGAAACAAATTAAGCTTGTGGGCATTGGTGTTATAGTCAAAGCTTTGACAGAGTATGTCAAACTCAAATAAGAAAGTATCAGGATCCTCGGTTAGAAGGCCATAAAACTTTGGAAGAGTAGTTGTGGGTATATTTTTTAGATTAGCACTGGTTATGAGGCTCAGGAGAGGAAATGGAAAAGTAGAGTGTGCCATTACTGGAGGTATTTGATTATGGGGTTGTTGTTGAAAAAGAGCATTAGCTATGAGATTGTTAACAAAAGGTAGATTTGGACCAAAACTATTAAGAAAGCTAGCCAATATTTCAGCAAAAGGCTGAAGACCACTTATATCCAAAGGTTTTTCTCTAGAGGAACATGCTACTAGAAAATTAGGGCTTGCATCCTCAAAAGGAAACTCAACTTCTTCAATTTTGTCATTCAAATTAATGGGCTTTCATGGAATAAATCTACCATATTCATCTCATTGTCTTCCTCTTTGATGCATGCAATTGAATTATTCACATTTATGAAGCAACTTTTAGGACTACAAATCTCTAAAAACTAACTTTAAAAAAACTATGACCCAAAAAGATGTTCCTAGCTTGACACCATCCCTGAAAATGACGCTAAAATGGTCTACCTCACAATAGGTATGTGATAATCATGCCCAAGGCCTTACTTAGGAATAGTTTATTCAATTTAAGGATTACTTCTCCCACCATGAGGTGCATTTAATTTGTCAACTCAGGGATATATACTTGAAATGATCGGCATGGTATGTACACTAGGTTTCTTAAGGAGTGGTTATGCTTATGCTATAGGAAAGTAAAATGCAAAGAAAGAACCTACACTAGTGCTACAAGAAAGTAACACACTTGACTCTTTACTAAAATGAATTCTAGAAATAAAACTATATGCTAACTTATATTTTAGCTTAGACCATCCACTATAACTGTTCTTTCAGATGTTGTTGGAACATTCACAAAGTATGATGTTGTAGGAAGAAACTTATAACATCTATCTAAAATATTGTAAATGTTGGAAGTAAATTGATGCTACTCTAATTTAATTTTCCTCACAAGTGGGCCCCCTTGGTTGGCTTCTACTAATCTACTAACACAGAATGCATTCCAAGAATTAATTCATTATATTTCAAAACTCCTTACATAAGAACAATACATAAAACTACAAAACAACTCACTATAGGAGTCAACAATGTTTTTACATAAAAATTTCTCAACCTCCAAAACTATCGATCCAATCCCTATAAATAGAGGATTGGCACTTATTCTAAAATAGGAAAGAAAACAAATTGACTACAAATCTACCAATGAAGAAGAAGGAAATATAACAACTTGTGGTATAAGCAATAAAGTTTGGGTAACCAATTTAGTACAATAGTAAATGCAAAGGGAATATAGCAACACTTCATCCCTACATTCCTAGAATAATAGCTCCTCCTTTGTAGCAGTTGTGTCTCCTAGTACCATTATGATTTTTCCACCATAGTTGGGCCTTAACGCTCCTCCTTGAATGTTGTTGACCATTCTCCAGCTTTGTCCTTAACAAATTAGTTGTGATGCATAAATATTTATGAAAATAAGCATAATCAAATTAAATTAAAATATTAGAACACACATTCTGATGGTTATATGAAATATTGTATTATATGTATCATATTAGCAAAATATGACATAACTATCTACCCATGGGTTAATGGTTCTATCTAGACTTTATCATAAGTTCAACTAGTTATAAGTTCACAAATGTCTTGGTAGTATTAAAAAATAGAGTATTAAAATTAACATAAAATAGAGGCAATAATTGGCCTTGTCATCTATCCCCTAGTAAGTTTAATGCTTGTCCTCAAGCATTGCATCTTTTGGCCATTGATCAGAAGTCTCCAATCTCAGTCCTCCCTCGCCTATTACTCCTGAAAGTGTAGTAGAACCCTCTTGCTCTTTCCCAAACTTCCCTTCTATGATCCTCCTGCAACCTGTCAAGTCGTTCAGAGTTGATGTCATATAGAGGCCAAAGGAGCATAGGTGGTTGTATTGTTAATGGACACCAAAGTTTTGGTCTAGTTTTCCTTCCCAGCTACGTGTATTTTGGTGCTCAGTAAAGGGTTGCCTCTAGGTTGATAGGGCTATGTAGCTCTGACCTTCTTTCAAAATAGAGCCTTGAGAATAGATCAATGCCATTAAGTCACTCTGATCAGGTAGATGGATAAAACTAGAGGTGATGGAGTTTTTCCTTCATTTACCAAGCATGGCACTCATTAAAGAGTGGTTGGAATCAATTATGAAGATTGGATCATTCAAGGAAACCATCCCTTTCCCATAGCTGGCTAGAAAAATTGGCAGAAGTCAATAGGTCAACTAAGTTTTGCAACCAGGATAACCCACATTGGCCAATAGCTCTTTATCTTTCTGCCACCCTACAAAGTCCTCATGGTTTGACCATCTTATCTATCATAACCGTGCCATCCCTAACTGTGACTACCCAAGGAACCGTGACCCAACCGTAATGTTACCATTTTTGTTACTACCCGAGCCTGCAAGGATACATATCCTCTCGGCACTTTCCCATAATGCTTAAAGTCCTCACAATTCCATGATGTAGGAAAGCACTAATATGATCTACAAAAGATTGACAATCATCAAAAACCTTTATTATTAGTGCACCTATCCTTTTATCTTTCAAGCCCACGAACCACTCAACATCAACCTCAGCACAAGCTAGCATACAATTGGCACTACTTTTAACCTTGGTGGCCCACATAGAAGGATGAACCCACCAGTCCACATGTCACAATGTCACTTGCCCACATTGTCAAAAAGTTTGACAAAAACAAAATGCAGGAAAGTGACTAAAAATAGAATCTTAGCCATATTTCAACTCACTTCGGCATATTAGCATGATAACCTACTCCATCTATAGCCCACAAGAAATAAATACCCATACGCCACATGGCAGTGATGCACTTGTCCGCTTTATTAAAAAGTCATTCATTTTGAGAAACCAGGAAAGCACCCACCCTAGATCTATGCAAGATCTGATAGTCCAAAAAATAGTGGGAGCCCAAAAAGAAAACTTAAGTGGAAATGGAAATATTATAAGGCTCCTTATTTAATTTATTTTGTATTTCCATGGCACTTGATATATTTTTAAAATGGGATGTGGTTTTTTATCATTTAAATTCAAATGTGGTGATTTTGGTGGGAAGGCAAATTTGGCCAATAGTACCACTTCTAGTCCTTCTACCATGGGTGAGATGATTGAATCCCAAGCTTGTGAAATATTTGGGGAGGCACTATAGAAACTAGAAGATCAATTGTCTGTTGATTTGGATAGTTAAGCTAGAACTACACCTGTAGGTCCTCCCATGAATGAAGACTCATAATAACTCTAGAAAAGATATCTTTGGGTGTCTTGATTCCCTTTCAAAATAAATGTAAAGTGCTAGCTCCTTGAATTTTGGCAAGAGGCCCACCTGGGACAACAAACAAAGGTGACCACAAGTTTTATTAGTTCATGGAGAGCCCATCTTTGAACCCATTGCCTACCCAACAAAGCCAAGGCTTAACAACTTCCCATGCTTTCCAAATGCTTTTAGCAATAAAAGTGCCCTCAATTTGCACTGGTTCAATGTTCACAAGAAGGGTTTGAAAACCAATCTCCTTCCAGGCTGGCCAGTTAACCAAAAAACTTGTGGAAATGCAGTAACTCAAAAACAATTTCCAAGCCTCATTATCAGTGAAAGGCTAAATGACCCACTTTGCACAAAGGGAAATACCTTGCTTTTGAGTAGAAAGCAAACCAAGACCACCAACATCTTTGGGTAGAAAAAAAAATCCTAGGTCACTTTGTGAAAGCCATGATGTACACATCAAAGGCCCAGAGGAAGTCCCTTAAAAGGCATTGAAGCTTGAGGTATGAGGCTTTTGAAGGAGCCCAACAAGAGGAATAATAAACATGCATAGCAACCAACACCTTCAAATAGATTTGAAACTTACCAACAAGAGAAAGAGGTTTGATCTGGTATTCCAACTTCTTCTCAAATCAAGCTAGGATTGCATTCTACATCTCTACAAGGAAGACTTGAAAGGAAAAGGGGATGCCCAAAAAAGTGAAAAATTTATCCATGCTTCACCTATTTCTACTAATAGCATTGAAGCAATTGGGGGCCACACAAGAAGGACTCTCTATATCAGAAGTCCTTATGCCATTGAATAATTATCCTTGAGCAAAGATAGAAAGTATCCAGGCATTGCAAGGCATTGGCAATATTTTCCTCATCTTCAAGAAGGGTGATGAAGGAATCATCCACAAAATGGTCATTCATGAGCTACATAGAGGAATTAAGGAGGTAAATGCCATGCACAAAGCCCCAATAAATGGCATTGCCAAGAAGATAGCCAAACCTTTCAACAACCAGAACATAAAGAGAAGGTGCCAAAGGACAACCTTGATGAGTCGATCTAAAAATCCCAAAAGCTTCTAATTGTCATCCATTGATGGTAATACAAGAAGAAGCATCCCTAAAAATAATCTGAATTGATTAGAGAAAGATATGACCAAACCCCAGGGCTTGTAACATGGCCAAAATGAAAGGCCATTCAATCAGGTCATAAGATTTAGCAAAGTCAATCTTAAGAAACAAGGCCTATTGTTTGGACTGATGAGCCCACTCCATACCTTCCCAAATAACAAATATATTATCCATAATATGTATGGATTTAATGAATCTATTTTTTTCAAGGCAAACAATTTGCGGGAGAAAATGATTAATTTTAAAGGAGAGGGCCTTGGCAATGATCTTGTAAGAGAAATTCAATAGAGTGATGGGCCTCTAGTTGCATATGTCTTATGGATCCCTAGCTTTAGGTATAAACTTAATATCTCCCTTATTAAATTATGGTTCCTAAGGAATGAACATTGTAGACTTCAAGATAGACTTTATGTAGATCAAGGCCAATATCATCCCATAAGGCCTTGTAAAATTCACAAGGGAAGCCATCACACCCAAGATCTTCATCAACCATGGAGAGGACAATCTCTTTGATACTAGCAAGTGTAAGCTTCTGCTTACAAAAGGCATACTACTCAGAGGCAAGCCTATTAGGAGTGGCAACTACACATGCTTGCAAAGCTTGGTCACATGCAACAAAAGGACCCTACATAGTGAAAACCTTTTCATAGTGGCACACAAAAGCTTGGAGGATGTTAGGAAGATTAGAAAAAACCTATTGGTCCTCCTTGATGTGCTTGATACCCAAAATAGAGTGGCGATCCTGCAAGGCATTGAAAAAATCCTTAAAAGCTTGATCGCCAACCTCCAACCAATGGAGGCAGTCATTAATTTGAGCTCCTTGAGCAGCATAACTATCTATAACTTATTTCTAGTGATGAAGATTGGAAATCTGAACCTATAATTCTTTATCAAATAGATTCATGGCAATATGTTTAGAGGTTGTATGAAGATCTTTTGTGGTGACTTCATAAGATCGTATGTAGTACTTAGCCAACTATTGTTTGTAAATGCAAAGAAATATTGTAGTATGACTAATGGCATCATTCCACCATTGAATCCACCCTATTGAGGTGTGGGACCTAGGCTCAAGGTTCTAGAGGTTAAGAATGTGGGAAATGATGGGTAGATGTTACAACAAGGAAGTATTGAGATAAAATTGGGTTTTACAAGGATAGGAATAGGTTGTATGACAGATAATAGAAAAAATAATGGGGAAATGATTTGATAATGTCACATCTAGTAAAGGGGTGACACATAACTCTCTCTCTCTTAGGAAAAAGAAAAGAAAGATTGAGTCATAAGCATGTCGTCCAATCTCTCAAACACCCTATTAGAGCCCATTAAAAACTTGGACCAAGTATGCCAAACCCTACCAAACTGGTGGCGTTTAGCATTGGGATAAAAAAGGCCCAGCTTTTTGTACATGTAGAAACATACTTCTTTTTCACGAGTTGATCATCAAAAAGGAAAAAGACCTTCCTTATTAGTAGCTAGATTGACCATATTTAAGTCCCCACAAAAGACCAAGGTGGCAGGTGGTAGATGACCTGCCAGCCAATGTCATAGGTCTGAGTACTCAACCACATCATTGGGAGCATAAAAATTAACAATACCAAAAGAATGATTTTGAAAAGACAACAAAATCCAAACAATCCTCTAGATGGGGTTAGAATCATGTGAACTAACTAAAGAAATTAAATGAGGGCAAAGAAGAGTAACTACACCACCTCGTCTGGCCTCATGCTGGGAAGAAAACATAGTGCTATCCGACCAAATAAGATGGCAAGCTAAGTTGAGAAGAAACCCAAAAAAATTGACCTTTTGAAGGCAAAGAACATCAAGATTACCAAGCTCATGCTTGGTATCATAAATAGAATATTCTATGGAGTTATGTTATCCCTCACACATTCCATGAAAGAAGATTCATTGTAATACAACTTGCATGGCATCCTCATCCCCAAGATAGTAGAATTTGTTATGTAAAAATGTGGAGAAATCAAATGAGGGATCCCCAAGAGAGATGACCTGTTGTATCTTTTCCTCATTATTATAAACCTTGTTTCGATCTTCTGGGCTACATGAATGACAAAGGGACTGTGAAGAGATCATCAAAGCCACTTATGACACTTGAACCCAAGTGGGGCAGGGCTTTGGGGTATGAGCATCCTCTGTCCCTTGAGCACCAAGGTTTGAAATGAGTAGAGGCATGAGCAAAGGAACTAATGAAATTGGCAGTGCCAGACTTGAACTGGGTCAATCATTGTCTTGAGGCAAAGAGCTTTCCTTAGTAATAATAGAGCCTTTTCCCTTCTTAATAATAGTAGTACATTCCTAAATTTTGGAAACCAGAGCTGACTTAGCTTCTAAGGTTGGTTGATGATTGCATTCTAGCAAGAGACAAACCTTGATCTTGTGTTCCACAAACTAGCACCTATAGAAGCTGTTTAGGAGATTTAGGTACAACACCTTCTGAGTAAAGGTGGTACCACCTATCTTGATTTCCATAGATTCCTTGAGGTTCTTGGATAGGTCGACCTCAACAAAAACTATATGTTGAGGGTGAGCATTAAGAAACTTGTGAGGCTCAACACAAATTACCTTGCCGATAGTTTGTACAATAGCTTGCAAAAAGAAACAGTGTGGGATGGGAAGCCTAGGGAACTTGACCCAAATGGGACTTTAAGTTTGTGGTCATCAAAGATGGAAAAATCATGAGACCATGTCTGAAAGACAAGCAAAGAGGACCTAACAAACTAAGGGCCATGGACAAACACATGCTTAGCTTCGGTAGAGTTTCCAAACTGAAAAGAAAAAAGCACTTGGTAAGGTTGTGGACACCATGTGGTGTCTAGACCTTGGAAAACCATTCCCATAGCATGCTTTTAGAAGAAGTACAACCCACAAAATAACCTATGAAGGTTTCTTGTTCTAACCAAGCACATGCACTATCAAATTTCTTGACATTCAAAATAATATCAAGAGAGGAATTACCCCATCAAACACTTTAGGAATGAACTTGTGCAAATGTTTGTTTAGTGGAACCATTATCACCAACAACATCAACTTGAGCACTGGCATCAACTATTGGGCCAAAGAAGGTCGAGGCCATTATAACCTAAAATGTATCCCACAGTAAATGTGTTATGAGGGGTAGCGTAAAGGAAATGATTCAGATATAAGCTACAAACCCTAGTAGAGTGCATCACTTCAAGGCCAAGATAGGATTCTTTTGAAAAAGAAAGTATGAGTAAAATCGATTAACACAATTGAATGTTAGATAGTTGTTCAATTATGAGATTAGCTAATTGCGATTTCTATGATCTGTTATTGTATTTGTCATAGGCATATACTATTGTATTTACTTTTGCCATTACTCAATTAATTTGCACCAATGACCAAGAAATATTTTAAGGTAATTGAATATTTTTGAAGTTTTTAAATTTATTTACGAATTTCTCATATTCTACAAACTATTTTTTAGCAATTATATTTGCTGATTTCATTTTGTCTTATCGGACCCCTTTTTTTGGAGGCTAGGTCTATAATTCATTTTCTTTGGCACAATTATAGGAGATAGAGTAATAAACATATATTATGTTGATAGAAAATGCATTTGAAAATCAATATTATTATTTAATATATTACATATTTATCACAAAAAATATTTTAATGAATCACTTAAAATAAATATTTAATGAATATTTTTAATTCATTATCATCTATTATTTCTTATCATTATAAATTTACTACTAACTTATTAATTTTTTTTTAAAAAATTAAAAATTCAAAGAAATATAGAACTAAAAAACTTTTAATATATTAAAAATATGATTCAACAATCAAATCTATTTGCATGATTGAAAGATATATTTCACATATCAAGACATATATATACATATATATATATATATATATATATATATATATATATATATATATATATATATATATATATATATATATATATATATATATATATATATATATTTGCATGATATGATATTCAATAGCATTTAATTTCTAGTACCTAGCATGAAATTAAAGGCTAGGGCATATGAGAGAGTAATTCAAAATCTACTTTAATCTATTCTTTTAATTTACTTAATCTAATATTAATTAACTAAAATTATTCTTATAATAAACTCAACTTGTAATTAGTCTTATCAACTATTATTTATTTATTGATCTACTTATATAAATAATTAAATAATCTATAATTTCAATTACTATTTACAATAAGTATTGGCCACTATGTATTACTTGTTGTTTATTATTATGTTGCAATATATTGATATAATATTTTAGTAATAGTATGTGTGTGTGTGTGTGTGTATTTATATATGTATATATATGAACACACACACACACACACACATACATATGTATACATATACATATATATGTATATGCATACATACATGTGTGTGTGTGTGTGTGTAATGGTTTATCCTGATTGAACTAATACATTAATAGAAGCACGGAGTTAACTTTAGGTCAATTTTGAAGCATAGAGTTAACTAATTAAACCCCTAAAAAAATTTGAGCTCTGGGCCCCACAATCCCTAGGCTCAAGGTCAACCTAGTCGATCTTAACTTGATCAAGGTCAACTTGGGTTGACTTAGACTAGTCAAGGTCAACTTGGGCTGACCTAGTCCTAGAGAAGGGAAGAGGGGGGCCTTAGAAAGCTTAGGTAGATGTTAAAAGAATTATGGAAGAAAGTGGAAGGAAACAATGAAAAGTGAGCACCAAGAACAATTCCATCCATAGTCCATGAAGTCATTATGGAATAGGTGCTAAAAAGTCTTAAAAGGAAAGTACGTCCATTTTAAGATAGTACAATCATTATGCATGTAATAAGACCAATAAAGGTCATTTCTATGTTTGTGTATGACCTAAAGAGCCATCTTATGTAATCAGATAATTTGATACAAGGTTGGGGCACAAATAGTCAATAAGGTCTTAAGGGTTGTTACATAGGTTGATAGGTTCTTGGGTGAAATATAGGTGTATAAAGGTGATGAAATATAAAGAATCTCGTAATGTGGATTAATTGTCGTGTAGTTGTCACTTTTGAGAAAATCATCATACTTCTCATTATCAACATATGCTCATGCTAATAAACATGTCAAAAAATACAAGTCATAACAGTTGGGTTTTTAGTTAGTTATGGTTAGCTTAGAAGTTGATTGGATAGTTTGAATAGTATTTTTGGACTGATATGAGTTATTTAAGTTTGAAAAGAATAAAGCACGATGTTCTACATATTTATGATTTTTTTGAATGTTGATAGTGTATCTCAATAGGATTTTTATTAACTTCTTGTTCATTTCTTGAGACTTCATTGCTAATTCATGTTAGGTTATTGAATCTTCTAAAAACTAGTCTTTAAAGTATTAAATTTGGTTGATTATTTGATAAAAAATCTAAGTTTGAATAAAAACTAATAAACCCTAAACCAAGACAAAAAGAGAGCTTTTATAATGTGATTTCGTGCATATTGAACATACAATAAACCTCTATCTCAAGCAAGGATGTGGATGAATATGTAAATAACATGTCTTATGAGTTGCTCAATCCCATGCAACAATTAGCACGTGATTTGAAGGCAAGAGAGTGACTATGGTTAGTCACAAAGAAGAGTTTGACAATGCTAGTTGGAATGTGTGGGGCTTTTTCCATGAGATTGAGGTAAAGGAAATCGTTTGGAGAATGAAGAGGTGAGTGTCTTCAAAGGATAGAAAGCATTGAAAGCTTTTGAGGGCCCAAAGATAGGGCTTGATCAAGGGAGTTGCAAAGATAGGTACAAATTGTCATATCAAGATAGTGAAAAGCAAGATAGTCTTGTTTTATTTCATTGTGTTTTGGATGAATGAACAAATGTGTGTAGGATGTGGACAAGGACTAAAAGGAGTTAGGAGGTGGTCAAAGTATCTTTTATGGTGAGGACGAAGGGGACACTACAATGAATAGTTTTAGGTTACTATTTTATCTATAATGTTGATAGAACATAGAGTGGATTTGTCAAGAGGGTTGGAATACAAGCTAAGTTAGTGTATTAAGGGTTGTAGTCATTAAAGAAAAGTGTAAATAATTTCCATGTTAATAGGGTATTGTGAATCCAAAGTCAAGTGCTGATCTAATTTTAGGATATATTAGTATAAAGTTGTCACATTAATGATGAGATGGGTTATGGATAAACATACATCCTGAGAGGGTAATGATATGTAGAGAATTGATCCAAGAGTCATCATCTAAAGAATGTTGAATTAAGTAAAGGTTATATATGTTTTTGAATTGATTGAGTTGTTTTTGAATTGATTGAGGGTAATGATATGTAGAGAATTGATCCAAGAGTCATCATCTAAAGAATGTTGAATTAAGTAAAGGTTATATAATGTTTTTGAATTGATACATAAGTAGAAGATAAAAAATCTATCAAATGTGGCTTAAAACGGATCATGGTAAATATGGATTATAGGAGTACATCTATGTGTACAAGGAGAAATGTGAAGCAATTTTAATGGGTCTCAACTACTTCACACTTTTAGGGGTGTTTGGTGAACCTTGTACCTCAAAGGGAAGTGAAGGAGAATGATCCTTTCAATTCCAACTCTAAGGTCTCTAGATCTAGGAAGTTTGGTGCCAACTGGGAGATAAAGAAGCACTAATGCAAACAAAGATCTATAGGGTTGGAGAAAGAATGCAAAAGTCCTTAAAAACCTAATGTAGCAAGAGTTGTGAAGAGAAATTAAGTAGATATGCAATATAAGAGTTAAACACAAGGAAATGGAAAAGTGTATTGAAATAGAGAAGGAATGGAAAATTACCTTGTGAAATACAAACCTGTAAATGGGTTGTCAAATGCCTCCAAAAAGGTTGATTCTCACATTGTGAACTAATAATTGCACTATAGACAAAACCCATAAATTGTTCGGCAATTTTTTAGGGGTAAAATGGAGAATCAAAAATAAAATGGATGGTTAAGGGTGCATTACAACCCTGGTTGATTGTGTGTGATGTTGATTCTAATTCCAAAGTTTTGAAGAAAGCCCAGAAAGAGTGCTCAAATCTATAACCTATTCATCAATTTGATATTCAAAACTTGCAATAAAAAATGGTTTCTATTGTTGATGGAGGGTTTTCCTTGGTTAAACCCTACTCTAGGAATCAAGCTTTAATTGAACTAATTGAATTGTAGAAGTGTAAAGCAATTTATAAATTGACCAAGTACAGTAATATTAGGATCTCTTGAATTGAATGTAGTGTGCTTGCTTCACCAATTGATTTGGATCAAGAAGATGGCACAAAGTCCAAGATATCTAGTTTCTTTAGTAAAAAGAGAAAATTACAAGTGGATAGATGAAGAGAAAGGAGGACCTAGAAGGATAGATCCTACCTTGAGCTTAACACCATGAAAATAGGAGCTTTAAAGAGGATTTGTTAAAGTTTTTACCCCAATTCCTTGTAGGAGAAATGATAGAAAAGGGAAGAAAGAAGGAAATATGCAAGGAGATTGATGGTCTCACATTAAATAGGTGTTAAACCTTCATTAAATTGGAGTGTGTCCAATTTAAGACATGTACTATTTAATCACAACATCTATGGTTTTAAGGTTGAGTAAGAAGGATATTGTGCATGATCATTAATTTTGAGCTAGTCAAAGCATTTGTCTCCTTATGCTTTCCAAGTTTAGTCAGCTTTGTTTGAAGTCCCACTTCTTCTGTGAGTCCCCAACACTTCACCTTATATTAAATTTTCACCTATTTAATTTGTTTGGTTCTAATGTGTAAAATTCAACCTTAGTTTTATTCTTAAATAATTGTTTATGTCCAATTCAAATAAAGCATTACACTCCAACTTTGGTTCTCAAACCATTGATGATTGCTATAGTGAGTGAAGTTTAATTGTTGATCATATTGCTTGGGAAAATCAAGTTATCCATAGTACTCACATTGGTGAGAGGAAAAGTGTTAATGTTGTTCTATTCCTTATGTAGAATATTATAGATTATAAGATTGTGTAGTTCTCGAATTAAAGATCCTTCTTGCCAATAAATTTAAATAATGCACCTCACCACCATATACAAAGTAAAATGTTTCATAAACTAAACTATATCAGTAGCTAAGCTGGCAAGAAGTTAATTTTTTCACCAACTAAACATATTTATCTTTTAATGTTTCTTCTAGATTAGAGCATGTATTAGTTTCATTATTAACACTTTTGATCACTTTTCATGATCTACCATCAAAATGTAGAAAGCTATCTCAATTTTTAATAAATGTCTCATCTATCATTCTGATAACAGATCACAATTAGTATTATTTGAAACTTGGATTAAAATATTAAGACACAATATAATTTAGAAACAACATCAAATTTATTTATATTTTAAATTAAGAAATCCCAGAACATTAATCTTAGATAAACTATGTTATAGACAAAAATCTATATAAAACAAACATGTATGTGAATGGCGTTATTATATTTCTAAAAACATAAGTAGCACCAAACAAGTTGTTTGATGTGTTTAGGTTCATTATGTTGTTTGATGTGCTTTTCTTTGGACCCAATAAGGTCATGTGGACCACGAGTCAATTACATAAGTTAATGTTGGTCAAAGGCCCTAAAAGGGAAGGCCCCAAGGCCACTCTTCAATAAATTCCATCAACATTTGGAATTACTCCTCTACAATAATCATGATTTAGAATTTCAACTTAATAAGTCCAAATAATTATTATTCTGAACATTTGGAACTACTCTACAATAATTATCATTTATCAGTCATGTAATGATGAAACCAAAGGAAATAATTGAGAGACTAGATTGACACAATTTTTAGAATATCATATGAAATGAAATGGGCATATGAGTAGAAAGAAACTAGAAAGACATTGTGTACAGATGAAGGTATGAAATGGATGATTTTGGAGTACTTAGAACTCAAATCCCAAATAGCTTTATGAATTAGAGCCACACAAACTAGTATTTTTAAAAAAACATAATCAGGGTTAGTGGATATAGAAAATGAATATATGAATGCCATGGGATTAAGCATGTTCCACATTTGGGCCAAGGGATTTGAGTTTACTTCGAAAGGATTATGCCATGAATTCATGTCTAGTGAAAGGGGCCACATCATGCTACTCAAATGTGAAAAGGGTTATAGTGTTCTTAAGGTGTTATTGCACATAATTTTGTCATTTCAAGCAATTTTATTTTCACATAAAATTAAGTATCAAGCTTGGAAATTTCATTTTTAAATCACATAAATCAGGTTCCAAGTGATTTTATTTACAAATCACATAAATCAAGTTCCAAGAAATTTTATTTTCAAATCACATAACCTTGAAGGAGTATGTGTCCTTACCCAAGTAATGTCGATGATATGTGATGGGCTTGCAGCGTTGAGTAACTCACTTTGTAATTTCTCACTAGAATCATGTCTTTTGTGCACGGTCCAATGTGAAAATGATTTTTTTTAATGTATTACATGTGACCATCAGAATTCTAATGATATTAATATAAGTAGTCAGAATTTTGATGACATTGAGGAGCAATTGGAAAAAAAAACACTAATTTCACAAAATGTGCCCCTCCATCAGAAATTGTGGTCAGAAAAAAGGGCCAAATGTAGTAGTGGAGGTATGCTCTTAACCAGATAGTAGAAAAGGAATTTAATGAATATTCATCACTATAAAATAGTTAAACTTCAAATGAATTAACATAAACATCCAAAAATTTATTCAAACCACTCTAAGAAATGAAATGTGCTTCCAAAGCTTAGGAATGTTGCAGATAAGTTTGTGCCACTATGATAACTGTGTATGCAATAAAATTAACATAAAGAGAAATAATGCTAAGTGAGAGAGAGAAAATGCGGAAAAAAATGATACTTGTATCATATCAAACGTCAATCTGAAAACACGGTGGATATAAATGCTTTACTGGTACTTTCTTTCATATTTTTTTCCATTAACAATCAAAAGAGACATCTTGTGAACAATAACCCAATAAATTTATCTTCAAGACTCACTCTATTGTCACAATAATAGGGGGAAGATAAAAACCAAAATTGTTGATCCTTTAAAAAGAGTTTAGAAGTAGTATTTAAAGTATTTTCATTTGCCTCAAGTAGTTACAACAACATATTCTTAAAAATAAAAATAAAATATGAAAGATGTCATTGGAAACTATGCTCGTGCTAAAAAAAATATGAAAAGCCTAAGAGGCCTTTACAACTTCTCCTTTTATGGCTTCTCTATTGGTTGCATCTTAATCTTTCTAGTGTTTCCTTATGGTATTCAGAGTATGCCACACATCTTCATCATCTAGTAGAATGAGGATCAGATGTGGTATCAAATTCCTCAATTGCTAAAACACTAAGCTGTAAGGATAGTGGAGTGAAGATCTTTTTAATGTAATTCCAGAGGTGAAGGAACATAGACTTAAGCTTGGTCTTGTCTTCTTTCATCTCATCAATCTTCTCCTTAGTTTCTTGGTGTGTGAACTGCCACCACTACGATACACATTCATGTCAAGGGGCCCTAGATCAACCTTGTCTATCTCAAAACCTTAGGTTGACAAATAATTAAGCTTGTCTTGTGTTCTTACTTGGGCTACCTCTATAATAACATGCCCCTTCTTAGATCCTTTCCCAATACTCTCAATATACTTTTTTTTCCCTCTTCTTAGGAGTTGGGGATCCCTTCATGATATTAGTGATTAGGTCCTTAGGAGGAGCATTATCTTCCTCCTTCCCCTTTCTCTCAATGGTTTCTTCAAAGCAAGAGGGATTTTCCAAAACCTTTGAGGTAAATACTAGGATCTTTATATCAAATAAGTTCCTCATTACATGAGGAGTAGTCTAACAACTAGAAGAAATGGAGGATTTCTTTACCTTAGGAGAAGTAAAGTGGATGGGGGATTTTCCTTTGTTCTCCAACATTTCCTATCATTATTCTTCCTACAACTCTTCCTATTGACCAGGGAGGATCTGCTGCATAACTACACTTTGTGTGTTGGGTTCTCCCTCTTTTTTATTCTCTTATTTATTTGAGATGATGGTTGGGGTAGGCCTGCTCTACATGTAGGCTAGATATTTCGATGTTTTCCTAGAGGTTGATATCCTCCACTTGTATCTCGTGAAGAAGCTCTAGTAGGGACCATCATAGGGGCAGACCTAGTTGGAGTTGCAATAGAAGATCAAGTAGGAGTCTAAGAAGGAGTGGATGAATTTGGCTTTTTCTTATTAGTTCTCTTCTAGTCTACCAAGTCTATGGTTCTCTTCATTGTGACATCTAGCTTGTCAACTTTGGGCCCATCAAAAGTAATTGGCTTGACTTTATCTTGTCCAAGTACTTGGGTGCTTGTAATTTAGTTCCAACATCCACAATCCATTCCATATCTATCCATACACCATAGAGCTTGATTTGGTCAACAATAAATCATGACCAAGACCTTTCTCACATGTCAAAATTATCATTGCAATTTTCCTTATATCCATTTGGTGTAGAAACATGTTGATATGCCAACTACAATTGTAGGTTATCCATGTCATATCTATGGGGTCAAAATGAGGCCTCCTCTTCTCATACTTCTTGAATGCATACATGTCTTTAAAATTCTTAACTACATTCATAGCATGAGAGTTGGAAGAACATGTGTAAACCCCTATAGAAATAGGGAAAGGGATTTTCTCTTTATGTTTCTCACCGCATCTGGCATTAACCTTTGGGTTCTTTTAGCATAATTTGATTATAATTACCTTGTCATTTGAATACCTTGAAAATTTGTATGGGAAGTCACCGTATGCACCATTTTTGAAATATGTGAACATCAAGAATTGTGTGAAGTAGCTTCCAAAATTTATGACAACCATTATAGTTGTAGGGGATATTCTCTTCTCTATAAATCCTTGCAATTCTTGATACAACTTTATGGTGAAGGTAGCATTCACTCTCCTAAAGTCTGTATAACTATTATGTAATTATAGGTAGGGGTAGAAGTCACTTATCTAGATATCTTCATTGAAATATTCTATGTTGGGTAACCATTGCCAATATTATGGGCATACAACCTGGCATATATGAGATTACATGATATGAAGAATGACATATGATACTTGGAGATCCAAATAATCTCATATATTATATTGCTAAGGAGTTGTGCCCAATCTACATATTCATCCCTTGCATGAATGGTATGATTAAAATTGAGCCCTTAAGTATTATGGTTATGAAACACTTGATAACTTAAATTATGGAAATAAAATAATAATAAAAATTAATTGCATAGACTATAGAAATATTATGTCTATGATTAGAATTGATTCAATATTCCTCAATGATTTAAATCTTATCCTTGATCTTATTGTTCTTGACCATAGATTGTCACTGCTTAGGGAACCTACATCTTAGATAACATGGATTTTTTTTTTTGTCTAAGTTTAAAATCGATTATCGGTCCACATTAATGTAACCCAGAATGATTATTAATTGCTTACTCATAAGTAGATTATTCAAATTCGAATGCTAGGGTTTGTATATAAAGATGAATCCCTAGGTCATTTAAAGTTTATGAGCTCATATCATATTTTAATAATATAGTACCATTCAAAAGCATCTAAAATAATCATTACATTAATTTTTGCACACATAAGGATAAATACATAAACATTTACGCATGTGTTTCATCTTGTTCAAACATCATAGGGTTGACATATATATGGTAAAACTATGATCTAGACATGTAATTTCTCTAACTTGATAGTAGTTCCAATCAGTGCTTTGAAAACTACATAGTCTAGATTCATATATGTAGATAGGTTTTTGAACTACAACCAATTACACAAAATCAAGGGGTGTATCTTTGAAGATCAAGGTTATATTAGGATTGAGGATGTACAAATTGAAGGTCTCAAATTGCTTGGGTTGTTTTAATCCTAAACACTTTACAATATATGTTTTAGTTTACTAAATTCTATTGATATATTTATTTGATAATATATTTCTATAAAACTCATAAAATGCACTTCACTCTTATATACAAAACTTAAATGATCTATCCTTCTTAAGTAAGCTCAACATATTTGATCTCACTCTTAAATCTAAATTACTTGTAATATAAATAATTTTAGTACAACCTATATATCATATAGGGGAAGGGTACCCATAGCCATTGTAGATGACTTTGTGCACCCTAAGCTCTTAAAATAAATTTTGATGATTTTTTAATATTGTCTTCCACAAGACTTAAGATCTTAAAACTATTGTTTCCACTTATAGGTAGTTACAAATAATGTAGACAATGAGATAATTATGTGCATAATTGTGACATTTTGTCCTTTCACAACGATACATAATACCTACTTATAGATGCCCCAATAACCATGTACTCCAACCACTCCAAAAATGTGCACATCTAATCTAGCACATATTAATCTAATAACTAATACATATTCATTAAATACCTATTTTGACCAATACTAATGCAAAAATATCTCTAAATTTAGTAGGTATCAATAGAATTGTACATCTCCTTGATTTAAATATTAAAACTTTAACTACTAGGGTACAAGTAGACTACTATTGATACATGAAAAATATATTAATAAAGAGCTATCAGATTTCCACAATCCATAAGTATTATATTTAGTTTATGGATTTGATTGTGTGAATTTCTTATCATCAATGTTTCGGATCACACTACATGATCCATCATCAGGATATTCATGCAAATGAAGAGAGGAGAAAAATCTTATCTTCTCTTCTCTCTTCATTTGCATGAATATCCTCATGATGGATCACATAGTGTGATCTGAAATATTGATGATAAAAAATTCACACAATCAAATCTCGAAACTAAATATAATATATTAATAAATTTTTAGTTATCAATTTTTAATATCTTAAAAATTAGAAAAATTGTAGGAGACACCTAAATATGCTACATATGAGATGTACACATCTCACCTCTTATAAAACTTGAAAACTAATAATTGAGAGAGGCATCTAAGTGTGCTACATATGAAATATACATAACTTTAGTCCTATAAAATTTGAAATAAATGATTATTGGACATAGACAACTTCCCCTTCAAGATAATTTTTTTCTCTTTAACAAAATGGCTATACAATTTCAGAGGGAACAAATAACTACCACAGTATAACACATCTAAAGAAAAACTTTCAATGTTCTATAAAACTTGTAGCTTGATTCGTTGAAGCTAAACATCATTCTTTTAATTCATCTCAGTCCCAGCCTATAGTTGAAAAGCAAGTGAAGTTTGAGAATAAAAAATATTTGAATGCAACTTCCTAATGAGTGTTATTAGGATGATTAAAAAAAAATTTGCACCTATATCTCCATATTTGAGACAAAATGACATGTTTAACTCCATTAGCAATGATATTAACTCATAACTCAAGAAGGGCTTCTCCCCTATCTAGTTTATGTTGAAAAAATAGTTGATAAATCATTAAAAACTAAAAATTATTTCTTGACAAAGTGACATACCCAAATAATATCGCTTATATTTTCTGCCCTTTGACAAAATGGACAATTAAGTGGTTGGACCATTAAACATTTTAGCACGTCTATTGTGGGCATTTTGCAATGTAAAATCTTCCAAGCAATTAATTGTGCATCTAAATTAACTTTCAATATCCATATTTGTATGAATATTTTTTACCAAATTTTTTCATTAAACCTGCAATTCCATTTGGAATTCTATTAAGACTTTTAGGGAAAATTGGGAAGCAATTGCAAGTAAACCTTTTTAAAGGAAATTTTAGAAAATGATATGATAACAACCATAGCCAATCTTTGTACAAGTTGTAGTGAATAGAGGTGTATAATTTCATGCTCATTCCCAACAGTACTAAAGACCAAATAAAAATTAGAAAGGTTTATTTCTTATTAGTTAGATTGAAAGTTTATTTTCATATTAGTTAGATTGAACTAGTCTTTAATAGACTACCATAACAACAAAAGTTTTGTTATGAAAATCTCAAGGATCTTCCATATTATGGATTCCATTTTTCTAGATGGTATAAGACTATTTTGAAAAACTTAAAGCAATGAGCTGATCATAGTAGTGGATATGGTTATTCCATTAAAGAGAAGAAGATGAACCATGTTTGAGTGAATTTTCTTTCCATTTCAAAAGATAACAATTATGTTGCCAAGCCTTCTATATAGAGTGGAGGGAATGATAAAGTTTAATTGAAAAAAATGAAACATGAAGAATCTTGTCAAGTCATATATATACTATCATTTACCTTAATTATGATGATTTAATGTAGTTTCACATAAGAGATTTTCATAAATCATCTCCGTAGATGACTCTAACAATCTCTTTGATAACCAAACAACACCCTTCCATTGTGATATTGCTATAAGGATTTAACTGTGTAGTTTTTGAGTCAAGCACATTGACACACGTTTCATGAGTAGTGATTCACATGAGTCCATCTCTCATGAGAATAAATGGAACACTTAGCGCTCATTGGATCTAGGTGATACACACAATGGTCAAGCACCAGGGATTTTCTAGGAGGTCAACTATTCTAGTACTACTCCAACTTAAGCACACTTAACTACGAAGTTTTCTCCATGGTTAAACCTACTTTTCTCATAACCCCATTTGCAAAACCTTAACCAAGTGTTGTACCTTATGAACCATTCATTAGGAAACACTTTAAGCTCATCAATTGATAAGTAGGAGATATTTTCAACAAGTAGTCAAATTGTGATATTTTTATCAGGGTTTAACCATGTAGTTTTTGAGTCAAACTCATTGACCCATGTTTCATAAGTAGTGATTCACATGAATCCATCTCTCATGAGAATAAATAAAACACTTAGCACTCATTAGATCTAGGTGATGCCCACAGAGGTGAAGCACCAAAAAAAATATTTGGAGGTCACCCATCCTAGTACTACTCCAGCTTGAGTGCCCTTAACTATGAAGTTTCCTCCATGGTTAAACCCACTTTGCTTGTGACCCCATTTGCAAAACTTTTGCCAAGTGTTGTACCTTATGAGCCATTCATTACAAAGCCCCTTAAGCTCATCAATTGATAAGTAGGAGATGTTTTCCACAACAAGTCAAATTGTGATATTGCTAACATGATTTAACTATGTAGTTTTTTAGTCAAACTCATTGATCCATGTCTCATGAGTAGTGATTCACATGAATCCACCTCTAATGAGAATAAATGTAACACTTAGCACTCATTGGATCTTGGTGATGCTCACAAACATGAATCATCGAGGCTTCCTAAGAGGTCACCCATCCTAGTACTACTCCAATTTGAGCATAGTTAACTCTAGGGTTTCCTCCATGGTTAAACCCACTTTGCTTCCAACTCTATTTACAAATCCTTCACCAAGATCCAATTAGTGCTAAGTTCCATTTACTCTCATGAGAGATGGATTCATGTGAATCACTACTCATCAAACATAGGTCAACGAGTTTGACTCAAAAACTTCACAGTTAAATCTTGATAACAATATCACAATTTGATTTAGCATGGAAAATATCTTCTACTTATAAATTGATGAGCTTAAGGGGCTTTCTAATGAATGGTTCATAAGACACAACACTTGGTGAAGGTTTTGCAAATGGGGTTGCAAGTAGATTAGGTTTAACCATGCAAGAAACTTCATAGTTAAGCATGCTCAAGTTGGAGCAGTAGTAGGATGAGTGACTTTTGGGAAGTCCTGGTACTTCACCTCTCTAAAGATCAAATGAGTTCTAATCATTCTATTTATTCTCACGAGATGGATTCATATGGATCACTACCCATGAAACATGTGTCGATGGATTTGACTCAAAAACTACTCATTTAAATATTGATTCTTACTATAGAAAATATCTCCTAATTGTTAATACCCTTCCATTCTTAGATCTATGAGTTCCATACCACTTTTACATTTAGACTAACACAAGAAGCCTATGAAGTTATTGCCATCCCATTCTAGCCAATGGAATTTGATGATGAAAATAGGATGGTTAATTTTAGATTATCAGCAAAGAAGTCTCACGTAATAGTAATGCAAGTGTCTCCTACTTCCTAAGTTTTGTAGCATGTTGGGGAGTCCACCGGACAGAATTTGATGTAACAATAGAGAACCATAGTGATATGTAACTAGGGTGTATTTTGGAAGTATGTGTTGTTTGTTGGATTTTGTAGCTAATATAACAAGGATGCATAACGTCAAGTTCCTACCGAAAGCTTATAAGATCAAAGTATTAAAATATTAAGAATGTATGCAATATAGCTATGTTAGTAGAATGTCAATTGATTTCTTATTTTACAAGTTGTGAGCTCATAGAATTTATAAATATATTTTTAATAACGAATAGAATTGAAATTTTAAGAAAAATAGAGAATAAGCAAATCTTCCAAATTGCATTACAATAGAAGTATCCCTAACACATGTTAAAATAGTGAATCTCATTATCAAGAGGCATATTCTCTATATTTATTTCATGCCTCACTTGCCATTGTTTTACCTTGGCTTTGGTAGTATACTTATCTTTTCTCCTTGTAGACTGATTGAAAAAAAGAGTTGCTTTAAATAAGTAGTAAATGCACCACTGAGCATACTCGAAAATGTTGATGTTATTAAATTTGATCCAAAGGCCAATAAAAAAGCTTTTTGAAAAACCATTAAATTCATTTTACTTTTATCCTTACTCTAAATGGTTAAATTGTATAGTTTCTTTGACATTGTCATAAATAAGAAATGGCAAAAAAAGAAATTTGAAAGTTGTTCAAGGCTTCAAGCTACAAGATGTTTTTTTTTTCAATTTCACAATAGATCAATAGGCTTGGCAATAGTTAGTTGTATTTGCATAATCCATGGGTAGGTGATGCAACTAAGAAAAACATTTATCATGATAGAGAGGGGGAGAGAGTTGTTCACCAGTAAAATGTTACACAAATAAAGAATAAAGAAGCATAATGCAGCTAAAAGGAGGAAGAACTATTTAACTATAAACCGGGATGCAGGTAAGTAATGAAGGGCAATTGAGGCATATTTTAAACACTACGAATGGGATTAAATTAGTATTTCTCTAAGGTGAAATATATTTTATAGGTTTTATATTTTCCCAGATTAAAAAAGGCTCGACTAAGATGGGTTTTGATGTGGTTATTTTAGCATATTTATTTGATGAAAAATAAATCATTAAATTGTTGATTTATTTCTAGAATGTCTTGGCTTCTCCTACTATGGATTTTGAAGATAGATATTGAAACAACTTCTTAATAAAATAAAAAAGAATCTCTATTTTCATTTACATTGATAGAGTTAACTCGAATATTTTTAATTAATTCTTCTCATATTGATTGATTGCATTAGGGTAGATACTAAAACAAGCCTTTATTGAGAGCGTTATACAGTAACAAAACTTTGAAGTATAGAAGAGTAATACACACATTCACTTTTTTTATCTGGGAAGCTCATGGCGCTACTTCTACAAAGAGGAAAACAAAGATCAAATCAAACAACATTAAAGAATAGAAATTCTGGCTTTACACAAAAAAGATAAAAAGGATTTTCAAAAAGTGAGTTGATTAGTCCTGAGTCAAAGATCCATGTGCCCTAAAACAATACACAACACATCCATTCAATTTTCCCATTCATCCACAAATCACATCCATAGAACTTATTCTCTATGGAGAACATAGAACAATCCAAAAACAAGTTTAACAAAGGCATGTGCTGATTCGAAATCTTGTAGGCACTAAATCAATTGTGCACACGAAAGGTCTAATTTTGTATAAGGTTCAATGCCCGCATTAAAATTAAACAAGGTGAACATTTACATGAATCTCAAGATTTTAAAATTGCATTTTTCTAGACCCATCATAACGGATCGAGCCAAAAAGAAAAAACACAATAACCTCAAAATTCCACGAAACATTAGAATCTCAAACTCCCGTACAACCCGAAATTATTGCGAAAATAAAACTCATGGCTTCAATCAACCGATAAATTATATCAAATATAAATTACTTGAAGAATGCTATTGCAGTAACAAGTATTACTGAAATTCTTGAGCCCAAAATATCGCTCACTCTCGAGAAACTGGTCTCCTAGGGCCTTCTCCAGTTTCGAGCCTGTGGCCCCCATTTTGCTAATGCTATCAACGCCACTATTTTATTTAGTGGATGGCCTTTGACAACACGTGTAATCAAATATCCATTTCAACAAACCGATTATAAATCGAAACATACATCTTGATGGGCCATTTTATCAGATCAGGGAACAACAAAATTGACAACTATTCTATATTGTGATTTCAACACATAGAGAAAAAATAACAAATTAAAAAAACCAAGGCTCACATGGGGGAAAAAATGAGGTTTTGGCTTTTGCACTAGTCCAACCCCAAGGAGCTACTAGCACCACAACTGCTTCAATTTTCCAGTACGTAGATCAAAACACCAAAAAAGAAAATGAAATAACCCTTTCAGTACTTGAATAAACAAGGCTCAAAAGTTACACACAATTCTAAATCAAATTCAAGAAATTTTCATTGCTTATAAGGACGATTGAATGCATATTTACCTTAATCATCTGTGATGAAAACATAAATGAGCTCTTCCCATCAAATCATCCTATCGATGGAAGCACCTTCGGGAAGATAACATGTGGATAGATTTTTTGGGCAAAAAATAGATGTTTCCAGAATGTGTTGAAAGGAAAAAAAACATGTGGGCATATTTTTTTTGACAAACATTAGATGTTTGTAGAAATTGCATTAAAATAGATGTTTCCAGAATGTATTGGAAGGGAAAAAAAACATGCGGACACATATATATGTATATACATTGACAAAGATTAGATGTTTCTAGAAATTGCATTAATTACAACCAACCACCAATGCTAGATTTTTTGAAAAACATTTTAAAAAGTTAATGTTGATGAAAAATATTTCATTTTGATATCAAGTAATAAATATTAGAACTGTTCCACCCATATCACTGTACTAGCTAATAAAAAGAAAAATAATAAATTTCAGAAAATAAAATAAAATTAGAAACATTATAAATATAGAAACATTTGTAAAAATTCTAAAATTTGATTGGTTGAGGGAAAAAAAAAAAAGTAGCATTCAGTGAATGCTATAGTATCTGCCTGTGGCAGGAACTAAAAACTGTAATGCCGGAACGATATGTGCTTTCGAGTCGTTATCCATGACGGAGACTTCATAATTTAAAGGATGTGTGATTGTTTTCACAAATTTACTGATAATTGATTTTCATCGAGTTGTAATTAATATATTCATTCTGAAAGACAAATCCAACCACAAATTCTTTAAAATGATTCCTGCACTTCAAATTTGGCTTCTATATATGCATGAAAGAAAGTTAAGAATCTTCAATAGAACAAATAAAATCAGGAATGCTTAGTGCTGAATGCAGTGGGAAGAAAGTAGAACAAAGTCCGTTTTCTCTGATAGTCGGGCGGGCCAAAGAAAAGAGCTAAAGCTGCTAAAAATCTTATGGAAAACTGTGGCACTTCTGATATAGCAGATGGGTCGGAAGAAACGTTTGTTGTTGAAGAGCAGCGATCCAAGAACAGTGTTGAAAGTGATGATTGTAGTGACGATGAGATGGGTTTGATCAGAAGAGAGTTTGAGCATCATGAAAAGGGCGTGGCCAGAATAAATAATGGGAGTTTTGGGACCTGCCCTGCTTCTGTTTTGGATTCACAGGCTAAATGGGCAAGGCTGTGGCTGCAACAGCCCGATAAGTTCTATTTTGGGCCTCTGCAAGAAGGGATTTTGCAGTCTAGGAAGATAGTGGCACAGATCATCAATGCTGCACATGTGGAGGAGGTCTCGTTGGTGGACAATGTCACAACAGCAGTTGCAGTTGTGCTTCAAGAGGTAGGGATAATTTTAAGGAAGCTTCTAAGTTTTTCCCTGCTTTTGATTTCCATTTTTTAAATGTCTGATCATTGTCATTCCCCCAATTTTCTCAAGATTTCCTGGCTAGGTCACTTCAGTGTTGAATTTTCAGTCTTCAAAGTTTGATGATGTAATTTTTTTTGCCTCAAATGCCTTAGGTTTGGTCTTATGAACCTTTTTTAAATCAATTTCCTTCAGATTTCAGATGATTGTGCAATTTTTGGCTGTCTAAATTGGAATTGAATACAGTGTTAGTCTGCTTCGGTGTAGATTTTGAAACGCTCAATAATATATATTTTGTTGAATACAAAGTGGAGATACACAATTAATAGAATAAAAATTAAAGAATGCAAGTTAAAGAACTCAAAGAATCGTATTTACGTGGTTCACTGAATGTTGAATTGGCTACGGCCACAAGGAGAAGGGAAAATCTCTGTATTAATATCTCTGTTTACACATACAGCAGCATGCTTACTTCAGCTGTGCAATGAATTATTACATTATCCACATTGTTTTAACAAGACTCCAAAAGGAATGCCAACAATTATGAGGAGGGGAAATTGATGAGAACTCCAAAAGGATTGACTGTTGGACTTCACTATCCAACAATCTCCCACTTGAAGTCCAAACACTGCTGCGAGTTTGGCAAATGTTTCTCCACTTCAGTTCTATTTTCTCATCTTGACAAACAACACTCACGCTAGTGCAAGTAGTTAACATGTCATCAACATATAATTGTAATAAAACAAAACCACCATTATCCAAAACTTTGCAGTAGACACAAATTAGATTCGCATCTGGTGAAGTGTTGCTTAGCCATGAAGAAATCAAACTTTAGGTGCTACCATGGTGAAGCTTGTTTGAGCTCTTACAAGTTTCTTTTCAATTTGCAATACAAATTCTCTTGCCCTTTTTTCTCAAAACCTTCAGGTCTCTGCATATATAATTCCTCTTGTAGGTCACCATGGAGAAATACAATTTTAACATCAAGTTGTCCTAACCAGTGTTCCCAAACTCATTGTGAGTTGAGCGAGTTGGCAAGTAGAGTCAATCCTGCCGAGTTTTGACAACTTGGCTGCTCGGCTCGTTGGGTTTTGACCCATGACTTGCCTAACTCAGTGAGTGGGCAAAACTCTCCCAACTCTCCGAGTCTAAGGATGCATAAATCGGTCGAGTCCAAGCATATGCCTACAAGTTTACAATTCAACACTTGGCTTAGGGGGTGAGAGGATTTATTCAAATATAACATTTAAGTATGAGTTAATTTCCTTTCTTATACTTTGTGATATTTGTATAAATATTGTCAGGATGTTTGAGATAGGTTTCAGCTTAATAGGAGTTATGATGCAAAATCTAGATGTTGGGGTTAACCAAAAAAATTCAAACTTAGCCAACTTCCAAGATTCATCACACTTTCAGCACTCTAACCCCCCATAACCTATCTTGGCTTGGCTTTCTAAGGTCAAATTGAAGCTAAAGCAAGGATTGTCTAAAGGTTTTAGTTTTTAACTCATTTCATCCAAAATCCCTTTGGTTTCAATTCCATTGTAACGCCCCGCCAAGGGATCCAAAAGAATTAACCTAGAGTTTCACTAAGTTTGCTAAACATTTTTTTTTTTTTTTTAAGTAAGAATGTATAACATACACATCAAACACATAGTAGCGGAAGCAATAACATGTAATCATCAACAAACATACATCACAAGTTACATTCCTTAAGGATCCCAAGACGTTGAGTCACATTTAAATTTAATTAAATTCTAAGTCTAACAACTACCACATCCACATGAAAGAATAATAAGAAAGTCCAATGTCCATAATATACATTTGTTCTGAATGCCTCTTGGCAATTTAATTCGGAATGCTCAATCATCCACTGTACATGTCACAGGGTAGGAAAGGCTTAAAGAATATACATATGTAAAGATAAAGATACATCATCCTCAAATCCATGATACAAAGTACAGTAAAATAAATGAAACTAATAACATACCTGATACATCCATACATCCATAATGATAAAACATCTATCATAAAATCTAACCATCCATCATAATAATCCAAGAACATAGTGAAGGTAAATGCCAACCAAGAAAGCTCCAGCCACGGTGACCACGGACGAATCTCAATGGTAAGAGTAAAAAGCACTACCACTTGACAGCGTGGAACCTAAATGGTCCACTCCCACCGCGCTGAGGAGATAGTCTCAAGTCCCAAACAAGGTATCAAAACACAAAACACAAGTACTCTCTAAGTCTGAGAAATCCTAAAAGTATACTAACTCAAAGGTTCCAACATAGAATGACATCTAGACCTAGAGGCACCACAAAGACACGTACGAAACCTGCTATGCAAGCGGGAAAGTGTCATCGCAAAAGTTACGTAGAAGTTACCCGAGCAATCCCTTAGGAATCCCGGGTCCCTAGTGATCCCTGCGGCCACTAGTATCCTCTCGTACTGACGAGGCATACTGTGGAATGCAAGGTCGTAACCAAGCGTTCTCTCTACCCCATCCTAGCCTGTATTAGCACTCAAGGCATGGGAGAGAACATACAATTATCTTATTAGGTTCATTTAAGTCAGTATTTAGGTGAGATGTTTTCACTTGTTAAAACAACTTACAATGGGTTACTCCAGGCAGCCTCTTAGGGCCCCGATCCCCATTGCAAGCCACTTCCCGACACTACACATAGATAACCTACCCTAGGCTCATGAAATCACGAATTAAAAAATCATAATAAAATCACCTCAGTCCTATACAAGCGACTGAAAAACATCATAAAAGATAAGCCACAAAATTTACATCAGCTCTTCATGAGCAACAGATAAGTATCAAATAATAATCATATGATCACAACAGTTCTCTATCAACAACTGAAGGCATCAATGATAAATCACAAAATCTAATGGTTCTCCAATGAGCAACCAGAAAGTATCCCACTAATAAATCACAATACTGATCAAAGACTCCAAAATGGTCAAGTCAACACATGACATCATCAAGAACATAACAAACACTTCAGTCCTCTCAACTGACCGAAAAGAAATCCAAGTATAACTGATCGAGACTCAAAAATGGTTATCAAATATAACTGATCGATGACTCAAAAATGGTTATCCAATATAATTGATCGATGACTCAAAAATGGTTAAGTCAGGTATCTTATATACATACACTTCAGCTTCACACCAGGAAACTGGAAAGCATTAACAAACAGTAATCACAAACATGTCATAGAGCATATCAACACATCACCAGGGTTGGGTTTAAAAGATCGAGATCAAATCAACATAACATCACATTCACATAATCCCCGAGCCTCTGGTAACAACCTAGGACTGGTCAATACTAGCACAAATCCCAAAACCTCAAAACACAGACGGAACAATAAAACAGTACAGTTCATATCTTGGGTTTGATTTCAAAAACACAATAGGGTTAAAAGTAAAGTTTCAGTTTGAGTTTCAAAGTATGTTTCAAGTAAGAAGATTCTTTTATTACCCTATAGTTAACCCATATATTTGTTGAATGAAAATAAGGATTTATTCCCATAATTCTCGAAATCAATTTTTTAAAAGATAAATATACTTAACATTATTAAATGTTATTTATCAATTATTAATTAATTAATCAACAATCATTAACAATTTTCTTTAAAACAATATATATATATAATTAATTAACAACTAAAATTTATAGTTTAATCCTCTTAAAAATTATTATAAAACTTATTATTAAAATAATAATAAAAATTATTAATAAAATTATAATTAATATTTAAAATTTATATAAAGTAATTTCAAAGTTTATATTATTAAAACTTATATCAAAATCGAATTATATATAACAAAGGCATATAATAAAGTTTTATAAAACAAAAATTACTAGCGATTTAATAAATCGTTATCTGTGCAGGGTACTACAGCGCAGGGTACTGCTGCCGCAGCAGTACATACTGCGATACGCAAGTGGCAGGGGGTGTGGGTCAACGACCCCCCCCATATAACACATATTTTATTTTTGTTTTAGTTTAATTTAATTTTATTATTATTTATTTATTTATTTTTAAAACAAACTTTTAACTTATATTAAATTCACTCATTTAAAATATAAATTTTTTTATTAATCAATTTCTTGACATTAAATTTTAATATTATTGTTAATATATATATGTATATATATATACATATATATATTTTAATTTAATTAATTTATTTATTTATTTTTAGAAACATTTACAATTATAATCTGATAGAGAAAATAATTCCAACCCTACAAATATTCTTTTTAATCTCAAAACTCTCCCCAATTAATTCTATCTCTACTCCATTTTAATTCAATTCTAAATCCCGATTTAATTTTGTTGAAGGATGTTCCTAAACAGTTTTTCAATCTAGATTACAAATGAAATCGAATAGCAAAAGATCCAGAACGAAGAAATGATATATTCAAGAAGACAAGATTCTTACAATCATGAAGTAGACAGAACATATTAAATTTCTTAAATCATTTAGGGGTCAAAATACCA
This sequence comes from Cupressus sempervirens, assembly GCA_028749045.1. Classification (NCBI taxonomy): domain Eukaryota; kingdom Viridiplantae; phylum Streptophyta; class Pinopsida; order Cupressales; family Cupressaceae; genus Cupressus; species Cupressus sempervirens. The sequence goes on from CM053783.1 coordinate 843,093,758, forward strand.
GACCCTACCTGAACCTGATGCTAATACGCAATCCCCAAAATCTATAAGAGAACTCGCTCCTCTTCAATAACTTTCTTCTGAAAATCTTTCCTAGAATTCTCCTTCTGAAATTTGCTTCCAAAAACCCTCTCCAAAATTCCTGTCTCCAAAATTCACGGTCCAAATTCGTGTCCCCCAAAAATGAACCCCAAAGTTGTGATAAGGAGTTTTCTCCTCAAATCGGGGCACTAATGGTGCATTCACCCGAGAGGACTCCTCCAAAATTAACTTTTATTAATCTTTTCTTTATCTTTTTAATGCATATTAAATGAATCATTAAATAACTTTATTTAATTTTTCCACTTGACTTCTATTTTTAATCTTTATTACTTTTAAACCCATGCGCACTTTATGAAATTAAAATAACATTATAATTTCCTCTTATTTTATCTTTTTAATTAATTTCTTTATTTTCAACACATGCTCGCATCATGCAATCTTACAACTTTTAATAATTAATATATTTTTACTTTTTACTTTATTTTAGAAACTTTAATTGATAAAATATTTAATTAACTTGAATAACAATAATATTTAGCATTTATTTAAAAATGAACTCTAAATATATTATTATTAAATTAAATGAATATTATTATCCTTAAACTTTTATCTCCAAATTTAATTCTCTTTATTTAATTAATTTCTCAATTAATTAAATATAATTAAATATTAAAATATCATAATAATTTTTTATTAAATTAAATCATTAATTAATCCTTTTAATTAAACTTAATTAATAGAAAATACATCAAGGACTCATAAAGTAACATACGAAAACCCATCATAGAAAAATACATACTAAATCAAACAAAAGGGTTATAATCACGAAATAACATCATTTGATGCATTCAGAGGGTACTTAACTCAGATACTTGCCCTAATTATCAATTAGGACAATTGGCTAAAGGGTTTAGGAATTGGACTTAAGAGTTTATCTCCCCTCTCTTACCATTGAGATAATGCGATAGGGTACGCTCATCCTGGCAATTCAGGGAAGTCGATACCCGGTACCTACAACCTGCATAAAATCCACGCATGTATAGACACAATATTCTAAGCTAAACAGACAATGGCAGGAAATGGTGCATCGTGTAGATCCCGACTAGCAAGTGACTACAATTCCCTTCCTTAACCACATCAGAAACACCATACATAAAGAAAACAAACACACACACCATACACATGCAGTATGGGGTAAGTATCCATAAGAAAGCACATGTGATAATAAACCATCTAACTAATCATCATCGATAATTGAAAAAATTGAATAATCATCATACATGCATGAAATATAGAGTACCAAGTCATCTCATCATATAATAAATTGAGTGTAAAACAACATCTGATAATTTGAAAGTAATGCTACTAAACATCAAGTATAAAACTGGCCTAAAAGAGTTTGGCAATTAAAACAAAATGTGAACTAGGGGTAGGCACTACATCCACCCCCCCTAGACTTAAGCTTACTCCTGGAAGCGTACATGAATGATAAAACTAAGGGTCTCACTGTGTGGGTCCAATGGGAACCTTTCCTCTACAGGAGGATATGTCTCCACTGAGAACACTCTTTGGGATCTATCCATATCACCAACCGTAGGTTCTGAAGCTGCGGGTCTCAGATCCAAGGGTTGAGGTTTCCTTTGAGGACAATGAGACACCTTGTGTCCACGTTGTCTACATATGAAACACTCTCCCTCGAAGCTCCTCTGAACTTTAGGTGCACTAGTCTGCAAGAAACTACCCCCACTAGGATAAGGCTGAACACTCCGAGACTGTCGATCATACTGGTTGGGCTTGTTATGATGAACCTTGTGATAGTTCCTAGCATTGGAACCATCGCCACCACACTGTGCTGGAGGATAAGTACCTTCCTACCGTTGGTTACCCCCAGAAGGAGGTTTCCTATTGCCACCTACACCTTGATTACCCAGATATGGCTGGTAGCGCTGGTGGCGCTTATTACGCCATGCATTACGAGCTTGACGAGAGTTCATGCTCTTAGGTCTATGCTCAGGTCCTGCCCGAGGTGCTCTATCATGGTCATGAATAGGAGGTAGGCGATCAATGATGGTCTACAAAATTTGCCTCAGATCATCCTCCTCAAAGACAACTTGTTTCTCTCTACACTACTCTTCCTGATGCTCACTGACATGCTCTTCCCTATTCCCATCTTGGATAGGTTCTTCATGGATAGACTCATGGACACTGATAGCTCTGTCTCGTCCATGGCTTTCACCATGGTCCGGGCTATGGCTTATAATAGAAGATCTCGCCCCAGCTATCATCCTACAATAATATCCAGATACAAGATGGTATCATAAGCATACACATATACTTTAAATCACTTAGAGCAATATAATTCTGGTTTAATAGTAAATTGAAAACCATATTGATCCAACATGCGTCCTTACTAACAAATATTGAATTTGACCACCTAAACTCTCTAAACAAAATCAAGATAATACTCCCAAGGATAAACAAAAACACACTACTTTAAAACATAGACAACAGATACATGTTTTACAAACAAGCTAGTTTCAATTTCCAATTTGACTATAATTTTGGTTTAAGTATAACTTTAGTTTTGAAGTCTAAGTGTTGAAGTATGAAAAATATGCAACTAACAATTTAAGTTATGTTTTAGTTCAACTAGTTTCAAGTTTCAGTTTGAAAGAGATACACATAACAGTTTAAAGTTTTCGTTCTTGTTCAATTAGTTAACACTAGTGGCGTTCCAATATACCCAGAGCTCCCAATGTAGAAACTTGGGCTCTGATACCATATGTAACGCCTCGCCAAGGGATCCAAAAGAATTAACCTAAAGTTTCACTAAGTTTGCTAAACATTTTTATTTATTTATTTTAAAGTAAGAATGTATAACATACACATCAAACACATAGTAGCAGAAGCAATAACATGTAATCATCAACAAACATACATCACAAGTTACATTCCTTAAGGATCCCAAGACGTTGAGTCACATTTAAATTTAATTAAATTCTAAGTCTAACAACTACCACATCCACATGAAAGAATAATAAGAAAGTCCAATGTCCATAATATACATTTGTTCTGAATGCCTCTTGGCAATTTAATTCGGAATGCTCAATCATCCACTGTACATGTCACAGGGTAGGAAAGGCTTAAAGAATATACATATGTAAAGATAAAGATACATCATCCTCAAATCCATGATACAAAGTACAGTAAAATAAATGAAACTAATAACATACCTGATACATCCATACATCCATAATGATAAAACATCTATCATAAAATCTAACCATCCATCATAATAATCCAAGAACATAGTGAAGGTAAATGCCAACCAAGAAAGCTCCAACCACGGTGACCACAGACGGATCTCAATGGTAAGAGTAAAAAGCACTACCACCCGACCGCGTGGAACCTAAATGGTCCACTCCCACCACGCTGAGGAGATAGTCTCAAGTCCCAAACAAGGTATCAAAACACAAAACACAAGTACTCTCTAAGTCTGGGAAATCCTAAAAGTATACTAACTCAAAGGTTCCAACATAGAACGACATCTAGACCTAGAGGCACCACAAAGACACGTAGGAAACCTGCTATGCAAGCGGGAAAGTGTCATTGCAAAAGTCACGTAGAAGTTACCCGAGCAATCCCTTAGGAATCTCGGGTCCCTAGTGATCCCTGCGGCCACTAGTATCCTCTCGTACTGACAAGGCATACTGCGGAATGCAAGGTCGTAACCAAGCGTTCTCTCTACCCCATCCTAGCCTGTATTAGCACTCAAGGCATGGGAGAGAACATACAATTATCTTATTAGGTTCATTTAAGTCAATATTTAGGTGAGATGTTTTCACTTGTTAAAACAACTTACAATGGGTTACTCCAGGCAGCCTCTTAGGGCCCCGATCCCCATTGCAAGCCACTTCCCGACACTACACATAGATAACCTACCCTAGGCTCATGAAATCACGAATTAAAAAATTATAATAAAATCACCTCAGTCCTATACAAGCAACTGAAAAACATCATAAAAGATAAGCCACAAAATTTACATTAGTTCTTCATGAGCAACAGATAAGCATCAAATAATAATCATATGATCACAACAGTTCTCTATCAGCAACTGAAGGCATCAATGATAAATCACAAAATCCAATGGTTCTTCAATGAGCAACCAGAAAGTATCCCAATAATAAATCACAATACTGATCAAAGACTCCAAAATGGTCAAGTCAACACATGACATCATCAAGAACATAACAAACACTTCAGTCCTCTCAACCGACCGAAAAGCAATCCAAGTATAACTTATCGAGACTCAAAAATGGTTATCAAATATAACTGATCGATGACTCAAAAATGGTTATCCAATATAACTGATCGATGACTCAAAAATGGTTAAGTCAGGTATCTTATATACATACACTTCAACTTCACACCAGAAAACTGGAAAGCAATAACAAACAGTAATCACAAACATGTCATAGAGCATATCAACACATCACCAGGGTTGGGTTTAAAAGATCGAGATCAAAACAACATAACATCACATTCACATAATCCTCGAGCCTCTGGTAACAACCTAAGACTGGTCAATGCTAGCACAAACCCCAAAACCTCAAAACATAGACGAAACAATAAAACAGTACAGTTCATATCTTGGGTTTGATTTCAAAAACACAATAGGGTTAAAAATAAAGTTTCAGTTTGTGTTTCAAAGTATGTTTCAAGTAAGAAGATTCTTTTATTACCCTATAGTTAACCCATATATTTGTTGAAAGAAAATAAGTATTTATTCCCATAATTCTCGAAATCGATTTTCTAAAAGATAAATATACTTAACATTATTATAAATTATAGTTTAATCCTCTTAAAAATTATTATAAAACTTATTATTAAAATAATAATAAAAATTATTAATAAAATTATAATTAATATTTAAAATTTATATAAAGTAATTTCAAAGTTTATATTATTAAAACTTATATCAAAATCGAATTATATATAACAAAGGCATATAATAAAGTTTTATAAAACAAAAATTACTAGCGATTTAATAAATCGCTATCTGTGCAGGGTACTACAGCGCAGGGTACTGCTGCGTCAGCAGTACCTGCTGCCGTAGCAGTACATACTGTGATACGCAAGTGGCAGGGGGTGTGGGTCAACGACCCCCCCCATATAACACATATTTTATTTTTGTTTTAGTTTAATTTAATTTTATTATTATTTATTTATTTATTTTAAAAACAAACTTTTAACTTATATTAAATTCACTCATTTAAAATATAATTTTGTTTATTAATCAATTTCTTGATATTAAATTTTAATATTATTATTAATATATATATGTATATATATATATATATTTTAATTTAATTAATTAATTAATTTATTTTTAGAAACATTTACAATTATAATCTGATAGAGAAAATAATTCCAACCCTACGAATATTCTTTTTAATCTCAAAACTCTCCCCAATTAATTCTATCTCTACTCCATTTTAATTCAATTCTAAATCCCGATTTAATTTTGTTGAAGGATGTTCCTAAACAGTTTTTCAATCTAGATTACAAATGAAATCGAATAGCAAAAGATCCAGAATGAAGAAATGATATATTCAAGAAGACAAGATTCTTACAATCACGAAGTAGACAGAACATATTAAATTTCTTAAATCATTTAGGGGTCAAAATACTAGACCCTACCTGAACCTGATGCTAATACGCAATCCCCAAAATCTGTAAGAGAACTCGCTCCTCTTCAATAACTTTCTTCTGAAAATCTTTCCTAGAATTCTCCTTCTGAAATTTGCTTCCAAAAACTCTCTCCAAAATTCCTGTCTCCAAAATTCACAGTCCAAATTCGTGTCCCCCAAAAATGAACCCCAAAGTTGTGATAAGGAGTTTTCTCCTCAAATCGGGGCACTAATTGTGCATTCACCGGAAAGGACTCTTTGCTCAACTGAGTTAACTCCAAAATTAACTTTTATTAATCTTTGCTTTATATTTTTAATGCATATTAAATGAATCATTAAATAATTTTATTTAATTTTTCCACTTGACTTCTATTTTTAATCTTTATTACTTTTAAACCCATGCGCACTTTATGAAATTAAAATAACATTATAATTTCCTCTTATTTTATCTTTTTAATTAATTTCTTTATTTTCAACACATGCTCGCATCATGCAATCTTACAACTTTTAATAATTAATATATTTTCACTTTTTACTTTATTTTAGAAACTTTAATTGATAAAATATTTAATTAACTTAAATAACAATAATATTTAGCATTTATTTAAAAATGAACTCTAAATATATTATTATTAAATTAAATGAATATTATTATCCTTAAACTTTTATCTCCAAATTTAATTCTCTTTATTTAATTAATTTCTCAATTAATTAAATATAATTAAATATTAAAATATCATAATAATTTTTCATTAAATTAAATCATTAATTAATCCTTTTAATTAAACTTAATTAATAGAAAATACATCAATGACTCATAAAGCAACATACGAAAACCCATCATAGAAAAATACATACTAAATCAAACAAAAGGGTTATAATCACGAAATAATATCATTTGATGCATTCGGAGGGTACTTAACTCAGATACTTGCCCTAATTATCAATTAGGACAATTGGCTAAAGGGTTTAGGAATTGGACTTAAGAGTTTATCTCCCCTCTCTTACCATTGAGATAATGCGATAGGGTACGCTCATTCTGGCAATTCAGGGAAGTCGATACCCGGTACCTGCAACCTGCATAAAATCCACGTATGTATAGACACAATATTCTAAGCTAAACAGACAATGGCAGGAAGTGGTGCATCGTGTAGATCCCGACTAGCAGGTGACTACGATTCCCTTCCTTAACCACATCAGAAACACCATACATAAAGAAAACAAACATGCACACCATACACATGCAGTATGGGGTAAGTATCCATAAGAAAGCACATGTGATAATAAACCATCTAACTAATCATCATCGATAATTGAAAAAATTGAATAATCATCATACATGCATGACATATAGAGTACCAAGTCATCTCATCATATAATAAATTGAGTGTAAAACAACATCTGATAATCTGAAAGTAATGCTACTAAACATCAAGTATAAAACTGGCCTAAAAGAGTTTGGCAATTAAAATAAAATGTGAACTCGGGGTAGGCACTACATCCATATTCTTGACAGAATTAGCTACAATTTACATTTTACATATATGATGGACTTAGCATTAATGTTCCTTGTTTATGTATATGATGACAATTTAGATTCTATTTGACGATGCTATAGTGTCTTTAAGTTATGTTCAATAAAGGGTGCATGAAACAAGTTTTAGATTGTTTAAAAAAATATAAATTTCAAGGGTTTTTTTTCATTTTGCCAAGTCATTGGTGGGTCCAAGCAGAGTCACGAGTCAAATCAGCCTTGATGAATCCGAGCCGAGTCTGGGTTTGTGATCAATAGTTCTAACTCAAGGTCATATGTTGTTGCCAAACCTAAGAGTACTCACATGGTGGTCATCTTCACAACTAATGAGAAATCTCATTAAAAATTATCCCCTTTTTCTTATCATACCCCTTCACCACCAATCTAGCCTGATATCATTTCTTGCCTCTACTTTCTTTTGATCCACCCATCAATTCTTGAATGCATCTTCAATTCAATGGCAGTTGCACCAAATCCCATGTGTGATTGGCCATTAAGGAGTCCATTTCCTCCTTCATAACACCTATCCATTTTGCACTATGGATGCCGTTTTGCAGGTATAATTGAATGGCACCAACTCTTCTCGATTGGAGATCAGCAATTGATAGTCATCTAACTTTGTTGGAGGCTGATGCTTTTGGGTGGACCTCTACAATGGAGGATCTTGGCTCTTTGTATTTGTTTGTACTGGTTGCAAATTTGCCCATTACACATTATTTCCAGCATTACCACAAATTTCCTCTTGTTTCTAAGTATTGAATTTGTTGATTGTAGGATTTTTTAAAATCGGTGATAACTTTTGATTGGAGCTACGAACTAGCATGGTCATAATGGGGGATCCCATCCCCAGGTACTTTTGAGGCATTAAAACCTCCTTGATTTGATTCTTGCCAAAAATTATTCTCTTTTCTCCTTTTACCTCCTTATCCCTACTCTCCATGCTTCTCTTCTTGCTAGTCCTCTCTCCATATCCTCATCACTTCTCTCCATACTCCCGTCATTGTCTCCTTATCGATTTTTTCGCTAGCCTCCATATCTCTCCAAGATTGAGTTGTAATGGGCACCCTACAAATGCCCAAGAACTAAACCAATTGCTAAAAGAGATTGTGATGTCTTTGCATAGATTTAAACCACATAACATGAACTTAAACAAAGGAATCCATGCAAACAGAAAATTGGGCTACCACTGAAATATTATTAGTTCTCAAACTAATAAAATCAAATACATAGCAAAGAATTCCAAAGGCGAAACCCCAAGGGAATGACGTCTAGAATGTCACAAGAGAGGATGAACGTCCTCCAATGCCAAGATCAAAATGTGCATCCAAGTTCGTATCAAATGAAATTCACCATCATCCGATGCTAAACAATGAGGCTCCCACCTCTATTTATACTTTCCCTACACCCTTCTAGAAGGAAATCAAATATTAAGTAATTGCAAGTACTAGAAGCTTTCCCCTTTCAATAATTAATGCACTTTCTAGAAACTCCTCCCTTGCAATACAATAACTAATTGTACTTTAAAAAAATTAAATTACTACAGGCTTCCCCCTTTCCAATAATTAATACACACTCTAGAAGCTTCTCCCTTGTAATACAATAATTAATTTAATTAATTAAATATAAAGTCACCTTTTAATTGTTAATTAATTTCATAACTTTATAAGAAATTAATTTAATTTCCTCTTATGTTCCACTTAGTCTTTGGAGAGCATGAAGGCTAAAAATTCCACTTAGTTGCTAAAAAGATGGAGACATTACATGAATACCCCCATTACCATTCCTCTTTATAATCTCCTTACCCCTCTAGGGCACACCATATCACTCCACCCCTTATCACTCATCTATTTCCTTATCTCATTGTGTCCTTATCTCTCAAGAGTATCTCTCCGACCTTTCCATCGTCCTTTGACTCCGTCTCTACTCATTAGCATCATCTCCAACAAAACTCAACGCCAACAGCTGGCTATCTTCCTCCTTCATCCTTTGCTAGCACTAGTGACATCACTCATCCTCCACGTCATCGCATGCTTTAGCTGTGGCTGACTCAGCAACCCTTCCCCCTTCACGCATACCCATATGTCCTCCATTACCAGCAGGGTGTCCTTTACATGTGAACTGAACTGCAGAATTTTTGAACCAAAGACCTTCTGTATACGATGCCTTGCAACATCTGTTGCGCTATGGAGCCATCGCCGAGATTGTGGGATTATTATGAATAATGTCTTGTGCTAAATTTTGAATCTACAGACCATCCGCTATTCCTTGCATATTTTTCGCGGGGGGTGACAACGTCAAATTTTGATTGAGTGGGATCCACTTCACAACGTACCTTTGTATTTGGAAGTTGCAGTTCTTGCGAGTGCTGCAGACTATTTACATTAGGTAGTGATTCTACAAACTACGAAGAACCAAGCGGAGGTCCTACAAGAAACTCCCCATCAATCATGCTAGGCAAATATGAAGTGTGTGTGTAATGGAGATTGCAATGGTTGTGTAAGTTGTGCTTGTTGAGTAGATTGCAGTGGAGTAAAAGCTTGGTGGGGGCGACATAAGAGCGACCCCACCCACACTAGTAATTTTCAAACACTTTATTTTGTTCCCAATTTGATTTTCAACAGTATTCTTTGAATTTTAAAAATTTTCTCAATAAATTTGATTTTCTGTTTAGCATATAAACCCATACTTTGCAAGTAAAATCATAAAAAATAGTAACAAAAATAATTTTCTCCTTCAATAGATGTTACCCATACTTTAGGTATATAAATATATATGTTAAGTGAGAGTGGGAATTGTTTTGTGTTGGTTTGAAATTCCTTGCATGTGTAGGTTTAATGTGGAGAAGAGCATTTTGAGATTAATATCACCAGAGGATTTGAAGGGAACTTATGGCATAATTTTGGAGTTCGAAAACGTGGGGGAGCAATGTAGGGAACAATCTATTATCCCCAAGAGAATCAGAACACTTGTGAATCCCCTAATGCCTTTGCCACTTCTTATGAATCCTGCCCAAGAGAACTTCCCTCTTTTTTTGCCCTTGATCATGAAGGGGGTATTTCAAACAGTTCAACATTCATCTTCTCGGGGTAAACAGGACTGAGAGAAAATGGTTGGGGATCATTGTTTGAGAGTCAAAATTCTATTTAGTATTCTTCCAAGTCTGCAAGGGATGGATGCTATGTACGAGTCTATGATTCATAGAAACGTCCCTCTTCTAAGTTAATTACATTTTTTCTTTTTCCCATGTCAATGAACATCTTCCTTTTCTAAACTACCTGATTTATCTTTGCATCATAGATTGTAGTTTTCTTTTCTCTCCATTTTGTCTGAAACTATGATGGATTTTGGAAAGATTTCTAATAAACATGTTGTCTCTCTTTCTCTTGTTAGGCCCATGAACTATATATTGGCACAGTTAATTATTTATTTAATATTTTTTATTCCATCAGAATCTGCCAATTGGTTCATTAATAGTTTGAAATGCTTCTCTTAAATTTGCATTGTCTGGAGTCATTGCTTTTTCGCTGCCTACATGTGTTGGGGTTATGCTTTTTAGCATTAACCCAAGTTTCTCTAGGCAACCTGAGCCTGGCTGGAACTTACCACATTTTCTTACTATTTTGGATATTGTGTAGCAAAAAAATTTCAATTTCCTTGATATTCACAGGTTGCATCTTGTTGCTAAACTTACCAATGTATTAATCAATGCAACTCTCAAAGCGATTATAATAAATATCTATTTCAAATTATATTTTGGAGCAATGCACTGCCATTTCCCCAATCCCATCTTTGGCACTTAATATATATATTTATATACCTATTTCTCCTTAATAGCATATAAACCCATACTTTGCATGAGCTTCAAAGGCCTTTCTTTCTTGTCATGCCCAGATTTTTAAAAATTGATCCACCTTTGCTTTCCATGGTTACAATGCTCACAAACTCCAAATCAATAGATTCAAACCTTGACGTTGATTCCTTTTGAGAGAAATTTCAAGTCCCTTTTTGTTCATATGTCCAAGCCTCTTGTGCCAAAACTCTGTCTTGCTCTCCACAACCGTCATTGCAGCTCCCATTTTAGTGTGGCTTTCTAGCACATATTAAGTACCCAATTTGCTGCCTCTCGCAACCACTAAGTCTCCTTTGGTCTCCTTCCAGGAGAGTGAAGAAAAGGTGATGCTACATGCTTGAGCATCACGATGTCCAATGGAATCAGATTCTGCTCTGATTTTCTAGATTAGATTGTGAAGAAATTTTGTCATTGACGTTGTGGGCCACACTCTTTGATTCATCATCAAGATATGCAAGAGAACAAGGAAAAATGTTTATCTTAACATCTCTTACATTCCACAATAGCCACTTATTTCAGTTCTTTAGTTAAGCCGATAGGCTTAATATTTCAACGAAAAAGTTGTAAAACCTTCTCAGTTTTTGATTTTCCGATGAGATTTAAAAAATCCTTTTTTTGAGAATTTCTAATTATTTGGAATGTTAACATGAAATAGATTATAGATATTATTATAAGATGGGAAATGATCAATTGATTATTAGAATATTCTATTCCTTTCTACAACATAAGGTTTAGATTCTAGACAGATGTTTTTTCATAAATTAGAAATAGAAATAAATAATAATAAAATATTTGTATATTTTTTTAATTGATGTTTCTAAAATTCATCTAATTATGTGAAACATTTTTTTTCATATTTATAAAATGAACAAATTATTATTCTTAAATATATATATCATTTTTCTTTGATTCTAAATTGTACTTATATGGTAGCAAATAGTAAGTACAATTCTCCATTTTCCACTTATTGTGTATGTAAGATTATTTGTATATATTTATTTACATATTTTAACCTATCCTCACACTTATTTTGAGAAATTTAGGATTGTTCTAATTAAGTTTATAATTTATTTTTTTCTTAGAGATTAATTCAAGCTACAATCTTATAGTATTTTATATTTATTATTATATAAAAATATGTTAATTAGTAAATTTATAATAATAATAATGTTCTGTTTATAGTTAAGAATTAAATATTTCATTATTTTTATTATTTGATATTAAATTTATTATTAAATTTTCAATTTATTGATAAATATAAAAGCATTTAAAATAGCAAGTAGAAAATAAAAGAAAAAGAAACAAAATCAAAATGAATCATTTTAAAGTTATAAAGAATAAAATTATTATTTTATATAAATGATATTTAAAAAAAAAAACTAATGCACACTAATTTAAAAATTAAACTTAAAAATAATTGAAATAAAACCAACCAATGATTAAAAAATCATATAAGAGAAGACCTGAAAAAATAACAAATAAAAACAAGAACTTAACATTAAGATGCTAGTTGATATAATATTAAAAATATGTGAAAGTATATTTTTGTTATAACATAATTATTGCACCTTTAGAAATACTAGTAAATATATATTATATTAGATTAAAAATAATTATTTTTATATGAATATATTGTAAAATAAAATGTTACATAATGAAATTGATTTAAAAAAAAAAAAAATTATAATTATAATTATTTATATATTATAAATTTGATTTTTCTCTTCATAAAAGTAAACTAAATATTACACATAAGATCACATTTTATAAAATATGTACTTCATAATTGAGGTGGCCAAGTTTTGAATTTAAATATTTTCAAGGCAATAGTATAGGATAAGTTGAGCCTAATAGTTCATACAAATATTTGGATGGTATAAGGATAAGTTAGCCCAAAATTCACACAATTAATTTTTGAAAGGATTCTTTTGATTAATTTTCTTCGTGCCAAATATATCATTCCTATCGGCTTATCGTTGCATGTACAAAAACATGCAACTACTAGTTTTAATTGATGTTTCTAAAATTCATCTAATTATGTGAAACATTTTTTTTCATATTTATAAAATGAACAAATTATTATTCTTAAATATATATATCATTTTTCTTTTCATTCAATTCTCAATTCATGATGCTTGAAATAAATTAAGATTATATCGAAATTATTTATATTTATTTATACAATTATTGTAAGAAAATAATCTTTTCAAAATGAATAAAAAAAATATTTTTTTTATTATATAATCTGATTTCTCAATCAATACCGTTAGCACATGATGTGCATAAAAGAAGAATCAATAATAAATCTGATGAAGGATATTTAAATTTCTTGATTGAAATAAAAAATAGACCTCTAACCTTAAATGGTATATCAAATTTAAGATATATATATAAATTCACATTTCCATTATATGTAGTTGAACTTTCATTTTTGGGTTGAATTTTTATTTTGTGATGTTATGTGGCATCTCTCACATATTTTGGAGCACTTAAACATTTTAGGGAATCAAAAAAAAATTAATCAAATTTGAATTTGGTAATTATATTTTAGGATTTATATAGTTGTGTTTTGTTCCATTTATCATAGGAATGGATGTTACTATGTGTTAGAAAAATTGCAATAAATACATAAGGTTTGATTTGATATATATTATTTTCACAGTTCTCCTATTGGCTTATTGTTGCATGTACAAAAACATGCAATTGCTAGTCTAATATCATGCTGCCTTTGCCAATTATCTCACATTTCTCATTGTCACCAAGGTAGACTCTATCGAGTTTATCTTCTTCATAGTTTTTGAAAGCTTCTCGACATGGAATTGCATAAAAAGACACCAAAGTTGAACACCTACAAATCAGCTATAGATTGACTTGTTGACAAGACAAACACCTTCATATGTGGTGTTAACTTCACTATCCTTTGATTGATTCTATCTTTCTTATATGAGCGGAAATTCTACTTGTTGTGTCCTATGCCACAAAACTAACAACCTCCATATTTTCCTCTAGACTTAGGTCTCCTTGCAAATTTTGACCTATTATCATATCTGCCTCTATTGAAAAAAATCAAGGCATCACTTGATGAGCTTTGTTGATTTTTCCTTGTCACGTCTTCACTAAGGAGAGTGCTAAACTGCTAACAACATCATTGAATTTGAGTGTGGTTTTTATGGCCACAGAATTGTTGATTGCCATCACTACACCTTCATAGCTATCCACTAGAGAGCACATCAATAAGATGGCTTTGATTGCGTCATTCAAATTTATGTTTAAAAAAATCACTTGGCTTATTAATGTATTGAATTTGTTGAGATGATGAGACATATTACCTCCTTTATCTTCAAGTTGTCCAACCTCTTCATGAGGAAAACCTAGTTGGAAGTGGAAATCATTTCATACATATCGGACAATTTGTCTCACAATCCTTTCGATGTCTTTTCCATTGCAACATTGAATAGAACATTATTGAGTAAAGAGAGGATGATGGATGCTCTTTCTTTCTTATCCAATTTATCCCACTCCTCATCTGCTATAGTATTGGCTTCTTGGCCTTTCCTTCCAAGGCAATTAGAAGGTCTCTTTGAATCAGTCCATCCATTAGGCGTATTGGATTCCATTCATGTCTTCGACATTCCACAATTCTTTTTAATTCTTCATTCATTCACTTCTTCCATCTTTCTAAAAATTCTTCACAAACTCTCAATCAACTTCTCCATCAAGCTTTGATACAAATTGTTGAATACGAAGTGCACATAAAAAACTAGTAGAAATAAAAATAAAAGTGCAAGACACAAACGAATTGAGAACATGAAACACTAGATTTTCCTAGTTCACCAAACTGGCTACATCTGCAAGGAGCAAGGGAAATCTATTAGAATATTGTAATATTTCTTTAATGGTCATCTTAGTTAGTCTTTAGTTTAGTAGGTAGTTTCTATTTTCATCATTAGTTCATGATTGTTTCTTTTAGAAACATTGTCTTCGTAAATCTATATAAGGGGCTTTCATCTCCTTTGTTTAATACAATTACAACAACATCGATTTATCATAACATGGTATCAGAGTGGGTCGATGAGATTTCATAAAATTTGGCAGATTTTTTTAAAAAAAATAGAGCCTCTTCTAATCTAGAATTTTTTCCAAAAATTTTCTTTTTTCGATTTTTTAGAAATACAAATCTTTAGAGGTATTTTATTAAACTTTTGTAGTTCATCTTCAAGGACTTGTGCTGGAAATCGCAAGCCGGGTTAAGGGTTTTGAACCTACAATTTCTTGGTTGCAACATTTAAGTCTCTACTTTTTTAGGGTTGCATGTACTTGCATGTGTTGGTTTACCATGCAAACTCTCACATTTTTCCACCCTTAAAAATCCTGATGGGTTATCATAAAAATTTTCCCTTCAAAAATTTCTAATGGGTTTTTATAAAATTTTCCCTTAAAAAATTCTTATGGGTTTCTATAATTTTTCTCTTAAAATTTTTTGATTTTGTAATTCACAAAGTTGCGTGAGATTCCTTTGTGGGTGTATAATTTTTGCCTCAAAATTTATTTTGTGGGTTTTATCATTTTTCCTTTAAAAAAACAAAGCTTTGCATTGTCTGGTTTTGATTGATTTTTCACCTCAAAAATCAAGCTTGGTTTTTCTGATTTTTCTCCTAATAAATCACACCTTTTTGTAGTTTGTTTTGGGGCATCATGCTCATCTGCAAAGTTTGGAGGGTTTGCCAATATGTCCTCAACATCATGCTAGTTATTCTTAGTGTTTGTCTCTATCTCTAAGGAAGAGCAGCTTCATTATCCAACATCAAGTTGGATATTTTATGATGATTTTTGGTTAGGTGTTTGCTGATTCCGAGAGGATTAGTGACAGACTTATCTCAGTGGTAGGCTCTTGTCTCATTTTGTAAAGCATTATAAAAAAAGGGACACCCTTCTTTGTTCTTTTATGGATAAATTTTGGCTTCTTGGTTATTAACATTTTGTAGATCCAGAGAGGGTCTCAGTAGCAGCAAATTGTTTTTTAGAATTTGTGATTGGAGGACAACTATTAGACAATGACCATTAAGGGAGGGTATTAAAATATTGTAACGTTTCTCTAATGGTCATCTTGGTTAGTCTTTAGTTTATTAGGTAGTTCTATTTCCATCATTAGTTCATGATTGTTTCTTTTATAAATATATTGTCTTTGTAAATCTATATAAAGAGCTTTCATCTCCTTTGTTTAATACAACTACAAGAACAATGATTTATCGTAACAATGGAAACATTACAAAAGAAATGATCATTAGAAAAAGATGGAAGAGAGAATAAAAAGAAACTATCTAATATCGTAATAAAATCTCTGTATTAATATCTCTGTTTGCTATCACATACAACGGCAAGCTTACTTCAGCTATGCTAATTATTGACATTGTTATATAAGTCTCCAAAAAGAATGTTGACAGTTGTGAGAAGGGAAAATGGATAAGAAGTTGAAAAGAACTGACTGCTGGACTTCACAATCCACCATATTTAAGTGGATACTGAAACGATGTAGAAGCTAGAAAAATTTATACTTGTCATAACTGATTTTTTTTTGGGTTTCTTTTGAGTTTTGAGAAGTTATATAATAGATTTCCAAGATTCAACATCATCTTTGTTAAGGTTTTTTTTTTTTTTTCATAAGCTCAATCGCCAATCCAATCCATAGATAGGTGGAGCATTTTTCCTTGGCAATTATCCTTAGTGTGTTATGCATGATCACCATGTGTTCTTTTACAGTTTGAACTGATCTCCCCATCTCTCCAATAAACTATTTCCTGTAGGAAAATTGATTAAATTTACAGCTTTCAGAAATTGTGGGTCAAATGGATTTTTGCCTAACAAGCGTGTTTTGATGTTTTCTAGAATTTGAGTTGAATCTGTTTATTAAATAGCAAAGGTTTTGAGAGAATTTAAAGGCAATAACCAATTACTGAATACTAGCTACTAAAGTAATCATTATCAGGTTGCTTGGGCATTCATGGAGAAGAAATTTCAAGAGGGCGATGTTGTACTGATGCTTCATTATGCCTATGGAGCTGTAAAGAAGGCAATCGATGCATATGCAGGTCGAGCTGGGGCCCGTATTATTGAAGCTGAATTGCCATTTCCAGTTGGATCTGTTGATGACATAATAGACAGTTTCAGAGCTGCTTTGGACAAAGGCAAGCGAAATGGAGGAAGGATTAGGCTTGCAGTTATAGATCATGTAAGTTCCATGCCCTCTGTTCTTATCCCTGTGAAAGAGCTTGTTAGGATATGTAGACAAGAAGGGGTGGACCAAGTTTTTGTAGATGGAGCCCATGCTATTGGAAATATAGATATTGATATTCAAGACATTGGTGCTGATTTTTATACCAGCAACTTGTCCAAGTGGTTTTTCTGCCCACCCTCTGTTGCATTTTTATACTGCAGGCATCCGACTCATTCAAATATTCACCACCCAATTGTTTCCCATGAATTTGGAAAAGGATTGCCTGCCGAATCTGCTTGGGTTGGCACTAGGGACTATAGTGCACAACTTTGTGTGCCTTCTGCTTTGGAGTTCACTAAAAAATTTCAGGGTGGAATTGAAGCTATAAGAAGAAAGAATCATGAAAGAGTTGTTGTGATGGGAGAAATGTTGGCTGAGGCATGGGGGACTCGGCTGGGAACTTCTCCAGATTTGGCCGCAGCGATGGTGATGGTTGCATTGCCAAACTGTTTGGAGATTTTTTCAGCACAAGATGCATTGGATTTGAGGACCCGTTTTAGGAAAGAGTTTGCGGTCGAGGTTCCCATTTATTACAGGGGACCGGAGAAAGATTTGCAATCGAACAGAAGGCCAAGTTTCAGAGCTTATGCAAGAATCTCCCATCAAATATATAATACCTTGGATGATTATCTGAAATTCAGAGATGCTATACTTCATCTTGTTGCAGAGGCTTTGAGAGTGCATGGAGGAGTCTGTTCAAAAAAATAGGTAAGCTCACTGCTACATTGAAATCACATTTTTTTTCTTGCCTCTTTTGTAAATACTGTCAACGAAGGTGGAACACTCTTTTCTAAGAGGACTTAGGGGTAAGAGATGTTCTTACAGGTACTTTCAATCAAGGCATTGAAAGCTAAGAAGCAAGTATTCATTAAAAGAAAATTTGAACTAAACTGAGGTTTCATGCTTAAGTAATTAACAATATATTTGTTTCTCGCATTGATTTCCCTTATCAGGCTTATTAGAACTTCTTTTTTCTTTTTTGTTCTTAATTATATCCATTGTTAAGTTATCTTTAAAGTTATTTCTATATCTCATTAGTATGCTGTACTTCTTTGAGCATTACATTTATTTGGAAATGAAAAATCCTGCAAATTGGAAAACAAAATCACACTGTTTTGCTTTACTTTCCCTAACTTTAATTGAATTCAATTTTCAATTCCTGACAGTCCTAAAACACAATTTCTATTCGAAGGAAGTTATTTGTAAAGTGCATGTTTTGGGTAATTACTTAAAGAAGAAAATACCATTTTCTGGTTTTTAATTTTATTTTAGAGTCTCCCCTCACACATATTTGTAAGTTTTATCTTTCTTGAGCCTCGTATCTTCAATATTTTTTTCCCTTTTCTCAGGAGGTTACAATGTTATGGACAAAAGCAGCTGGACTATGAAATGTCATCAGTTTCTGATATCATTATTTTGTTAACTGTCAAGGATTGCTTCGCTACTGTGCATGTTATCAGGGTTACCAAGTATTAATGAGATCCTGATTTCATTTTGCTTAATATTATAATATATTTCTAATATTTCTATATGTAATTTCAGAATACATGAGATTCAACCTCTCTTGACAACAATAATGATATATAGTTGCCGGGGATTAAATAAGGAAGCTAGATGAAGGTGACAGATCAAATTAAAATAGATTGAAAAATATAAGAGAGGCCATTATTAGATGAAGTTTGAGCAATAAACTAGAGTAAATGTGAAAGTGGGGAATTACAAGGTCTGTAGAAGATACCATCATAATGAAGGGCTTTCAACCAGAAATGAATGAATGTGAAAATGATGACCAGGGAAAGGATTAAAAACCCAAGAAAATGATTTTGTTTCATCCATAAATAGTAACCAATCCTGTAATGTCAAGAGAGAATAGTACATTGAGGTGAAGTGACACATTCCCAAGAGGAAAGTACGATGAAATATAAATCTACTCAATGGAGTATTGTTGATGTCAGTTTTGTACCACTACATAACATATAACAATTGAACACTTGATATGGGATATCAAACACTCAATTCCTCTCTTGAAAAGTTAATACTCATGAAGACATGAGAAAAACTTCAATGTTCCTTACACCTGTGGATACTAACTCAGTTATATTGATGTGATTTGCTGGTAATCACGTAGGTGGCCTTACGTTGTTCATTCAAGGATGACTTGGGTTTTTTGGATGATGGTGATGATTCTTTATGAGTGTCGGATGATGTTGATGGTGGTGATGATGGAGGCAATAATGCTCTAATGAATTTTACCTTCCTAACTTTCTTAGAATGAAATCCGACTACTCAACTACTAGCTATTTTACTCTTACTCTTATGAATGGAAAGATTAGTAGGATAGGGATCGAATCTAATGAAAGCTAACCAGTGGCTTTACCTCCATAGATGCAATGATTCAAGGGAAAAGGACTAGTTTATCACACAAGGCTTCCTAACAAGCCGCTAGGATGCTAGTGGTCTAGTTAATAAATCCCTATCAAACATCCACTAATATCACCATGCAACTATCCATCTACTCTTACTCTTAGCAACTTTCTCAAAATAAAATCTACTTTAACAACTTCAGAGGAAATCTAATTCAAACTATTTGGAAGCAGAAACCATGCAATAATACCAAATGTTATTTATCACTATGCAAGTCACAACAATGATAAAGAAAGGCAATTTTGGTATTATCTTAGCAACAATTTTCTCTGACTGTTTACAAATGAGAGCAAATGGCTTTATATAGAGGCCCAAAATTACAATAGATGGTAGAGATAAAGAGGCAAAATCAATGATCCAGATTGGATCCAAGAAACCCTAATTATGGTTGCCATGCCATCGGCCAATGAGAAGATGCCACCCCATCAATGGACCAATGAAAAAAAAAAAAAAAGTGGTAACCAATGAGAAGGTACCAAAATGATAGCCAATCAGAATCAGACACCTATCCTACCTAAGAGAAAGGAGAATTTGCCACTTGGGCTTACATCAAATGATCTTCTAATATAGTTCTACCCTTTTCTTTCATCTTTTTAGCCAAAGTGATGAACTTGGCTAGCTTTTCATTGACTTCCTTCATGGGAGGGCAAGGTGTATGTTTCATCTTGAGCTCAGTTGAATTCATCATGTTGCTTGTTGTTTGCAGTGTTTTCTTATGATCCTTCTCATGTTCTTTTGCGTATTTGATAAAGTCATTGAGGGAGGCAAGGGTGCCCAAATGTTTCTTCTTGATGGCAACTTTCCCCAACTCATCCAATCTCGATCCAAATTCTGTCTCATTGACATTCTCCTCTTTGATATCTTCAAAATCAAGCGCAGCCCCAATGTCGCTCATCATGGTTGAAAATGGAAGTGTCAACACCTGGGTTGTGTTGTGCAATCTCGCTCTATACCTCTTCAAGTATTCTCAATCGGATAGTCAAGGAAACAAACCAAGACTCCACCATACTCAATCCTCCTTCATCAATCAACTTGGCTCTTTCTAAATATTTCTCTGGTAGCTCAATGAATACCTATAGCCTGGGAATGGCTAAGTTCTTGACTAGAAAGAAATCGTTCCTCTCGCCTTCAAATATTCTGAATTTCCCTCTAATAGCCACCAATGACCTGAATGTCGAGACAAAGGAAGCCAAGAAATTTTGCCCATGTTGGATTGATCCAATCCTTGACTTCACGTAGCTGAGTTGATATCTTTTCTATGTTGCTCCCGTTGTCTTGACGAAGGGCTGCTTGGGGCAACTATTGGATAGGTGGGCGATCTCTCCAATACTTGTTCTCGCCCTCCAACTTTATGATCTTTTCATTTTCTTTTCTCGACCTTTCTCTGATAAAAATGATGCCTTCTTGGATCTCCTCACATTCCATGTCATCCATGATTCTTCCCAAGTTATGTTCTACTATCTTATATTCCTGAGCTACAATCTCATTCAATGTCTTGTTAACCGTTGGTATAACAATCTAAACTTTTTGGTGACCATCATTGTCACTCCTGATTACCTTTGCCACCATTTCTGCAATTTGTTTCTGGTTCTCGCTATCACCCTTTTCTACTAATCCATGGATGTCTTCAATTGTTTGGATAGTCACTACCTCGCCTCTTGGCATAAGCATTTGCCTTAACCATAGTGGTGCAGTGCATCTACCCAAATTTGGATTCAGTTCGACTAGCAAAGCATCACCAACGGCTTTAGGCACCTAGCTCATTTGCTCAATATCAATTGGCTGATCCTCTTCTTCAATAGTGACTGTCACGTCTTCTCCATGTTGGTTTTCCAAGAGAGGAAAGTACTTCGTGCTATTGCTATGACCACTTTATTTTGAATCAGAGCTCACCTCTACTGTGGCCCCTTGTCCACTTGTATTATCTTCTTGGCTTCTGGCCTTAATTATGCTCTCCCTTGATGGCACTACATTCTTTCTTTTTGCTAGAGGTTCCCGATGTTCTTTACTTTTTTCAACCTCCAAAATCCTCTTCTTGCTCTTAACTGTTCTTTGGTGCTAGCTGTTGCCTCCACCTTTCTATTTGACCAACTCCGCTGGACCTTCTTTTGGTTTCATCTTCTCATAAGTAAGGTGTACCCTTTGACTTTTTAATTTCCTCAACTTTCCATTATACCACAACTCGGTGTGCAAATCAACTACCCTTGTAACTACCTCCAAGGAAGGATCCTGATGATCGTTCCAATCCACTGGATTCAACTCTGTTCCCTCCACTGTATTATAATCTTCTCTCAACACATTTTCATCATCCTCCAATTGATCAGGAATATCAAGGCCTCTCCATTTGATTGCTCTCATCATGTTCACTGACAATCTTGAGAAAGCTAGCTTCCTCACGTGAAAGTCATCTCGTGCATTGGCCCAGAAATCTTCAATAGTAGGAACATGTCTAAATGTATTCTTGTGAGATTCCTTGATAAGACCATTGGGATCAAATCCTTGCCTTGCTCTATACCATGCTAGATGATACCATTCTAATTCTTTCTCCGCAGCTGCAAAGGCGATATGATTGGGACAACTATCATTGTCAACTCCAAATGAGAAGGTAATCCCTATCTCACCTTTAAGTTTCATCATTTTTTCATAATGCTCAAGTTGCCTAGCCAATTTCATCAAAACTACCTTGTCGGGTGGGTACCTTGGAAGTCTCTTGGGACATATTGTGCTTCCTGCTACTCTAATATATGTGAATTGTGGAAATTGGATGAACCGACTCCCATACTTCTTAACTTTTGCTTCTGCTTCTGATGAGAGCCTCTTGGCAGGTGTCCCTTGTAATATCCTTACTATTTTCATGGCAAAGGCATGACAAAACATCTTATAATCTTTGGTGTTGTGCAAATGAAGCTATGGATATCACTCGTGCACCAAACATTGCCCCGGCCCACTACCAATTACTCCTAAGGCCTTAAGTCCAAGATTTTCATACAATCTCACAATCAGATAGAAAAGATAGGACCCCATATAGAATTGCTTTTGATTTTGTATGATCCTAAGTTGCAATTCTAAATTCTCGCTTATAATCCTAGCCTAATCAAACTTCTCTTTCCATTTTCAATTTCATCAATAAAGAAGTACATCCAGTTTTTGAATTGCAATATACCTTGAGCTAAGCCCATGATCTGGCTGAGAAGCACAACGAGATCGCCATACTCTGATTTGAAATCTGACTTGGTGAGCTTTGATGACCTGGTAACTCCCTTCTTGCCTTCATATAACCAATTTTGTTTTAGATGAATGAAGTAAGCCTCCTAATTATCCTAAAATAACTTAGCTGCCCGATCCATCATTACCATTTCCATGCTTTTATACTGGAGAATATTAAATGCTTCATCGATCACTTGTTCACTGATATTGGCTAACACCCTCTTCCCTTCATAAAAAATAATGGACTTACTAACCAAATCAAATTGGGATGCACACTCCATTACCAATTCTGGACAAGGCAAGGTAGGAGGGAAGGCCGTTGCATGTACAATTCCACTTCTTTAAATCCTTTTTTTCCATGAGGGATTGTCCTTCCTTCAGTCTATCTTTTAACTGTATCATTTTTACTATACCGATATTGATATCACTATTTGCCTCACTTTCGAGAAGAAGGTGGTCTTAGGCATCATGTCTTCCTTGTATTTCTTGGTATTCATTCCCTTGGAGTTTTTGCTTGCACTAACATCTACCATCCTAAACACTTATTTCTGCCTCTTCATTCTTAGTGATATGGACTACCTTTATCAATCTTGAACTTTCTTTCTATCAATGGAATCTAGCTTATTTCTACCTTGCGAAGTCCTATCTCTACACTTATCAATCTCCAACCTTCAACCTAAGGATGAGACTACCACTTATTTTTGCCTCTTTGTTACCTTAGGATGGACTACACTTATATCTCCCAACTTCATTCCTAGGGTGGTTTAGCTTATTTCTACCTCACTAAGTGTCCTATCATGAAATTTACACTTATCTCTCCAAACTTCAACCTATCAATGGGACGATGAAGTGGTGGATGATGAATGCAAGAAGAACATAAGGGAAACGAAACCAAGCAAGAACAAGGAGTAAAATCCACTTTTAAACTAACCTTCAGCTCTAAAATGAATTTAATTTTACCTTAATTTTACATTTACTAATAGCTGGGCTCTCTTTGAATTTAGATTAGACCTTAAAAAATTCAAGCCTCCTTGCAAAAAAAATTAGAATTTCGATCTCATTGAAATTTCCCACACTTGCCCAAAAATCGGATCTTGGATCATGTACCTTCTACCAAATAAAACTTGTCCAGATTTGGTGCAAAATTCACAGCCCTTCGCAAGAAAATCAGACTCCACAAAAATCACTAAACAAAAGGAAAGCACTTAGGTCTGCCGCAACAAAATTGCCAAGGTCTGAAATTCGTTCAAGTTGGAGGAAGGAGAATGCCAAACACATGAAAATTTACCTCAAAGAAAATCACCTAGGGCAGAAAATTGCCTCCTTTTAGGAAAAATTTCCAATCATAGAAAATATTCAGGTCCGCTCCATCATTGCCAAGGTTGAAATCTGCCCTCCAAGAGAAATTGCCAAACACACAAAGCTGCCCTTCCTTAGAAAATCGCTAAAGCATGTGAAATCTACTCCTTCAAGAGAAAATCGCCAAGCACACAAAGCTGAGATGGGATGAGATAATGGGAGAGGAGGAAACCTCTTATACCACACTCCCTTTACTCTTTGAAGTTGGTCGACTAGCCCTATAGGAGAAGAAAATTAAATTGGTGTCTCATTAATGGCCCAACTTTAAATGCTATGCTAAAATTAATTTTTCCTATAGTGAAATTTGCACATTTAATTACCGGTTAGGACCAAAAATTGCAAAATAAAATTAAGAAAGCCTAGGAGATGTCAAAATTATCATTTAAAGGCATTTTAGCAATTAAAATATCATTAAAATCATCTCTAGCAAGCCAAAATTGATTTTCAATTTTAATTTACCAATTTCTTTCAACATTTAAAAATCTTCTAGGCCAATTTTAACCAATTTAATGCAAAATTTTGCAATTAAGCCCACCCTCAATTCTGCAATGCAATTTTAAATTTTTTTCGAAATAAATCATTTTCTCTAGCATTCAAAATTGATTTTTCTAATTTAATTTCACTCTCACAAAAGTTTTTCACCATAAATTAAAGATTTTTGAAACAATTAGATCTAAAAAAAAAAAAAAATCATTTTGAAAATGCTCAAGTCTATACAATTATATCCAATTTTCAAAATTTGTCTAAGTCCCAATTTTTTGCAAATTTATCCTGCCAAATATTGTTCTAACCATCAAAAATGTTATCTTTGAAATTTGCTTGGCCTAATAATAAAATTACAAGTTCTGGAAAATCAAGTTAAGGCCGAGTGAAGAAAGAAATCCAACCACATCCCTCCTAGCCCGAAGGCATCCAAAGCATAAAATTTCCAAATTAAAAACTTTTTGGACAACTCCGAAAAAAATTCGCTAAAGCAGTCTAGAAAAAAGGGGGTCCCCAAAATTTTGGGGCCATGATGTGAGAACCTCACAACAAGTACTTTCAAGATTTGATTGTGTATGTATTTTTTTATTATCATCAACATTTCAGATCACACTCTGTAATCCAACATCAAGATGCAAGAAAGTGCAAAATATGCAAAAAATATAATAAATCTATTATTTAATAACTGTAATAAGAATGAAATCAAATTCACTATGGTGGGCTTTTAAATATTGTTCAAAGGATGTCTCATTAAGACATACTTTCCACACCTTAATCAATAGATGAAAATCAGATGACTATCAATGCCTTATGTATTAATATAAAAGGATGAGAAATATTACGAAATTCTTACTGGTTTGCTCCCCGTCAGCCCTAGATTTGGGTATGATTTGTTTATGAGTTTGGATTTGGATTTTGTTCATCATAGGTTTGTGCAAGGTTCTGCATTTGGAGGCCAGATTTTTATAGGCTGGGATTTGCATATTTATAATTTTTGGATGAAAATATTTGCATTTAGTTCATGCTTAGTCTTTTCACTCCTTTGCTTTATAATTAAAGTTACTAGCAACTGCTAATGATCATGATCATAAATTACGAATTGGTTACAGTCAATATGTTGATATGTACAATGATTAACATGCTAACTATGTGGTACACAACCTCCCTACATTCCCCCACCCATGAGACCTATTATAGCATGAGATAACTATACAATCAAATATATAACTCAAACCTTTATAAGCTTCTATCAGAGTGCCTCTGATATTTGTCTGAATAATACACCATCGAAGTACAAAATTATTCCTAGAGAGTAACGCAACCTATTACTCTAATTTTCCACCCCTTATTTGATGGCAACCTTTGGGGTATACTGCACTTAAAAGACATTCAACTATCATTTGGGAAAAAAGATAGTTGAAATCAAAAGAGCATATGCAAAATTCAAAGTCATCATTCATTCCTTTAAAAGTTTCACTTGATGTAATTCTTGATTGGGTACAAGTTTAAAATATATTCTCTCCCTGTTCTGACCACCATATGAAATGGAAATTCTTCTAGATTTTACCACCATCCCAGGAATCTTTCATCTCTCATTGGTTTTTTATTTTGATACAACTACGTTTGATAGACAAAATGTCAAAAGAGAATATAAAGGGGTGGCTAGCAGATATTGTTGTCTAATCTTGTTGCTACCATTCTAAGCTCCCTCTCTGTGTTGCTAGTGATGTAATTAATTAGGTAGTCAACATTCTTTTGACATTCTTGGACTAGTAGTTAACCAATGACACATTTAGGGCATTGACATAGATATGGAATTCTTTATCCCAATCAAGGAATTAAAGGATAGGTGTGATCATTTTCATTTGCAGTACTCAACTACATCATTGTGTTCTTGTCAGAATCTCCAATAGCATTAACATCGTTTGTAGTTTCTACATTGCTGAATTTATGGGGCTTCAAATTTTCTACCTCCTTTATTTTATTTGGGTTAGTCTTGACTTTTTACTCTTGCGGAACATATTACATGTCCAGGGATGATGAGATCCAAAGTGAGCATCTCTTGGATTTAAGATCAGTGTTGTTTGTTAGGAGGACTGCATACATTCCACCAACACCTTGAAATAAGACTGCTCCTTACCATGTGATTAATGGTCATTTATGTAACATACCATTTTTACTATGTTGAAAAGCAATGAGGAGATGATGTCTCCATACACTGCTATGATAAGGAGTCCAGGAGGGCCTAGCAAGAGAACAAGGCAAAATATGAGAAAAAATATTGCTGATGCTCTTGAGGTTCCCATTTCTGCCACGATTGATATTATCAAGGCTACTACTGAAGCTAGTAAGGAGGTTGAGAAGAGCATCAAGGATCTGGTGTAGGTGTTGGTTATGGTTGTTGGTATGCTAGTTGCTGATCCAGGTGTTGTTGCTGGTTTTTGTTTTTTAATATTTTTTTTCAGCTTTCTGTTTAAAACTTTTAGGTTCCAAGTCTTTGTAAAACCTTGGGGTGTTTGGTTAAAACTTTCGGTTTTAGGTCCTTGTAAAACCTAGTTTTTTCTATTTTTGCTTTACTCTAGGTTTCAGGTCCTTGTAAAATCTGGTCAGTTCTTAACGCTGATCTTTTTCTTTTGTTAAAAGGTTTCTAGTCCCTTCAAGACCTATTTTTACCTTAATCTAAAACATACTATTTTTACTATGCTAAAAAAAAGAACATATTCTAAAACTACAACCAAATATCATAATGGAAGGACATAAGTAATTTAGAAACAAAACATTGAAACTACATTAAATAACGATTACATCCATTTCATATGAAAAGCAACTGAATTAACTTCCATAATAGAATTTGACAGTTGCAATGGATTTAACTATATTTACATCTATACATTTCAAAGTAAAAATAAAGGTACATGCAAGTAAAAGATTTATAATTCATACATGAACTAAAATAATTGTCGACAAGTTGTGCAAGCCTCAACACCTGGTAAAGAGGAGAAGCACTAACACAGGCTTAACCTCCCAACCATGGACCTTAACATATCCCCACACAATCTCTTACGAGAAAGGCCCTCCCTACCCTAGGTTAGGCTTGGGGCACCATAGTCCTGCTATCCTGAGTATACTGGTGTTAGAGTGTCGGTTAAGTAGCAGACAAGGTTGAGGAATTCATCTTTCAACCTTCCCTCTATTAGCTAGCACTCCTGACCTCTAGTGATGATTTGTGGCAAGCATGCCTCTAACCTACCTTGGCCAAGGATTTAGATGGACATAAACCAACCCAATCACTACTGCTCAACTTGACAACCGATTATATCTTGGAAAACCATGAGCTTACTTAGTCTTAAGAAATTTCTATCTTGTTGTGTTCATATAGTAAAAGATAATGATTAATAGTTTTTATTTCTTACACTATATCTTTCCTCTTCACTCATTTATACTTGGCTCTACCAGCCTTGGATGCATCCTAGGAGACTTCTAGTATGTATCAAGTTTCATAGAAATCAGAAACAATACTTTAGGCTATTAAAATTGGCCTCATATAGTGAAAGAATATTATGCATTATTATTTATTGAGAATTTCTTCCTCAAGCGATTATAGTAGCTCCATTCCTATGGGCAGATACTCAAAATGCATAGATGTGAACTTTCCATTTATAAAGAAAGAGCAGGGCCAATGCTTCTCGCATTTAAAATTGTAACATCTAGTTTTCCTGAGTCTAAATTAACATCTATCATACTCAAGGAATATAGTTACTACTTTGTTTCATAGAAAGACAGTTATATCATTCATGTTCATGTCAATAAGATTTACCATTAAAAACAATTATACAAAATTTCTTAACTAAAATCTTGAATTACCATCAAATGAAATTACTACAGAAACTGAGAAACCACATACCTCGTATAAAAGAATAGTTCGATCTTCAATGTGTGGCTCAATTAAAATGGAAGGCTTGACTATACAACTTCCTATAGTTACAAGAATCCATATGATTTCCAATCTTAAAATTGACTTAAATCCCCAAGGTAATAAATCAATTAAAAAGAGAAGAGGAAATGATTAAAATGAAAAGATTATAAAATAGTTCCAAATGCCAAAATATTAAATTGATTTCCAACCCAAGATGATCATTTGTATACCAAATATTAAATTGACTAAGAAGAAAGAAAAGAATAAGAAGTTGGAAAGAATTGGAAGATTAAAATTTGAAGATTATAATAATACAATTATTATAATTTGATCATTATTATAATGTACAACTATTAAATTATTAAATAATAATGGTGCCAAATCATTTGATTATATTTAAATGAACATTTATAAACAATTATTAAAAGTACTACAACAAAAGATAATTTAAAATCCTTTAATATACGTTTAATATTTTATCTCAATTATTTTAATTAAATTATTAAATAACTCATGCATGTTCCATAGATGTATTCTAGCTAGGTCATTTAACCATCTGCCTAGTGATGGTGATGCCCTGCCTAATTCTTTTTTGACAATGCTTTCACCCCTTTTGGCATGCTCCCTGCAAGGAATTTCTCCGTAATTAATTTATAAATTTATATACTCATAAATAATCATAACAATTAACCTTTCATCCTAATTCCATGAATTCGTGATTAACGATCAACTAACATGTCATCTGCACTTGAAACCATAACAACCAACTAACTTACCATTTCACCAGATTATATCAAATTAAACTACCAACTGACTTCATGTAAACCTCAAAGGCTATATTTCAAGCTAGGTCAAAAATTGGGATGTAACATACCATTCCCCTTGTGGTTCATCATCCTCGATGACCTCTGCAGTTTAGACACTAAACGAATATTCCAAATACAAGATATATATATATATATATATATATATATATATAAAACATTGTGATATCATTTCTTTTCTCAATTGGGTCAGAATGAAAATCATAATCGAAACTCAAGATCCATTTTTACTTTACAGTTTCTGGAAAGATACTTGCATGGTAACATAAAATTGAACACCCACTCACCTGAGTTCACTTTACCATAACGGTGGTCATCTCAACATCGGTTGAGTTGATTTTGTTTCATATTCCTATCATACTTATGTAGACACTCATCATATCATTAGTTTGATTCCATATTGATATCTTTATTTACAAGGTTCAATGATTGAAAGTAAGATAAGTATTCAAAATTGAAATTCTTCAACCAGCAAGTTCTAGATCATAATTTAAGTTACTCATACATACCATCTGGCATATGGCCCTCATTAATGGATAGATCTTCCTTACAAACTTACAGATTGCCTGTAATAGGTTAGTGAATCCATGTTTTTCCATTGCAACCTTGGCCTTCAAACCCATTATTTCATTAGAATAATCATTTCATGATAGGATATCTCCAAAACAATATACAATAGCTCAATATGTAAAGTCAACATCGCATGTGTATTATACATGTATAACAATGTGTCAAGGGGTAAAAACATGTTATACTATGCAAGATCATCATAAATCTGATCAAGATCATAGGCATCATAAACAATTCATAAGATTCTCATCATTCATTTGTAAATACTTGAAAATTCATTTTTCCCATTTCTATAATTCAGGCTTCCATGCCCATATCATCAAAAGTTTACATCTGTAAACAAGCATTGATAGTTCCAACTCCTTACTGGAGCACATAATGATCTTTTCATTTAACCAACATCAGAAAGGATCATGGTTCACAATTTTTGTTTTCATTCAATTCAAGTTCAAATAGGTAACAATTTATTTCTGTCATTAATTTGGGTTGACAAACTCGCTCATGATAAATTTAAATAACATTTTATCAAGATTATAAACTGTATTTGGATTGTGCAAGTCTAGGCATCGGGACCCTTTTTAATCTTCTCATTCTCGACAAAGAATGGCTCTCCCACCAAGGATAAGGCATATGTAACATTTTTGTCCTGCCATCTGAGTAATCAGGTGGGTTGAAGTCCCAATAGTTACTTGAAAAAATAATTGAAGCATCTGGACAATCAACAAGATCAATTGTTTCGACAAATCTGCCTAATTCCACCCTTGCCAAGGTTTTCAAAATTTGGGTCGTCAAACCCGATCTCTACCACTCAGCTTGCCAGTCCTTTTATCTTTTTAATTGTTTATACATTTATCCACTTTATATCATTTCAGCCTTCTTAGCTATTCTGAATGATTTTCTAATGTGTTTTTGCAGTTTGGGTTGCAATATCTGGAATATATGCAAAAATAAATCTTTTTCAACATGTATGTTTTCAGTTTCTCAAAAATAGTGTTGGACCCAAGGTTCCAGCATTGAACCCAGCGCTCTAATACCATATGTAACATCTGGTTTTCCAGGGTCTAAATCAACATCTATCTACTCAAGGAATATAGTTACTACTTCATTTTATAGAAAGATGGTTATATCATTCATGTTCGTGTGAATAAGATTTACTGTTAAAAATAGTTATACAAAATTTCTTAACTAAAAGCTTGAATTACCGTCAAATGAAATTAGTACAGAAATTGAAAAATCACATACCTCAGAAAACTAAGTTCAAATCAAACTAGGGATGCTTCTGCAACCACCTGGGTTAGTCTAGAAATACACTATAACAATTTCATATGATAACTATCATCTAAAAACCAATATCTTAAAATCAAATTAAATACTTCTATTATTTTTAATTAGGGTATCACATACCACTGTATCAATTAGGACATTGTTTACCTTCAGTTCATTTAGGGCTTTTGATACCGCTATCTCACTTAGGGCTTCCAATACCACAGATTCATTTTAGGGCTTCTATGACCACGGATTCACTTTAGGGCTTCACAAATTTTTCTTATTTGGAAAAATTGTAAACTATTTCAAGTTCAGTCAATCTCCAATGGATATTCCAGGCTCATAGCTGGCTCAGTAATAGGGTGGAGAACATGCATATATCCTTGCCTTGGCTATAGACTCAACATTTCTTAAACATGAATATCATTTCGGTATACTGGATTATGGTACAGATTCAGTGAATAAAGGTACAAGAAAAAAACAACATAAGCATTACATGAATCCTACTTACTTTGATGCCAATATTTTCCTTTCTCCCTATTCCACAACCTATAGCAAGGTTGAGATGGTAAAACTAGTGACAAATTGTGTGCAGAAAAAGCTTCGAATTCTAGACCTTGTAATACTAAGAACTTATGATAACAGGTATTGACACGGAGGAAGAATAAAAGAATAGTTCGATCTTGAATGTGTGGCTCAATTAAAATGGAAGGCTTGACTATATAGCTTCCTATGGTTACAAGAACACATACGATTTCCAATCTTAAAATCGACTTAAATCCCCAAGGTAATAAATCAATTAAAAAGAGAAGAGGAAACAATTAAAATGAAAAGATTATAAAATAGTTCCAAATGCCAAAATATTAAATTGATTTCCAACCCAAGATGATCATTCAGATACCAAATATTAAATTGACTAAGAAGAAAGAAAAGAATAAAAAGTTGGAAAGAATTGGAAGATTATAATTCAAAGATTATAATAATACAATTATTATAATTTGATCATTATTATAATGTACAACTATTAAATTATTAATTAATAGTGGTGCCAAATCATTTGATTATATTTAAATGAACATTTATAAATAATTATTAAAAGTACTACAACAAAAGATAATTTAAAATCCTTTAATATACGTTTAATATTTTATCCCAATTATTTTAATTAAATTATTAAATAACTCATGCAAGTTTCGTAGATTTATTCTAGCTAGGTCCTTTACCCGTCTACCCAGTGATGGTGATGTCCTACCTAATTCTTTTCTGACAATGCTTTCACCCCTTTTGGCATGCTCCCTGCAAGGAATTTCTTCGTAATTAAATTATAAATTTGGATACTCATAAATAATCATAACAGTTAACCTTTCATCCTAATTCCATGAATTCAAGATTAACGATCAACAAACATGTCATCTGCACTTGAAATCATAACAACCAACTAACTTACCATTTTTCCAAATTATATCAAATTAAACTACCAACTGACTTCATGTAAACCTCAAATGCTATATTTCAAGCTAGGTCAAAAATTGGGATGTAACATACCATTCCCTTTTTGGTTCATCGTCATTGATCAACTGAACATTATAAAGGAGTATTTTAAAATTGGAATGTAAAGTACCATTCCCCTTGTGGTTCATCATCCTTGATGACCTCTACAGTTTAGACACTAAAAGAATATTCCAAATACAAGATATATATATATATATATATATAACATTGTGATATTATTTCTTTTCTCAATTGGGTCAGAATGAAAATCATAATCGAAACTCAAGATCCATTTTTACTTTATAGTTCCCGGAAAGATACTTGCATGGTAACATAAAATTGAACACCCACTCACCTGAGTTCACTTTACCATAACGGTGGTCATCTCAGCATCGGTTGAGTTGATTTTGTTTCATATTCCTGTCATACTTATGTAGACACTCACCATATCATTAGTTTGATTCCATAGTGATATCTTTATTTACAAGGTTCAATGACTGAAAGTAAGATAAGTATTCAAAATTGAAATTCTTCAACCAACAAGTTCTAGATCATAATTTAAATTACTCATACATACCATCTAGCATATGTCCCTCATTAATGGATAGATCTTCCTTGCAAACTTACAGATTACCTATAATAGGTTAGTGAATCCATGTTTTTCCATTCCAACCTTGGCCTTCAAGCCCATTATTTCATTAGAATAATCATTTCATGATAGGATATCTCCAAAACAATATACAATAGCTCAATATGTAAAGTCAACATCGCATGTGTATTATACATGTATAACAATGTGTCAAGGGGTAAAACCATGATATACTATACAAGATCTTCATAAATCTAATCAAGATCATAAGCATCTGAAACAATTCATAAGATTCTCATCATTCATTTGCAAATACTTGGAAATTCATTTTTCCCATTTCTGTAATTTAGGCTTCCATGCCCATCTCCTCAAAAGTTTACATTTGTAAACAAGCATTGATAGTTCCAACTCCTTACTGGAGCACATAATGATCTTGTTGTTTAACCAACATCATAAAGGATCATGGTTCACAGTTTTTGTTTTCATTTAGTTCAAGTTCAAATAGGTAACAATTTATTTCTATCATTAATTTGGGTCGACAAACTCGCTCATGATAGATTTAGATAACATTTTATCAAGATTATAAACTGTATTTGGATTGCACAAGTCTAGGCATCGAGACCCTTTTTAATCTTCTCATTCTCGACAAAGTATGGCCCTCCCACCAATGGTAAGGCATATGTAACATTTTGGTCCTGCCATCTAAGAAATCAGGTGGGTTGAAGTCCCAATAGTTATTCGAGAAAATAACTGAAGTGTTTGGACAATCAACAAGATCAATTGTTCTGGCAAATCTACCTAATTCTACCTTGGCCAAGGATTTCAAAATTTGGGTTGTCAAACCCGATCTCCACCACTCAACTTGCCAATCCTTTTATCTTTTTAATTGTTTATACATTTGTCCGCTTTATATCATTTCAGCCTTCCTAGCTATTCTGAATGATTTTCCAACGTGTTTTTCTAGTTTTGATTGCAATATCCGGATATGCAAAAAAAAATCTTTTTCAACATTTATGTTTTCAGTTTCTCAGAAATAGTGTTGGACCCAAGGTTTCAGCGTTGAACCCAACGCTCTGATACCATATGTAACATTCGATTTTTCTGGGTCTAAATTAACATCTATCATACTCGAGGAATACAATTACTACTTCGTTTCATAAAAAGACAATTATATCATTCATGTTCATGTGAATAAGATTCACCATTAAAAACAATTATACAAAATTTCTTAACTAAAAACTTGAATTACCATCAAATGAAATTACTAGAGAAATTGAAAAACCACATACCTTGAAAAATTAAGTTCGAATAAAACTAGGGATGCTTCTACAACCACTCGGGTTAGTCTAGAAATACACTATAATAATTTCATATGACAACTATCATCTAAAATCTGTTATCTTAAAATCAAATTAAATACATCTTTTATTTTAAATTAGGGCATCACATACCATTGTATCAATTAGGGCATTGTTTACCTTCAGTTCATTTAGGGCTTCTGATACCGCTATCTCACTTAGGGCTTCCAATACCACAGATTTATTTTAGGGCTTTCGTGACTATGGATTCACTTTAGGGCTTCACAACTTTTTCTTATTTGGAAAAATGTCAAACTATTTCAAGTTTAGTGAATCTCCAATGGATATTCCAGGCTCATAGCCGGCTTAGTAATAGGGTGGAGAACATGCATATATCCTTGCCTTGGCTAGAGACTCAACATTTCTTAAACATGAATATCATTTCGATGTACTGGATTATGGTACAAATTCAGGGAATAAAGGTACAAGAACAAAACAACATAAGCCTTACGTGACTCCTTCTTACTTTGATGCTGGTATTTGCCTTTCTCCCTATTCCACAACTTTCGGCAAGGTTGAGATAGTAAAACTAGTGATAGATTGTGTGTAGGAAAAGCTTCGAATTCCAAACCTTGTAATACTAAGAACTTCCGATAACAGGTATTGACACAGAGGAAGAATAAAAGAATAGTTTGATCTTGAATGTGTGGCTAAATTAAAATGGAAGGCTTGACTATACAACTTCCTACAGTTACAAGAACCCATACGATTTCCAATCTTAAAATCAACTTAAATCCCCAAGGTAATAAATCAATTAAAAAGAAAAGAGGAAATGATTAAAATGAAAAGATTATAAAATAGTTCCAAATGCCAAAATATTAAATTGATTTCCAACCCAAGATGATCATTTGAATACCAAATATCAAATTGACTAAGAAGAAAGAAAAGAATAAGAAGTTGGAAAGAATTGGAAGATTAAAATTTGAAGATTATAATAATACAATTATTATAATTCGATCATTATTATAATCTACAACTATTAAATTATTAAATAATAATAGTGCCAAATCATTTGATTATATTTAAATGAACATTTATAAACAATTATTAAAAGTATTATGATAAAAGATAATTTAAAATCCTTTAATATACATTTAATATTTTATCCCAATTATTTTAATTAGATTATTAAATAACTCATGCAACTTCCAATCGATGTATTCTGGCTAAGTCCTTTACCCGTCTACCTAGTGATGGTGATGCCCTGCCTAATTCTTTTCTGACAATGCTTTCACCCCTTTCGGCATGCTCCCTGCAAGGAATTTCTCCATAGTTAAATTATGAATTTATATACTCATAAATAATCATAACAATTAACCTTTCATCCTAATTCCATGAATTCGTGATTAACGATCAACTAATATGTCATCTGTACTTGAAATCATAACAACCAACTAACTTACCATTTCACCAGATTATATCAAATTAAACTGCCAACTGACTTCATATAAAATTGAATGGCTATATTTCAAGCCAGGTCAAAAATTGGGATGTAATAAAAATTGAGCATATGAACATGAGACTATGTCAAACATATAGAAAAGAGAAGAACCAATGCTTCTCATATATGAAATCAAGCATATGAACAAGATACTATGTCAAATATATAAAAGAGAGTAGAACCGATGCGTCTCATATATGAAATCAAGCATATGAACAAGATACTAAGTCATTTGTGTGTGACACGAAATAAGAAGGGAGTTTTGCAATGTTAAAAGGCATAGCATAAAATGAGAGTAGTATGTGAAATGTTCATGACCAGAGAATGGTTAACAAATGCAATTGCTGAATTGATCCTACTCTGTACGCTTGTGACTTTTTCCTGTTCGGCTCAACACTATAGAGTGATGTGGTACTACAATCTAAGTTTCAGGTGGAAGGATGGGAAAAATTACTTGATTTGGAGAAAAATGGCAGAACAAGAATGAGACAAGATCATGCGATTGAATGATCCTTCAACCCAAGGAAGGGAGATATAGTCTCCCGCTTGCTTACAATAAGGAGCTTGATATCGGTTACAAGAACTCCAATATCAAATTTAAAAAGCAGGTGCTGATAGGAAGGGTGGCAACGCTCACCGTTTGGAGTCATGTTAAAACATAAAGATTATATTTTACCAAAATTTAAATCAAATGCATTTATGTATATTTATATATGTACATATATAAATATAATGTCATCATGCTATTCAACTCTATCTATATTTGTACATACATATATACATATATCTATATGCGTGTGTAATTTTTGATAGTATGCATAACTATCATTATATTCTCTCTAGATATGCACGCATATATATGTATGTATGTATGTATGTATGTATAGGTGCAATTCTTAGATATTATCAAAGTATCGTGGTGGCATCACACACACACACACACATATACATATATGTAAAATTAATAATGTTGATCACTTCCATAGTCTCAAAATAAGAGAGAGAGGTAATAGTTCTTTTCATGATATTAAATGTTTAATATTTCTCTTATTATAAACAAGGACGCATAGCATCTGGTTCTTGTGTATATAGTATTTGAGTAGATAGTTATCTACTTGAAGTACTTAAAGTATATATGTAATTAAACATTGAATATAATATTTTTTTGAAGTACTCAAACAATGATTTTAAGTATTATTTTGCATACAATATAATATTTTAAATCTACAATTATTTGATGGTAGAAAATATTTTTTTAAGCAATGACATGATATTTGATAAGTATATCATATAGTTTAAAAAATAGTTATTATATGATATCTGAAAATTATATTATATTGTTTATAAAATAGTTATTAGATAAATAATATTTTCTTATAAGGACATATAACATTTGAGGGTGTCAAATTTAGAAACGATAACTCCAAATTGAAAAATGGCGAATTTCTATAGACTAGCGAATAGAGTAGCCTAGACTTTACAAAGAAACAAAAGGAAAAACCCTAGGTGGAAGCATTCACATGGCAATTTTCCACTAGTCACTACTAATGATTAGAACAAGAAATGGTATCAAGCACTCATCCATCCATAGTTTGCAGGATCTGAAATTTTCCATAAACATTGCAAACAGTTTCTCCATCTTGGAGATTTCTGAGGAAAAACATCAACGCCAACAGACGACTCAGGGGCCATGAATTTGCTCAAATTCTAATAGAAATTAGGATATTGAATTGCAAACCAGTCTTCCAAGTAACCTTAAACCTCGCTCGATTTTTACTATTGAAAGCTTAGACAACCAATTTAGGGTTTACAATTTAACAAAATATGCCCAGCCACATTTCGGTGTTTAGCTTGTAAAATCAGTAAGTGGAGAAACCTCTCCCCTTGCTTCAATCCACTCAGACAGACCAAAACTGCTGCCTTCAATAGGTAAAAAACCATTGCCTTCGTATATCCCTCTGCATCGTTGTCCCTTAACATTTGTCTCTCCACCACCCAGTCCTAGGGTTTCCCAAAATTCTCAGTCCCATGATACTCCTGAAGATATCTCGATTTTTGTTTCTAGTAAAGAAATGGAAGAAACCTAGAATGAATGCCAAAAGGGAGGAATTTTTGCGATCTAGAATGGCCCCCTGAAAGACTTCCCTCTTCTCTTCGATTGACTTGAAGCTAACTGTGACGAATAGGTAAGTATTTTTCATTACTCAGACATGATTCTCTTTCTACAATGCTTAGAGGAATCTATAAAGAAATAATTTATTTTAGTCTCTGAATGTTTCTTTAAGGGACATGCTGTAAAATTTATAGAATGGTCTCATGATTTTAAGGTTGATAAGCTAGATTTTATGATTCCAACTTGGTTCAACATCCCATCTCTACCACCAGAGCTTCTTCAAATAGAAAATCTTAGGTGTATAGGTTCTGCCATGGGAGAACTTATGGGTATTGCTTCTTCATACCTATGTTGTAACAATGTTAAATTGCTTATCAAAACAAACTTTACACAAGCTACACAAATACACAAGAAAGTCATAACTAACAAAGCTACTTATGAACTAGCAATGCATATATATGAAGGTAGAATATCAGAGATCATAAGATTAGATGATAACAGAAGGATTATATTCAAAACTATATCTCTCACATCAAATTTTGATAGCAAATTCCCATGGTTAAGAATATTGAAGAAAAGAAGGAATCGGAGATTAACAAAATAATATGAGGAGGAATCCTCTCAGAAGGAGTTTGAATTTAAAATAGAGCCTTTCTATACAAAAGAAGTAGTAAATAGTTGGGCAGAGGATAGTTCAGCAGACAAAAGGAAGCTAAAATCAGTAATTGTGGTTAACCAAAAAGAGAACCCATATTCAACAAAGGATTTACAGTATAACAAGAAGCAAAAATCTAATGGTAAGAAAAAGTCTTTGAAAAATAACAAGGGATCAAACAATGATGGTGATAGAGAGGAGCAACGCACAAAGGAACAATAAACACATAAGGAAAAGGAAAATGAAACATCTACGTGCACCAAAATAAAACAAAAGGAAACATAGATCACTCTCATTGACAGAGACACAGAGGTTGCTCTAAAACACATATGCGAAGATGACAAACACAAAGGGATTTCATATATTCAACAAGCAGAAAATAGAAAGGATGCTCAAGAGGGCAAGATAGAGGAAATGGAGAACATTATGTTATTTAATACTACTAGGGAAACTAATGAGGCAATTAAAATGCAGGAAGGCATGGATCAGAGAGTACAGGGCCAGCCTCAAGAGTCAGATTCCATTATAGAATCTCTGGTCACTAAAAACAAAATTTAGCAAACCCCATCTACCACAATTAGCTCACCATTTACACCAACTAGCAAGCAATAGAACAGGGAAACAAAGAGAGCAGATAAGATGCCAGTTAAAGAGTTTTAGGACTTCTCGAACAAGGATAGTATTTGGGATCTAGCATTGGAATATGGAAGCATATCAAAATCAGAATAAATTAGCCTAAATCATTTAACGAATGATTTAATCCAAGTGTTCTATACTAAAAATATTGATAAGAGCATGGATATGCAGATGGAAGAACTCATTTAGAGAATCCTCAAAATAGGGGGGGATAATTACACTTGTGAAGACCTAAGGAAAGATTTATTAAAGATTGAATATGAGGACAATGATCTAAGACAATCCCAAATGACAGAGCTAGGTTCACTCATGATGCAAAAAGAAAATGAAATTTGCAATGGCAGCAAGATGGAAGCAGATATAGAACTAGAGAAGCAGGCTGGTCTTTTGAATTAGTTCCTAAAAGAATTTGAAAATGAAGAAAATGAAAAGAACACTGTTGACAATAGCTCCACTGTGCAGAAGGTAGAATCTAATCTAGATCAACTGGGTATTCATATGAATCAAGAAGGACTAAAATCTCCTATTTGTGGCAAAACTAAGAGAGGAAGAAGATCATTAAAGGAACTTAGGGAAGAAAATGGACATAGCAGAGAGTAGCAAAAGATAGACTAGATATTTAATAATGGGAAGGGGAAGTGCCTTCCTGAATAGGTATGAAGATAACTACATGGAATGCTAGGGGTCTTAATGCCCCTAGCAAAAAGAGGTTATTAAAACATAACCTCAAAGCCTTTGAGTCTAATATTGTTTTAATTCAGGAAACTAAATTAGATAAATTAAAATAGGTAAATTAGATAAGATGCTTGGATTGTGGAAGTCTGTATTTCAAGAATCAATAGGGGCTTCAGGGGGCCTAGGGATTCTTTGGGATCCTAGAAAGGTCTGTATAAACATATTAAATATTAGTAACTATTGGATTAACGACAGTGTACAAAGCTTAAAATTAGATCTTAAATTTATCCTTATTAATGTTTATGGCCCAATCAGCTGTTTCGATAACAAAATAGCCTAGAAAGAAATTAGCCTATTTATGAACAACCTTAAGGGTAGTTTGTTTGTATTAGGATGTGACTTTCACACAATTTTAAATATCAATGAAAAGATAGGTGGTATTCAACAACTATCAGAAGCATCCAAAGATTTCCAAGATTGTTGTCTTTGGCATAATCTAATATATATCCCAACAAGCAATGGGATTTATACTTGGAGCAATAGGAGAAAAGGCTTCGCATATATTGCCAAAAAACTTGATAGGTTCTTGATCAAAGGTAATTTGGATATGAATAATCTGAATATTTTATCCTTAATTTTAGCTATTTCTAGATCTTATCACTTTCCAGTCAGATTTGAATTTATCAAGCCTCACAAGCCTGCCAAGAACCCATTTAAATGTGAGAAAATGTGGCTCTTAGACCCAAAATTCATTAATAGTATTACATAATGGTGGGCTTAGGACAGTTTTGAAGGCTCAAAGATGTTTGTCTTTGTCTCCAAAATGAAAATGCTCAAAGAACGAATACTTAGATGGAATAAGGAACAATTCAATAACATCTTCAAAGTAAAATTAGACATAGAAAAGTAGTTGAAAAACTTAAACTCAGAAGTAATCAGGGATGGTATGAACAATGACAGTTATCTTTTAGAAAAAGACTTATTAGCAAAGCAAGAAGATATATTAACCAAAGAAGAGTTGTTCTGGCGATAAAAATCAAGAGAGAGGTGGCTCACTGAAGGGGACCAAAATACAAAATTCTTTCACAACTCTACCTTATATAATAGATCAAAGAGCAAAATAAATTTTGTCAAAAATCACTTGGGTATTCTAATTGACAACCCAAGTGAAATTGCAAACACCTTTTTCAAGTACTTTTAGAACATTCTAAACAATTATGAAGGCTCGAATGGAACAACACAAGCAAATCTTCTCAAAGTAATTCCCAAAATCGTCACATCTGAAGATAATAAGGTTTTAAACAAGCCTATAATCTTGGAAGAAGTCAAGAAAGTAGTGTTCGGTATAAACCTAGATAAATCCCTGGGTCCTGATGGCTTTCAGGCCTTCTTCTTCCAAAAATGCTGGGATATCATAGGCATAGATCTCTGGAAAGCTATTGAAGCTTCCAAAAATGGGGGTGCTCTATTAGCATAAATTAATCACTTCTTTCTCACACTAATCCCTAAAAAGGTTGAACCTATGACCCTAGGTGATTATAGACCAATTGCACTTTGTAACACTATTTACAAAGTTTTCTCCAAGGTCCTAGCTAATAGGCTCAAAAGAGTCTTTCCCAAAATTATCTCAGAAGAATAAACTAGCTTTATGTTGAGAAGATCTATTCTTGATGGAATCATTACCATTTAAGAGACAATTCACTCAGCTTGTTCGAACAAAGAAGCATGTATGTTTATGAAACTAGACATTCAAAAAGCATACAATATGGTTGACTGGAGATTCTTATGCAAGGTTATGGAAGCATTCGAGTTTTCCCATCAATGGATTAACCTTATTTTCAAATTTATTTCAACTCCCAAAATCTCCATTCTCATCAACGATATGCCGAAAGGTTTCTTTGACATATCAAGGGGCATTAGACAAGGAGATCCTTTATCCCCTTCTCTATTCATCATTATGGAAGAAGCATTTGGGAGAGCAGTGACTGACACACACAAAAAGCAAAGGATTTTAGGGATTAGGGTAACTAAAA
Organism: Cupressus sempervirens; assembly: GCA_028749045.1. Classification (NCBI taxonomy): domain Eukaryota; kingdom Viridiplantae; phylum Streptophyta; class Pinopsida; order Cupressales; family Cupressaceae; genus Cupressus; species Cupressus sempervirens. The sequence continues at coordinate 843,136,185 of CM053783.1, forward strand.
ATATGCCCAATATTACTCACCAAGAGTATGTAGATGATACCATATTACTGGGCAAAAGCACTGTCAAAGAGGCTCTTAGTCTTAAAGACATCATTAAAACATATATGGAAGCCTCCAGACAAAAAGTCAATGAACTCAAATCTAAAATATTTTTTATTAACACCAAACCGGATATAGAACAACAAATTTGCAAGATCATGGGATATAAAGAAGGTTGTTTTCCTTGCAAGTATCTTAGTATTGCCCTAGAGAAAGGTAAGAAATCAAGTAAGGTATGGAACAATACTTTGGAAAAATTGGATGCCAAGCTTGGCTGTTGGAAGGACAAATGTTAACTAAGGCAAGCAAAAGCACAAAGATTAGATTAGTGTTATCTACCATTCCCATTTTTCCATTATCTTGTCTGCCTTTATCTAAGCTTAACCTCCTCAAATTCGAAATCAAAATGACGAAACTTTCTGTGGAATAACCGTGAAGAGGATAAAAAAATTGGCTCTCATCAAATGGGAGAACATATGCAAACCTAAGGATCAAGGTGGGCTAGGAATTAAGAATTTGCAATGATAGAATGTAGCCTTGGGGGCAAAACTTATTTGGCGGCTCTATAAGGAAAGAGAACACAAATGGGCTAAGATCCTATACAACAAATATCTTAACATAGATGACCCTCTTTCGATTTTTAGAATTAAAAACCCACCTAAGGGGTTTGAAAGTTGGAACTTTATGTTAAAATGTTGCCATTTGATCTGCAAATATTTAACTTGGGATGTCGGCAAGGGTGATGAAGCCCTTTTTTGGGAAGATTCTTGGGATGAACATCCCCCCCTTAATCAGAGCCTCATATCATCGGATCTAAAAAATAAGCTAAATAATTTATGGGGTAGCAAAGTTAGTGATTACAAGACTATGATCTCCATAGATGGTTCTCCTAAAGTGGTGTGGAAATCTTTGGAGGGTTTGGATGTGGATCTTGAGACGATCAAAGATTATGAAAAGTTATTAGAAGATAGGAGGATTAAGCATTCAGAAAAGCAAGATGAACTAATCTGGGCAGCCTCTAATGATGGAAAGTATAGCGTAAAGAATGGATATAAGGCTTTAATAGAATCTCAAAATTGGGATAAAGTGGATATCCTACTAAAGCTATGTTGGGATTCTTCATGCCTCCCAAAAGCAAGGTTCTTTTTGTGGTTGGCCATCCAAAAAAGAATTCTAACAATGGATAGGTTATACAAACTCGGATTTCAGGGTTCCTCTAGATGTGTTTTATGTAAACAAAGTGTTGAAGATGCTGATCATATTCTTTTTATCTGTTCATATTCCCAAAAATGCTGGGAGTGGCTTAGGCATATGTTGGGATGGTCGACCCCTTTCCCTCAAAATTTGACGGCTCTTCTAAAGGGTTGGTCCACAAGCTTGGTTAATGGTGTATATAAAAAAATTTGGAATATCTCCCCCTCCATTGTGGCATGGGAGATTTGGAAGGAGAGGAATCGACGTATTTTTTGTAACTTAGAACTGAAGCTTGAAGAGTTGATTTTAAAAATGGAAGCAAGCATTGTTGAGACTACGAACTCACACCTTAGAAATGCATGGATAGAAGAAGGAACTTCTTCTAATTGGGATGTGCAAATGAAGAAGCTTTAGTCCAATTTGATTAATCTTCCATTGTGCTATTTCAAAACTAATAAAGAGGCTAGGGAAAACTACAAATGGGAACCACCGCCTATTGGGTGGGTCAAACTGAACTTTGATGGTGCGGCTCAAGGTAACCTAGGAATAGCGGGTATTGGATATATCATTAATGACGACTCAGGTCACTGGATAGCAAAAAAAGCCATGTCGATCAAACCAACCTCTAATAATCTAGTGGAACTAGAGGCATTAAAGCAAGGTCTTCATATGTGTCTCATGTTAAAATCCCCCAAAGTTATCATAGAAAGATATTCTCAGATTATCTTAAACGCTATTAGAAAAAATTCTACTCCTAATTGGGTACTCAATTCTCAATTAGAAGAAATCATCTCTTTGTTGGATAAATTGGAAGATAGTAGGATTTGTCATATTTTTAGGGAGGGGAACCGAGAAGCAAACCTTTTAGCAAATATGGGGGCGGATGGAGTTAATTCACTACTTCTTAAAAATGATTCATCTTCACCAAGATAGCCTTGCTCTCTCACTTTCGTTGTTGGCTCTCTCCTCCTTTATATGTTTCTCCAACTTTTATATGCAATTATTTATTCTCTTATTATATTATTACATTATTCTGATACCTATAGATTTCCAATATATATAGATACATAGACACAACTATATAGTTAATCAATAACATATATACACTCGCTAGGCAATTTAATTTCTATATTTACATGAATATTTAGTTGTGCTTTGTAGTTTTTTCTCACATCCTATCGGCATCCTTCTCCCTACTCATTATGTGGGTAGGCCTTGGTAGCATTTGAGGTATATGCTAAACTAACTTTCAGTATTGATATATTATCCTCCATTATATTTGTGCGCTTGTTGCTTAGTCTGTCAGGATGACATCATTAGATATCGTCATTCGAGATGTTTCTAGGTGCTTCCCTTGCCTTATAACTGGAGGCAGTAAGTGGTCATTTTCACCTTCCCTTAGAAATGGATTCAAATATTTACGTGTTTCATACGTCCGAAGTTCGCACCATGGCATTCTGCAGAAATGTAAAATCGACAAGGTGGAATATGATGCTCTACCCGGTTGATGATATGACCTGAATTGCCATTAGAAAAGCGATTGGGGAAGGAATCTTTGACTACGAATACACATGGAGGACTAACGGTGACATTATTGGATCCTTCATTGGAGTTATGGCTAGAGCTAAGATTGCGGCAAGAGACATTGTTAGACTCTGTTGTGACTTGTTTGTCCCAACATGGAGAAAGGGTTTGGAGTAGGCTATCCATAGCATCGATGATAAACTTCAGATTCCTTTGCCAAAAAAGTACATGAAGCTATCTTTGGGTTCCCTGGACCTAGATACTATATTTAGGCACCCATCACTGGTAATTTGTGAAAGCCTTGCTTTCTATCGTGAATGGCCAAAAATGGAAGTGAGTGTACATTTTTTGCTACATTGGAGAGGGATCATTGCAGATGATAGCAAAGATTGGTTAATTAGGTACCTCCATCTCCCCAATGCGTACATACAACCAGGAGTGGTATTCAATAACCTTGACGCCCTCAATTTTTGCACCCCAAACACTAAAAAAACTAGTAGGGCTAAGGTGGATTTTGAATTTCCACCAAATTTTGTTGCGAAATAGCCTGATGAAATTCTAGAAGTAATAATGGTGTATTCAAAGTAAAGCTGCTACATCGGATGGCATTTTGGGGCTCTACTCTTCTTTTAGGGTTAATATTTGGTAGCTATTAGGCAATTTTCAACACTGGGCTATAATACTCCTTAGGGCTTATATATATAGTTAGTTTTTCCTCTCATTTTCTCCATTTGATAGTCGAATAACTCAAAAAACTTACTAGGATGTACTTAAGATATTGTATAAACTTAATGTATATATATTATTATGAAAATATGATGAAAATTAGCTATTATAATCCTCTCAATTAGACTTGGTCACGAATGCTCGTAGGGATTTCTTTTTCGTGTCTTTAATCTTTAGTGATATGGTTTGCCATTTTTAAAATGTTGACAGGATTCAGAACGTAAATTACTCTAAGGATACAATTTTTATCTTATTTGTTTGCTTTAGGCAATTGCATGACATCATCTTGGTTGAATGTTTGTGATTATACTTATGTTAATAGTAGAATTTGAAGAAATTTAATGACTCGATGCATGGTGTTCGGCTTGTAGAACATTGAAGTCTGAATGGAATAAACACCTTAGGTGATGGTATATTGTTTTTCTTTTTTCACTTAATTTGCAATTATGTTATCAAGAAGCCCTATTTCAATTTTATTTAAAGAAAAACCCTTAATCAGTTATGGTTTCTTGTGCTACGATCAATGGAAGATCTTTTGCATGGGTTTAGAATGGTGTATTAGATTATTAGAGGTAATTAATTTGGTTACTCAGTTTAATTGGGTGTTTAGATGGGCTATTAATCATTAAGACTTTAGGAGTGCAGAATGATGCCCTATTACATGTAACATAATCAAAGGATAATAGGGCATTGACTATGAATGACTCTGCTGAGAGTTTGATCTTACATGGTTTTGTTCTAATGAATGGTTCATATTGTGGTTGTTTATATTTGTTAAGTAATTCATAAATTCTCACTATTTTTGATTGGAATTCATTAAATTGCTCTATGCTTTCTTTTCTGCCATATTATATTGACTATTCAGTTTTTTTGATTTGGAAGCAAGGTGATCTAGGATATAGACTCATTGCTCGACCTCCTATGAGGCATGTGATATGGGATAATACTGTTACGTGTTTGGCAGATAAAATTGAACATTAGCATTTAATTACATGTCTTGGTTTATGAGTAACTTGTATTAGTTGAGTCACTATTATTTTTCAAGAATTAATGGGGTAAGGCTTCACCAATTTATGTCATTTTTTTATTGAGGAGATTTCTTGGATGTAATTGTGGTTTCCTTTCTCAATTCCTAAGATTTATGTAATCTTGTGATCGAATAAGAGTTTTTCTTAGCATTTATTACTAACTAGTTTGTTTGCAAAGCAAGTCAGATAGGGATGAACAAATCTGGACGCAAGGCTGCTTAAAAGATATATTGGAACCCTTGCAAGGATGGCTTCACAAAATGTATTATTTGATCATCATTGTAAGAATTTTTTTATTGTAATAGATATGAATGTCTGACTAGGGTATGCCCCTTTTATATTGTAATAATATAGGACTGAGGTCCCGGGCTAGACTGGAGGTTTTCTTTCTCCGTTCTTTCCTACCAGTGCCCATTTGAATGGTGGAATGCTATTGTAAACAATTTTATTAATAATAAAATTATATCATGGCCTTAGCCGTTTACTGATTTAAAAATATATATATTTGAAGGTACCACCTTGAATCTACAATTGAAAAGCTCTTCCAAATATTATATTAATAATAGTTATATAATTTAATTACAAATATTAAGAATTGCAATTGAAGATATAATTTTGCAAAATTATATAAATATAAATAATGGATAAACTATAATTGTTTAAAAATAAAATAGAAGCTAAATGATCACTTTGTCTTTATATTATTTGGAATAATTTTAGGATTTTATTGTGGACTTATTTGTTATTTTATTAACACTCATTTATGCTTAATTTTGTCTCTAATTCTTATTTAAATTAAATTAATTCTTAATTTCAATTGTTCAATTGATTAATTTTAGGTCTTGTCAATATGTTTCTTATTTTTTAAGCTTTAATTATATTTTTATATTTCTGCTCTTTCCCTTTTACTGTTAATTCAGAAATTGAATGCCTAAAAATGGAGAAGTACAAGATTAGGGCTTCCCTATTTGCCTAAGAATGGAGAAGTGCAAATTAAATAGAAATTGGTGAAGTTGAAACTGGAAATTATTAGCATTTGTACAATACAAAAAAGAGCTTTTCTTAGCCAGATTAACCTTTTAGAAAACAATGAATTTGAATGAAAATGACATTCCGAATGGGAGCAGTTCTTGTGACTCCAACACTTCCAAAAAAAAAACATGACACCTCTATGTAAAGAATGACACCTAAAAAACATAAATAAAGAATGATCATTGCTTCCACAAATGCATAGGATTTTAGTTAGCATAAATGCACAAAAACTTGTAGGGTAAATTTTCAAAAGAGCTTCTCACCTTATTTATAAGTTACCCAGTTCAAATCGTACCTCAAAATACTCTTGAATTGCACCACAAGATTCTTACAATTTAGGAAAATGATTTACGCAGTCTCGTAAAAAGTTCTATCTAAGTTTGAAAAGAACTAAACATTATTAAAAAAATGTTTCAAATCTGCACAAAATTTGACCTCTTGATACAATAACACTTTTTTTTAATTTGATGAAAACTACATAGAGCATCTGAAGCTAGTTAGTAAGAAAATGAGAAAATACTAAGTACAAAAGAAATGAACAAAGTCTGCACTAATTAAAAGACAAAATAAGAATATCAAGGAAAAAGCAAAGTACAACTTGAAGGGTCAAAATTTCTTACCATAATATTTGTTTCAAAAAAGGGATAACATATTGCTCAAAGCTTCAAACAACTGCTCAACAATTTCACTCAGACAATTGTTGAACAACTTCACTCAGGAGAGACATAAGAAAAGAGAAGGCCATATAAGTATATGAATGTTAGAGATATTATATATTTTTTGCCATACAAGTATACAAATGTTCGAGATATTAGATTGTTTTTTTTTTTTTTTTGCAATTGACAATCTCAACGGCTGGTGCACATTTAATGTTTATCATTTTCTTTAGAATATGTCATTCAATGTTAATACTGCTCATTGGTCAAAGTGCAAATATCTCGGCATTTAGTACAATTTTGTAGATATTTCGAGATTCTTTTAGATTTCACAATATTACATGTCCCCAATAAGCACTGTATTATAGTGTGCGCATAGAAATATTTCATTGTTCGATGGACTAAAATTTTTAAAAAATCTTGGAACAATGACTGTTCACTTGTATGAACAAATAGAATTATTGATAAATGTTATTTCATAAAACTGAATGAAAAAAAAATATTTTAAGAAACATTATAATTGAATAGGAATAATAAAAATTCAAAGATTTCATTGGCTGTATAAAACTTATGAAATAGCATCTAATGGATGCTATAGTATCCTGCTTGTTGGCAGGAACTAAAAATTGACCAAGTAGCTCATGACTTGTCCAAGGTATACTTTGTTGCCTTGTTGATAAATCCTCTGTCAAGATAGTTAAGAGTCCATACCTGAGGGTCTGACAATGGGCTAAATTTGGTGTCCCATTCCTTGAATCCCCTTTAGCAATGCTTTCCCCACTTTGTCTACTCCTGCAACCAAGAATGCATATTCCACAATAATAACATGTTCCTCCATGTAAATTAAGATATCAAGAAAATAAAATAACTGATAACTGTCACAATGTCTAACCACCACTAACTTTTATCTTAAAATATAAACATTCATTTTTGTTGAAATAACAGTAATCAACTAACAAGTCATTTTCACATGAATCAATTTGATTAATCATAACTTCCATTTCACAAGATCATGGTATCCAACAATATCTAACCAACCATTACAATGACTATAATATTATTTTAAAAGACTATAATATTATTTTAAAAGATGAAAAATTTGAGATGTAACAGTTTAGAAATATCTTCAAACTGTCAGTGAGTGACCTTAAAAGTTTGCACATCATTCCTTGGAAGGTTGTAAGAGCATTCCGGAACTCAAAACCCATTCTATCATAGACATTGATGTTAGGAAATTGAAGTTTATATTTAATAAAACTATTGCTTTTAATAAATAAGCTGTTTGGCTAGTTAATTGGATGGGACGTTATTCTCATAATGGAAAATAAAGACTTTATAAACTTGATCTATTGAATGTCGTATAAGTTGAATGATTATAATGAAATTTCTATATTTTTTTATTTTGTTCAAAAGGCAAATATTTTTGTATTTTATTTTTCCTGTTCGATATTGATATCAGAACATTATGGAAATGGGCTGTGAAAAATAAATGATCAGCAGTTGATTGCTTGCTGATATGAAGCAGACTTTGCTTTGCTAGAGAGGGCTATGGCATCTAATTGAAAGCATAATGTGCACCAGTGATGGAAATAGTGAGGGTGAAGAAAACTAATGGCTTGTATATACCGAGTGAACAACTGTGAAGAAAATCTGTGCTGCCACGTGAGCAAAGTGTAGAGAGTTGTTTCAAAAAATTTGTGCCTGAAAATTTGCATTTTTAAGACATTCAAACTGGAAAAGAATGAACAGAATGTGAAGATTAATGAGATTTTTTTTTTCTGTTATGGCTATTCAAGGGTTTTTCACATAGATTGTATAAATATCAGGTATTTGGTCAGGAAATATTTTGCATTTCTTTTATTGTTGATATCAGTTTGGAACCATAAGAAAGTCGTTGCTGGAAAAGTTCTCAAATAGTTTATGGTTGATGTGACATTGTTCAACGTTGCGCCAAAGAACTATTTTATGGGAAGACCAAGGTGATCAGTAGTTCGTGGGTTTGTTGATTTGGGCACCATCGAATATAATTTTAATTGATTTATGTAATATTGTTTAATGCTGCACACAAAGGGGAAGAAAGGTGTGGAAGTGTAAGTGGAAATATAGAGATTTTGGTAATATTTTATATTTGTTTTTGAAATGGTACATGAATATAGTATTTTAGAAGAGAGATAATTTTCCCAAGGGAATATATATAGTATTTCATTAGTATAAAGGCTTAATAGATAAAACCTTTTCTTTGAGATAATTGGTGGGTTAACATTAGTTTCTAGTTCACAATGATAGACAGAGTAGTCTCTAAATAAAACTGGTCTGATTTGTTTAGAATCAACACATCTTATGATGTTTTTTTCTCTCTATTTCATCCATATAATGTGTTATAAATATTTTTATATAATTTATCATTAGGTAAATTTTTTCTTGACTTTATACTACATTAGATCACTTTATTAATTTTTAACGCTAATTTTTCATTTCTTCCATCTTTTTCCACATTCAACCTATCCTTCCCTCCTTTCCCTTTTTAGTCTATCTTGGACTGTAACTAATCAAATTTATTTTCCCTAGCTATCTAGTATCTTGATGGTAGATCATGGGATGCAATTGAAATGTTGATGAGAGAAATCATAGACGATCAAATCCTACAACAACAATTATTAGCACTATGAATTGTGGAAATCTAATTTCATTAAATCACACAATCAACAAAATCTAGCTCCCTCTTAGTCAATGTAAAATGTCTGTCTCCATCTCTTGCTCATCCAATGACTCTTGCTTCAACGACTCCCACTGCTGCCTTTACTAATGATGCCACTAGAACCTTCATGCTAGTGATGGGGCCAATGTCAGGATGCTACAGGGTCTTTCGCTCCGCCCCTCGGTGCTCCGGGGTGGTTGCAAAGGGTGTGCTTAGTTTCATCATTGGGTTGGGTGACCTTGCATTTGGACAATCTGCTAGGAAGTCTACTAATGCTATGAGTGGGAGGTTCCACTCAATGAAGCTTAGCTTGGGTTGGTAGGTCTACTACTACTATTCCTCTTAAGGTAAAATCTTGACCTTTGGCTTGTGTGAAGAACTCCCTTGTGTGGTCTATGGCCTTGATGTGGACAATGTGGATTTCTACTAACATTGCGGTTTGGTTTGTAGATTCCTTGGTTTCTGGCCTTCTTTATTGGACCTTCATCATTGGGCTATGAATTCTTGGAGACCCTTGGTTTCTGTTAACATTGAGTTTTTCCCTTGTGCTAAGGAATTTTTTATTGTAGATTTTACTTCTTCTAAGGAACACAATTTGCTGATGGGCAAGTGTGGGCTTGGGGGACTTATTCTTTCTCTACCAAACACTAGTTAGTCTCCTTCAACCCTCTAATTGAACCGTTGAGAGTATGTCTAGTGTGGATTCGTCTTCCTAATCTATCTTGTCATTTTTGGGAAAACTCTTGTTTTGAGGCACTCGATAACTCTATTGGCTTTTTTTTTTAAAGGTGGATGATACCATAACTATTATGGTAAAATAATGAATGTGTTATTAAACAAAGATCATGAATGATCTATATATATGAGATATAAGAGAATGTTTCTATAATGAACAAGAGAGGGGAAATAGAAACATTCTTGTATAGTGAAAAAGAAAGTTTCCATAACAAATAGGATGAGTTTATCGGAACATTACAAAAAGAGTGACCATTAGAAAAAGATAGAAGATAGAGAAAATAGAAACTATTTAATATCGCAATACCCTCCTTTAATGGTCAATCTATCTTCAACAAACAAAAATTTGCATGTCCTCAAAAAGCATTAAAGGTAGCCTCAAGTTGATCAAAGAGGTCTCTATGTTATGCAATGTTGGCTTGTGGTTGAGAACCTCCCTGCTTCCGCTGGTCAGAAGTAATGTGAGTCTTGCAATCTTGAATCACATGACCAAATTTGTGGCAATAGTTGCACCAGATTTACTTCTTCTTGGAGCTATTATGAGACTAAGTAGATGACTGAGATGAACCTTTATCCTTGTTAAAGGATTGAGATGAAAACACTTGTTGAGGACGACGAAGGAGCACTACTACCAAACTGTTGTTTCCAACGATCCTACTGTAGAAGTTTGGTGCATAAATTTGAGAACTTCAAGTCAACATTAGTTGCAGTAATGTTGAGCATCTCAATAAAGTGCTCATAGGACGGTGGTAGGATTTTTAGAGAAATGACCACCATATCCCCTTCCTCCATAGTACAACCAATGACATCAACTTGATCTCTGATGTCCTTAATCTTTAGAAGATATTCCTGTAAGGACATGTACTCATCCATAATAATAGAGAATAGTTGATTCTTCATAAAGAAGACTCTCCTTTTATTTGATGTCTAATGGAGATCCTTCAATGTTGTCCAGATCTCTGTAGCTATCTTGCCAGATGACACTTGAGGTAGCTGATCATTAGTAACCAAAATCTTAATAAGCATAACCGCTTCATGATTATGCTCATCAAACTTCTCTCGAGTAGCATCAATTGTGGTAGGACAAGTCTCGGTACCCAGAACAAGAACCTCAAGGTGACAGTACTTGAAGATCATCATTCTCTACTTCTAGGTGTTGTAGTTCTTTCCATTGAAACACTGACTGCCTTTAAACATGAGATTGGTGAGAGATGACATTGCATGTTTTTGAATGAAAAGCATTAAAAATTTGAAATGACACAAACTTAGAGAAAAATTGACTAAAGAACCAAAAAAATTGAAGAGACACTGAGATAAGAGCTCAAAATATCCACAAAGAATCTGAAACTAGATTTTGAATCCATTGGCTTAAAAATTGAGGCACAAAAAACTATGCACTGAGAAACAAAGTGAGACTAACCCAATTGAGATCTGGAAAAACCCACTAGGAATATGCAAAACTTTTGTTAATTCGACACAGGAATTGAGGGCTTTAAAAAAAATTGTAATTGCATTTAAAAACTTGAGATTTTTTGTAGAGTTCTTGGACAGAGGGTAGATTTGAAAAAAAAAGGCAGACTTTAAACCATGTAGCACAAAGAAAATTGCAAAAAAAATTGGATGCCGAATCCCTAGTCAAGTTTGGAGGAAAAAAAGATGCCAATTTTGAACACACTCAAGCAAATATTTCAAAATTTTTAACTAATAATTTCAAAAAAGAAATTAGCAATTTTCGAAGAGGTGAAGAATTTTCTCTGATACCATATTATGGCAAAATAATGAATTGTGTTATTAAACAAAGATCATGAATGATATATATATATATATATATAAAAGATACAACAAAATATTTCTATAATGAACACGAGAGAGGAAATAGAAAAATTCTTGTAGAGTGAAAAAGAAAGTTTCCATAACAAACAGAAGGAGTTTATGGAAACATTACAAAAAGAGTGACCATTAGAAAAAGATAGAAGAGAAAGAAAGCATAAACTATCTAATATCATAGTAATAACTACCATGGGTCTCCCTTCCTTTGCATGTATTCTAGTTGACATTGATATCTCAGTACCTCTGCCTAGGGACATGATTCTCATTTTGGCAGATATGTCATGGATCCAATTGGTGGACTATAAGAGCATCTCTTCCAATTTTTTCAGTGCTTCCCTATTGGTTATTTGGCTATGGATTATTTTCTCATGCATTGTTTTGGAATTGTTACTTGGTGTAAGGATGCTAGTGATGATCATTTGATGATCCTGGCTTTATATTCTTCTTTTGATGATGCTTCATAGGTTGATGATCCTCTGGATGATGCTCCTATTGTAGATCACTCTATTGTTGTGGATCACACTTCACCTCTTATTGCTGATGTGACACTCTGTGGCTATAGGGATCCTCCTGTATCTTTTGCTCCTTTACTCCATTCTTTGGTTGATGATGTGCAACCTTCTTAAGACTTTACCACTCATCCCGATGGTCCCACAATGTGAGTTCTACCACTTGCCGCTTGTGGTGGGGATCTTAGGCATAATATTGCTTGGATAGTAGTCTGTAGGCATAGAAAAAATCATGTTTTTGATTCTCATTCTCCTCCCAATGCCATGGGCAAGTTGTTTACCACTCTTGATGTTGTTTTTTAGCAATCCTTCCATTGTGTCATTAATGGTGTTCTTGACCTTGTTGTTTTTGGCCATTTTGGTTTGTCTTTCTAAAGCCTAGCACCTTAATTTGTTTTTGGCCTTTTTGGTTAATAGTACACCCTTGAACTGTAATTCTATTAGGGACAACACCCTTGTTTTGTTACTTTTAATAAAAAAATATAATATCCCAAATACTATTCAACAATCAACATGATCCCAAAGAAAGTAGTCATAAGAAATTGTTCAAGTACCTCAATGAGGACTAGGGTTGTCTCTTAGGGCAATCCTCTGTGGTTTTTTTGGTGTTATTTGGTTCATTTTAATATTAAGAGTGTGACTCTTTTTGCTTGGTTATATATATGTTATTTTATCTCTGTAGACTTCTTTGTGCTATTAAAGTGTTGTGAATGGTCGGGTAATTTGCTTTTAATGTTGTAATAAGGTAAACACCTTAGTTTTGTTTCTTTTAATAGTAACAATAATATCTAAAAAACTCTCCAATGTGAATTTGATCCACAGATGATATAACACTCCACTATATAATTTGTTAATTTACATGCCTCATCCCTAAAAAAATGATTAAATAAATAGTCCCTCCAAATAAAAATTATTAGCTTTAAATACGATTAAATGTACATATATGAAACAAAAATAGGACACATAACAAAAAAATAAGTACTTTATAGCTGGAGAAAGTGAAAATGAGAAAACTTGAGAGTACTCCTCAAGTTACTGTTATTTCTCTACAACTTTTGATGGGCAAAAGTTTCTCAGTTTGTTAGGTCTGCTACTACTATTTCTCCAAAGGTAGAATTTTGACCTTGTGCCACAACCTCAATTGTGGTGGTATGTTGCCTTGATGTGGTGGATAATGTGGATTTCTACAAACATTGTCGGTTGATTTGTAGATTTGTTGGTTTCCAACTTTCTCTATTGGAGCTTCACTATTGGGCGATGCATTGTTGGAGACCCTTGGTTTCTAGTAACATTGAGCTTTTCCATTTTGATAAGAGATTTTTTTAATTGTTGTTTTACTTCTATGGAATATGATTTGGGGATGAGAAAGTTTTGGGGTTGGGGGACTGTCTCTACCAAACCCCTAATAGTTTCCTTCAAACCTCTTATTGAACCATTACGTGCACTTCCAGAGTGGGTTTGTCTCATTAATATACCTTGTCATTTTGGGAAAAATCTTATTTTGAGACCATTTGTAACTGTATAGGTTTTCTTTAAAGATGGGTGATGCCACAACTACCATGGGTCTCTCTTCCTTTGCATGACTTCTTGTCAACATTGACATCTCTACACCTATTCTTATCGAAGTGGTTTTCATTGTGGAGGATAGGTCATGGATTCAATTGGTGGATTATAAGGGAATGTCATGATACCTAATTTGCGTAAACAATACAAATATATTTTAAAAAAATACATAGTGTAGTTTATTTAAATACTTTATTACTATTATTGATAAGTATGATATTAAGCATTAAATAATAATCAATGTAATATTAACAATCTACAAATATTAAATAATAATAAATAATATAACTTATTATTTAACTATATTAAATATAATATTATCATATTACATGTCTTATAAAATAATAAATATTCTTTATTAAATAAGATAAACATTATAATAAAAATAATCTTAAATATAAAATAAAATGTTATTTTTAAAAAATCTAAAGGACACAACCATTCAACACATAAGGTATATAATTGAAGCACATGAGGAAGAGTTCAACATAGAATTGGAAATAATAATAATAATAATATTTATTTTGTTCTTCAAAGAGATGATTAGATTGGGATCTTCACAGTAGTATCAAAGCAGTGTACTCTGCTAGCCTATGTGGATTATTTTAAAAAAAAAAAAATCTTATTAGAACTTATTAGAAGCAAATTTTGCAGAGTTATATGGTAGAGAAGAATGTTGAATGATTAAAAGCAATAGAGGCTACATTGGTGTCCTTTTAGCAACTATGTGGAGTTTAAAATTTATGTGAATTTAATAGTTTATTGATATAATGTGTGGACTGAAAAGAATTAATAAATCAATGAATATGGTTTGTATCTAAGAGATGGGATATGTATATTCAAACATCTAGTGCATGTTTTGAAGGGCTCTGGGATGGATGTAGAACAATTTCCCTTATTTGATGAAGGACATATATGAATAGAGACTAGATATATGCATGTTCGGTGACAACAGAGGAAATAATGAGTTAAAATGGTAATCAAGATCATGTGAAGAAAAATATATCAGAAATGATGATGTACCAAATACATAATGGAGAGTTGTTTGCATGTGTAAGCACAAAGCCATAGCCTTTGACGTCGAAAGGAGAAGTGATTGAAGATAGATTGGTTTGATTATTGTGACTGTGTGGTTGCTCTTAATGATAAATGGTGATGTTGACACAACTTATTCTTCGTGCTTTAGTTTTTTCATTTGACCATGATCATATACATTCTTTGTAGTGTCTATAAAGTTGGAGTACTTAGCATTGCACTTATTTTCAAGTGAAAAAGGGAAATTCTATGGTGGATGTTGGAATACCTGCATAAATGAATATATCATACCTTATATATATAACCTACCTACCTATACAAAGTTAGTAAAGATAAAAAATATATATTTGTAGACGATGTCATTGATCCCTTAGTCCCTTGTTTGAGATGAAGTCTATGGAGAAACAAGAAATTTATTTATATAGGGGTGTGGAAATTTATTTATATATTAACATGTTTAACCGTCTCCCCATCTAGTCAATGAGAGAATAATATCTACACAACCAATACACTAGATATATTTGTACAAAGGGGGAATAAAACTTCTCAATGAGAAAATTTAACATGGTACCAAGATTACCAATCAAACAAAATGAAACATATTTAATAATAAGGGAAGATGACTTGGTGCACATACAAGGGAACTCAACACATATAATGTAGATCATTGAAACACCATGTCACCAAAGCAAATGACCTCCCTAGAGTATAAGACCTCCAAATAAGACCGATGGAAAGTGGGTGTGATCATAATAGTGATAATTTCTATTAAATATGAGAATTCCCTATGTTAGCAAGGCAATGGGGTCTACTAAAGACAAATTACACTCGAGAAATACATTTTGTTCAACAATAGGGATGGGTTACATCACTTGAACAATAATATTAAAATTATAAAATGATATGAGGGATTATTGAAATTAACATAGATTTGTAATAATAAATGGATATATATGTTGAAATAGATTGAAAAGATCATTGTTGAGAGAGATTGTTGAACTAGATTGAAAGAGGGAGATTGTTGAAGAAGACTATGTGTTTCAATCATTATTTTGTCACTGATTTCAAACCTGTTATTTTCTAGTAAGACAACTACTTATAAGATTCAAGTACTATCACTTATTTGATTGATGAAGTTGATTTCATCAAAAGATGTAACAATAACACCTAGAAAAAAGGTTGAGTTATGCTTATGTAATGAAGTACAAGGATTAGTTAAGACAATGACAACATGATGTATTGATGATCTACTTAAGGTTACAAAGGCTAGTTAAACTTAGAAAGATTAGAAGAACAAGTTACACAAAGTTTTTTTTGCCAAGCTTGACCGAGTGGATATTACGTGCCAAGAAAAGCCAGTACAAGCCGAGTAGAAAATTAGTTGGAGCTGAGTAAAACTTCATTCTAGTGTATGCCAGCAGAACAATGGATGTCGAGTAAAGCTTAGTTGATGCCAAGCACTAGTAAACTTTAGTAGGTGCCAAGTAATTTCACAGTGGATGTTGAGCAACGCAGTATGTGTCGAGCATCAAAAGCTTGATAATGTCGAGCTACTGCATTATTTAAAAGATCATGGATTCGATGAATCTGAGCTAACAAGTTTGTTTTCTTGGATTTTTTGAACTAGGTGGAAGATAAGGTTGATGAGCTGATGGCACAAAATTCAAGGTAAACCATTTTAAGGTGAATTCAAAGTGGATTCTTAGAGAAGCTTCTAGAAGAGATATGAGATATGAGGTAGATACATTGTATCCTACCCAATCCATTTGAACCCTAAATTGGACAATGGAGAATGAGTGGCAAAATATCTTAATTTCCTATTTATAGGAATGACTGGTCATGAACTAAGGTTTTCATATGCAAGAACCTAAGGGAGAAAGGAGTCAAGGATTTTTCTTCATCAAGTGACCTAAGAGAAGAGTCTGCAATGGCATGTTAAGCAAGAAGGCTTAAGGAGATGAATGCTTGAAGGTTGCACAAGCTATTAGAGCTGCAAAGTATGAAGGCCAAGCAAAATTGAGGACTGAATAGAGATTTGTAATCTGCAAGTGAAGTTGTAAGTTGTATCAAATCAAAACCTTATTATTACTCTCTAAAAATTGTACCAGTCTAGGGTAAATCCTTTAGATTAAGGTTGACCTAACAGTCATTTGTAAATCCTTTAACAGGGTGAAATTCCAAGTGAATGGTCTAAAGTCCTCTAACAAGGCTCACTCCTAATAGGGTGATTGAAATCCTTTTACAGTATGTATTATAACCTTTAACAAGGTTGGGTTTTCATAGGGCATCACTTCAAAAGAGTGAAAAGAGTAGCATGTTACTAGTGGTTTTTCCCAAATTAGGTTTCTACATAAATCATTGTGTCAAGTGTGCTGATGAATCTGTTATGTTTCATGCTTTACATTTCTGCAAGTTGATTTGATAGTAACCTACAAGTTTTTAGTGATTGCATAATCTTATAGATGCATACATGAGTATAAATGTTTTATGGATTCACTAAGCTATGAGAAGTTGTATTTATACATCTGGACCTTGGATATTAATTGGAGGAACTCCGTTGTTATGGGTTCAACTTTGGAAAGGTAGCCAATTACAGAAATCAAGCATCAACAAGTGATACATGCGACTTTCCAATCAACATGATGGTCATTACACCAATAGGCACAGAGAAAAGGATTTCAAAAATGTAACTACAAACATTTAGAGAAAGAATTATCAGATAAGATTAATGTAAAGATTACATGTGATAAAGATAGAAGAAAGTATGGCAAGGGGCATCAATTAATGTTTAGTTACAGTTGTGTGTGTGTGTGTGTGTGTGTGTGTGCCCAGGGTGGAACGAGGAGATTCAAGAAAGGAACACCAATGAATAATATGTCAACCAGTAATAACTGGATTACATCCTCTAGTGAACATATTAGAGTTTGGTATAGTTAGAAAAGATTTATGCAAGTATCAAAATGAAATAGAAGCAACATGAGTACATGGGTGATTCTATATTCACTCAAACTTGAAATACAAAGTTATCTATCATTTGCAAGATAGCAATAATATTATAAGTGGGAGAAGGGAGTCATATCAAAGAACAAGAGGAACAATAGTTCCAGTTCATATTATTTTAAGAATTTATCTCCAAGGATACCATGAGCAAATACATGTGTGTGGAGAGTGAAGCAATCAATCTTTGGATTCATGGTCATGTTCATTTAGTGTGGGTTAAATTAAATACCCTATTCATAATGTATCCCACCACGTAATTAATTAGTGGCTGCATGCAAAAGGTCTTGTTACAGTAAGGAAAATAAAGGTGATCTAGCCAAGGACAGGACCAATTAATACACGATGCGGATTCCATTGAGGTATGTTATAATTTTTTATTATGTATTAAAATTTTGAATATAAAACCTTGAATAGAAATGTAAGATTATATATGACAGAAATAAGTACCTTATAAAGTTATGTTTGTATAAGGTACAACTGGATATAGCATGGTCATTGGATAGATATCATAAACAAGACAAAATTATTGATGTTTTAAAAAGGAGATTTGAAATATTTATGGTTATAGATTTATAAGTATTTATCTTTTCACTATGAATATGTTATTTAAGTGAATATTGATTAGAAATTGGTTAGGATATAAAGTATTAAATATATAAGGATAGATCTAAATATACATATTAAATATATGTGATAGCTATTCAATTTATGGAATCATATTATGGGGGAATTATTATTGGAAATAGAAAAACAAGGAGTATTAATAATATTGTGTAACATATCAACATAAGTAAATTTAAGGGATAAAGAATATTAATGTTTTAATGTTACTAGTTAATTGGATAGGAATCCCTTTATGTTGCATTGCATGATGGATATGGAGTGTGCACAGGGGAGGAGTAAATTGATCATGTTAGGGCAAGAGAATCCCAATATGAATCAAGATCTAAGGGATCCCCAAGTTGAGCATGTCCAAACTTGAGAAATAGTAAATCTACCATCCAAAATGGAATTAAACATCTACCTAGTGGGTAGGGAGTGCACACAAGGGGAGGAGTAAATCGGTCGTGTTTGGGCAAAAGGATCCCAATATGGATAAAGTTCTGAGGGAGCCCCAAGCTAAGTGTGTCCAAGCTCAAGCAATGGTAAATCTATGATCCACTAGGGAATTAGACACCCTATTATAGTATTAGCTGTAAAGAAAAGTTTCTAAAAGACACATCTTTGAGAACTTTTGATTTCGAGATAGAGGAAAGGAGCACGAAATTCATGATCAAAGTGGTAAAACATTTCCTTACCTTTTATTATTTCAAATTGTAAGCAAGATTCTAACAGGTATACCATGTGTCTACATTGTGTCTTCATGCATTAATGTGTTTGCTTCATGTCTTCTTTGTGTCTTCATGCATTCGTGTCTCTACCTTGTGTTTGCATCGCGTCTTCATGCGTTAGTGTGTCTACTTTGTGTCTTCATTCATATATTCTTTTATTGGTTACTAACATGCAAACTTTGCAAACATTTAATACATATGTAGGAAAAAGTGGAGTTTAAGCTATGAACCACATTAGTTGCTTGAGGACAAGAAAATTTGAGAGGGGTGGACTTGTCATTAGCCCTAATTAGTGTGAACAATACAAATATATTTTTTAAAAAATACATAGTGTACTTTATTTAAATACCTTAGTACTATTATTGATAAGTATGATATTAAGCATTAAATAATAATCAATGTAATATTAATAATCTAAAAATATTAAATAATAATAAATAATATAACTTATTATTTAACTATATTAAAAATAATTATCATATTACATGTATTATAAAATAATAAATATTTTTTATTAAATAAGACAAATATTATAGTAAAAATAATCTTAAATATAAAATAAAATGTTTTTAAAAGAAAAATCTAAAGGACACAACCATTCAACAGATAAGGTATATAATGGAAGAACATGAGGAAGAGTTCAACACAGAATACACTTACATAGAATTGGAAATTACACACTTACACACACACACACACACACACACACACACACACACACACACACACACACACAGTTCTTCAAAGAGAGGGTCAGATTGGTATCTTCATAGGGAAGCACCTTTCAATGTTGTCAGTGCTTCTCTATTGGTCATTTGGTAATGGATTGTTCTCTCATGTGTCAAAATGACATTGCTACTTGATGTAAGGATGCTAATGATGATCATTTGACAATCCTGGCTCTAGATTCTTCATCTGATGATGCTTTGTAGGTTGACAATGCTCTATATGAGGCTTCTATTGCAAATCCCTCCTTCACCCCTTTGGATCATACTCCACCTCTTGCTATTGGTGCATACCTCTCTGGCCAAGTGGACACTCCTCTATTTGTTGCTCCTTTGCTCCATTCTTTGGTTCCTAATAGTCTCATAATGCGAGTTCTACCACTTACCCTTGTGGTGGGGATCTTAGGGATTGTATTGTATGGATAGTGGTCCACATGTGTAGGAAAAATTGTGTTTCTGATTCTCATTCTCCTCCAATGCTATTGTGTCGTCAATGGTCTATTCTTGACTTGTTGTTTTTGGCTATTTTGATTTGTCTTTCTAAAGGATGGCAGTTTAGTGTATTGTTGGCCTTATTTGGTAGATAGTATGCCCTTGGGCTATGATTTTATAAGGAAAAATACTTTGCTTTTTCCACTTCTAATTATTAAAATCAATATCTCAAAAATGTTCAATAGTCAACAAGATCCCAAAGAAAGTAGCCACAAGGAATTGTTTAAGTTCCTCAACGAGGATTGATGCCATCTCTTACATTAGTCCTCTAAAGATGTCTTTTTGGTGTTATTTGGTTCATTTCAATGTTAAAAGTATGACTCATTTTTCTTGGTTATGTTTATGATATTAAACTCTAAAGACTTTTGTGTGCTACTAAAGTTTTGTTAATGGTTGGTTAATCTACTTTCAATTTTATAATTGTTTGAGTATGCATATTAGTTGCTTTAGACACACCTGCATATGTTGCTTTAATTAATTATGTAGATGCTAGAGGATATTCTCATGCATATCACTATGCATAATTAAAGGACATGTTTGTGCATTCACACTCTAGCTTAACCTCACTTAGTGAGTCTATATTTAGCTTAGTCTAATTTAATTAGCCTCTAGTTTGCATATTGTGCATGTCATGCACCTTTAGTTTGCATATCTAGTTCTAGTTTGTTATTTTTAGATTAAGTTAGCTAAATTTTATTTTTAACACTTTTTCTTTCTATAAAAGTAATGGATCTCTTCATTGTAATTCATCCTATAATGTTATCTTGCAAATCTTGTAATCCTTTTTCTTTTGAGGAATGTAACAATTATTTTCTTGCTACCTTTACTTGTGGAAGGTATTTTCATTTGATGTTTGATTCTAGGTGCTTGTGTTGCAAATTTCAACATGGTATTAGAGTGCAAATTCAATAAACCCCTTCTCAAGAATTGAGGGTTATTTTTTGATGGGGACACAACCCAAGAACAGAATGGAACCAACAGAAAGGGAAAATTATATTAATTGAGAAAATAAGCTAGTACAAACAGTGCAGAGAAAATAAACTTCAAAACATGCCCTAAGGGCTTACAATAGCATAAATCTGGAGAATATTTCTCCTTTTAGCACCTCTTCTCAAACTCCACTCCGAACTGCCTTTTACAATGCCAGAAATCTCCTTAAATAGACCTTGGAGGGTTAAGGACTAGGAGTACATTCTAGAAAGTTCTAGGAGGCATCCACGACAAAATAGAAGGTTCCAGAAGCTGCGTTAGAAGTCGGTGCAAATCTAGAAGAATCTGAAAATGGTAGCCAAACTTTCGGGAGGCATAACTTTTGAACCGTAGCTCCGATTGATGAACCGTTTACATTTTCGAAAAGCTCTTGAAGCGCTCTATAGCCCTATGGACAAGCTCTGCTCATCCCCCATTTTTTTGACCCTTTTCAAGTTCATTTAATGCCCCAAACCTGACTTTGAAGCATTCTTAGGAGGTCTCCAAAACCCAAAAAATTGCAATAACTTTCAAACCGTGGGGCCTATTGACCTGATTCTTTTTTTGGAATGCTCTAAATCATGATTAAATTCATCTGGCCAATTTACACCTTCTAGTTTACCGAAATGATGGCCCAAATACATGCTCCTATTTTTTTGGGATTTTCAAATGCACTGATAGTTGAACTATGAGAGTTGGAACCTCTATTTGAGCCAAATGGGTATCCAAAAATGTAAAGACATGAAACAGAAACTAAGTCTAAGTGCATATTTTTTTTTGGGTGACACAGGATTGCCCTTATACCTCTGGATGCTCCTACATCACTTTTCTCAAGGGCATTGTAGAGTCTCCACATTTGTCTTTTTTGTATGAATTTGAATTTGGGTATTATGACAAGTTGACAAACATCAAATTTTTTCCCATAGTTTATTGTTGACCAATTTAACCAACCATCCAATAAAGAGAAATAATTAGTTTTTTTGCCTATAGCTTTGTCATACAGGTTTGAAATTAGGCATACGAGATATTGTCGAAAAGCTAGTTCTAGTGGCAATCTTAATCTAGTAGTTGTTTGATCAAATTTTGTATCATTTTTGTACACCAAGCCTCTAAATTCAGCATTCTTTTTTATGCTTGCAAGGCCATCACTTGAGCAAACAAACTTTGTTTTACATATCTCTACTGCTAACAGTGATATCATCCTCTAGGTTAGCCTTTTCACTCTTTCCCTCCTCTCACCATGAGAGGAGACTCTACACCATTGAGGTCCAACTAAGGCCCTTCCCCTGTACATGACCACTTCTTCCCTATCCAAGGGTGAGTAATGCCAACACAATCCCCATGAAATCCCCTCAAAAAACAAAACCACAAGACAAGCATAAGAATACATCAAGAACAAGATAAAATCCCTCCAAATCAAACCCAACACACAAGAAAGTAATACAAAGAATAACTCAATGCCTTATGCATGATTCAAGCATGAACAACATGAAGAACAAATCCAAAAGAGTGAAGAACTCCTACCTTCACAAAATGTTATGGTAAAATGGTAAGTTGAGAATAGCCTTTTTTTTTTCTTCCTTCAATCTTCAAACTTTCCCTAAAACCAGAGATTGGGTAACAACCCCAAAACTACTCCAAAATGCCTCTAAGTATGATCCTTAACTCAACTAGGCTTCAAGTAACCTCAAGATGGAGTTTTGAGTCCAACTCAAGTAGAAGACAATCAATTTTCGCAATCAACCAAAAGTAGGGTTTTTGAGTAACCCTAAAAGTCAACCAAGAAGGCTAAAGGGGTGGAAAGTACTCCCAACCCATACCCTTACCCCTAGGGTACTTAAATTTAATGTTTTTAAGCCTTAAAGACTTAATAGGAAAAAATAAAAGCTTGGGGGATAATAAGACCAAATAACAACCTTTAAAGAAAGACAATGCAAAGATAGCACAAATTAACAAGGGGTTTAGTTCCGTCTTTCCTTTGAGTTTTCTCGGCTAAATTTCCTTCACACTCATTGCACACATCAATAGTTCAAGAAACACATGTATATATGTAAAAATACTTATCAAGAAATTCATGTAAATTGAAACATTCATTTTCTACAAATCAATTGTTCATCTCATTCTATTTATTAAAATTGGAAAAATCAAAGTGTTAGTTTTGCATTCATTCACTTTGTCATCATACATGTTTATAAAGCATTAAATGACAGAAACAAATATTTGAAAGTAAAGCATCACACATCATAAATAGCATAATAATGTTCAGTGCATCAAATAATGTTCTGACATATCGAGTCATGAGTATCAAAATAATAATGTATCATCAATGCTAGGGTGGGTCGGGGCGAGGCCTCACAAGGGAAAAGGGCATGATGAAAATTATGAAGACGAATGATTAAACCTTGATGGAGGATGACAATTTTTCCCTAGACTCCTTTCATAAACCTCCATAATAGCGGCTGCAAGGTCTTGGAGGATGAAAAATGAAATAGAAACAAGAACATGATACTGAAAATGGTTTAACATAGGGAAATGATAGTGGTAACTAACACCAAAGCTTCCCTTGAAGATAAGGTATTTCATGATAAGAAAACGTATCATGTTCCAGGGTTTGGGGATTTGTTTACAGTCGAAGTCACAATGAAGTTTGATAGGAGCTTCCGTAGCCTTAAAAAACCTGTTGAGGTTATTCTCATTTAGCACCTTTGTAACTCTTTTTCCATTTTTGTGTCCCTCAGCAAAAACCCCAGTTGCCCATAGGATGACATCCTCATTAGCTTTTAAAGTTATCTTGTTAATTGTGACCTTTCTCTCATTCCAAGTGTTAACTAGTTGCATAGAATACACCTCATCATAGCTCTCCATGGCCTCCATAAAGAGAAGACGCCCCTTTCTTCAATTGCCATGATCCTTTCTCCATTCATACTCAATCCTGATAGGCTCAATTTTGATGATATCACCCCTATTGGCATAACGACTATATCCCTGATGATATCCCTCTCCAACATTAACACATGCTTTTGGTGTGATGGAAAAATCTACATGGTATCAAAGCCTAGGTCATTGTTTGAGTCCCTCAAGCCCTTTGACCCTTTGTTTGTGTAGGCTTAGATTATCAACATTGTATTTAGTGGGTGCAAATCCCACATGATAAATGGTTGTATTTGACTCCATCCTATGGGGGGAGGGGGGTTGGCGTAGTGAGTATATTCCTAATGAGATCCCTCTCCACCATCAATATGTTCTTTTGGTGTGATGGAAAAATCTGTACCCCCCATATCCAGGTTAGACCTAGAGGTCTCTGAAACCTCTAAGATGATAGTGGGGAGGAAACCCAGATGATTATAGATTACAACAAGGGCC
Organism: Cupressus sempervirens; assembly: GCA_028749045.1. Classification (NCBI taxonomy): domain Eukaryota; kingdom Viridiplantae; phylum Streptophyta; class Pinopsida; order Cupressales; family Cupressaceae; genus Cupressus; species Cupressus sempervirens. The sequence goes on from CM053783.1 coordinate 843,160,634, forward strand.
AGTATTTCTCAATTTTAGGAAATGTTAAACCCCTATTGAACCATTGATATAAATGTTATGGAAATAAATCTTCCCACTATAATAATTATTCAATATGAAACTGAGGCAACTTACATTTCACTGGTACGAAGCCACGTGAAATGAAAATCCCCTCAAAAAAACTTATTTCAAAGTCTTTTCAACAATTGTGCATATCAGATAGGGAAATATAATTATTAGCATAATTTAGATAGTAAAGTTGAGAAAATTTGACATCACACCAAATCGCTTCTATTTCCATCACATAAAGTGAGAAATAATTCAATTTAATGTATTCCAAAAAATTACAATAAGGACTTGATAGAGTGAAATTTGAATAACCCATAAACCCTACCAAAATGATGACCGCCCAAGGGGTCCAATAACAATCAACATTAACTGCTAACATCATCAAGGTTAAGGGGTCGAGGGTATTTCTCTCACAATGAGAGCTTGGAAGTTTGTAGGAAGAGAGGCCACTTGTCTCCAAAATTTGATACTGTCAACGTCAAAACCCATTCCAACCAATTGATCAACAACCATATTCCCTTCTCTATAAGTGTGCTAAATAATAAAATCCTCATGTCAAGCAAGGAGGGACCAAACATCATTAAGGATGCTCAACACCAACCATCCTACAATCATCTTTCTTTTAGGAGCCTCAATACTTAACTTAGAATCCCCTTCAAATGTGTTCCATCTAGTAGAGACTACTAGCTTTAAACCCCAAAAAAGAGCTAGGGCCTCTGCCACGTTACTAGAATTGGGGCCAAAGTTTCTAGTAAAGGAAATAATTAAATTGCCTCCATGATTTCTAGCCACACCACCTCTAGCAGCAATACCATCCCCTGTCAAAATTAAGTTTGATTTAATTTGGTGACAGGAGTGGGGATGGAGCCATTTAGTGTTAGCTCTAATCAATATCATAGAATTATCAAAAGAGTAACACGAGTCCGAAAGGCTTGATTTAACAACCACTCGATAGTCCCATGGGGAGGGGGAGTGGAAGACCACTTCTAATTGGTGACCAAAATGTTCTCCTATAACATATTAACAACAATGGTAGCCACCACCTCCACAGGGTCCTCAATTCCTCTAAAAACATAGTTGTTTCCCTCTTTCCATGTATTCTGGCAAATATGAGGGGAGAGATTGTTAGGATAAAACCATGGACATAAATAATAATTACATACAAATACAAACAATAACAAAAAATATTAGATTGCACAAAAGAGAACTCAAGACACCATTATTTAATGTGGTTCACCCAAACAACAAGTCCTACGTCCACCAAACAACAAGTCCAATATTATTATGATCTAGTGATTACAACCTGATTACAATCTGTAATCCCTTATAGCTCAATACTGCTGTAAGAAGCAATTTTTGCATCACGCCTTATGAAACAATCCCTAACTCTAGGCCCTTTTATACAAGTATTTCGACGTATTTAGGGTTAAAATTAGTTACAACATGTCAGTCATAAAATGCCGATATAGTAGCCCCAAAAAAATTTCTTGGGGGTTCTGCCCCTGAACCCTCGTCAGTCGTGGCCTAGCAATCTCAGTTGTATTGGGGGTTGCCACCCCCAAACCCCCACTCAGGGCTTGGCCCGACCCCGAACCCCACCAAGGAATTATGAAGTATGCATAGTACTATCTTGATTAGTCACCACAATCTAACAGGGATCATCTTTTACAAAAGAATGATATTGGATGTGTAGATGGGTAAGTCAAGTTGAACACAAATTGTCGCTGGTCCTCTCTAAAAATCTAGGCTAATTCAAACTTGTCGAGGATTATTCACCAAATCTTCAAAACAAAGGGACAAGAAATTAAAAGATGATTGATGTTGTCAACACCTTTATTGTATTGCTTTAAATATAATAATAATATTAAAATACTCTCTTAATACCAATTTGATCCATACTACAAAGTTTGCTAATTTACATGTCCTATTCCACCACCATCCCCTCTCCCCCCCCCCCCCCACCCCTGCACCAAAAAAAATGATTTGCTAATTTACATGTCCTACACTCTCCCCCAACCCCACCCCAAAAAAAAACTGATTAAATGAAATAGTTGTTCTATAGACGAGAATTTTTTTTCCTCCATATAAAACCTATTGGTATTGAATACAGTTAAAGATACAAATATGAAAAGAGTGAAGGGCACATAATAACAATATAAGTGGATGACCCCATAGCACAACAACGACATCTCCCAACTAAGAGATCTTAAGTTCAAATCTGCATTTGCATTATTTAAACAACAATATATAATCGTGTATACTTTTTAAGCCAACCAATATATATCTTCAAAATAAATCCAAAAAACATTGAATGTTAATGTCCTAAATATTGTCATCCACATTTGTAGTAAAAGTTCTATGAGAACATTGGAATGACGTGTAAAATTTATACACCCTCTACAAACATAAGCATAACGCTCAAGAATCCAAATATGAAGTGAAATGTATCCATTGATAAGAAAATCTGAAGCAGTTAAGGTGAGAAGTAGGAAACATGTATAAATGGAGTACAACTATATTATGTGCTATAAATAATAAGAGAGATCGGCTGGTTTTTGATAACATGTTGTTGTTCTATTTATGTGCTTTCTATTAAAAGATGGCAAAATGGATTGCCTAGTTTCTATCTACCTTTACTGTCCTTCCTTTTGCCCGTTACTTTTTTGTTTTTAATTGGTCTAGATTAATGCTTTTAAATTTTACTATTTGGTTGTCTATTACTTTTGTCCATAAGTTCTTTAAAAAAATTTCAATGCAAAATTCTAATGCTTATAAATATACAGTGATATAATTTATTTTTATTCTTATTTATATATTCATATATTTATTTAGGAAAATAAGTTTAATGTCAAAGATTTTTATAATTTATACAAAAATTTATTGTTATTTTAAAATTTGCTTGTGTAAATATTTTGAATTATATTAGAAGATCATTTATCATAATGTTAAATAAAAAATATGATTTGAAATCTTGATACAAAAAATATTCACAATCAAAATTCAAAAGTAACAATAGAAATAAATCAACTCAAATAGAAATACTTTTGCTAAAAAATGAAGCTAAATTTTGTGAAATTTAATAGAAATAATTTTGAATAAAAATATTACTTTATAGAAATTAAATTATACAAGCTTTAAAATTTGTGAAAATCTAAGATTGATGAGTATGACTATTATGGCCATTCTACATATTAATATACTATGAAGTTTTCAATTTTTAATTTGAACATAAATAATTTAAATAAAATAATAATTTATACAATTTAAAAAAGTTATTAGTTAATAAATTTAATATTATTAGTTTATATATTTATAATGATTAAATTAATAATAAATACTAAAATTTAGAACATTTATTATTTATTTTCATTTTTATTAAAAATATAACTAGCTTATATATACCTATATATATTAAGCCAAGAGTAATTGTTCTCGCCTATTTTTATTTAATCCCAAGGTTATTTTAATTGTAGTTGGAATTTATGAAAATAGGCGCCTCGAGAATGATTACTCTCGGCGTTATATATATATATATATATATATATATATATATATATATATATATATATATATATATATATATATATATATATATATATATATATATATATATATATATATATATATATATATATATATATATATATATATATATATATATATATATATATATATATATATATAAGCTAGTGGTAGTCGCGACACAATAGGAAAAACATTTAATTTTTACTTATATTTTGATAAGGTCATTATAAAATTGTTAATTAATTTTTAATTAGAGTTGTATAAAGTTACTATAAAATTATGCTTCAAAATTTTTTAAAAATTTTTTTAAATATGGAGTTTAATTTAGATTTAAAAATATTAGTTTATTTTTGGGATATTGTAATGACAAATGTTATAGTCAAATGTAGATATATGGTTAGGGACAAAGCTATCATTACCATTAATGTTAACCTTAGGGACAGAATTAGGGTTAGGGTCAACATCAGGGTTAGGGTTAGGGTTTGAGTTATGGTTAAGGTTAGGATTAGAGTTATGGTTATGGTTATTGTTAGAGTTATGGTTACGGTTCAAATTAGAGTTATGTTTATGGTTAAGGTTAGGGTTAGAGTCATGGTCATGGTTAAGGTTAGGGCTAGGACTAGGGTTAGGGTTTGAGTTAGGGTTAAGGTTAGAGTTAGGGTTAGGTTTTGAGACAAGATTAAAGTTAGGTTAGGGTTAGGGTTAGAGTCCAATTATGGTAGAGTTAAATTTAGGGTTAGAGTTAGGGGTAGAGTTATGTTTATGGTTAAGGTTAGGGTTAGAGTTATGCTCATGGTTAAGGTTAGGGTTAGAGTTATGGTTATAGTTAGGGTTAGGGTTAGGGTTATTATAGGACTAAGGTTAGGGCTTCAGTTAGGGTTAAGGTTAGAATTAGGATTAGGGTTAGGGTTTGATATAGGATTAAAGTTAGGGTTAAGGTTAGGGTTAGAGGCCAATTATGGTAGAGTTAGATTTAGGGTTAGAGTTATATTTATGGCTAAGGTTAGGGTTAGAGTCCAATTATGGTAGAGTTAGATTTAGGGTTAGAGTTGGGGGTAGAGTTATACTTATGGCTAAGGTTAGGGTTAGAGTTATGCTCATGTTTCAGGTTAGGGTTAGAGTTATGCTTATGGTATGAGTTAGGGTTATAATAGGGTTAGGGTAAGGGTTTGAGTTAGGGTTAAGGTTAGAGTTATGGTTAGGATTAGGGTTTGTGTCAAGATTAAAGTTAGGGTTAGGGTTATGGTTAGAGTCCAATTATGGTAGAGTTAGATTTAGGGTTAGAGTTAGGGGTAGAGTTATGTTTATGGTTAGGGTTAGTGTTAAGGTAAGGGTTAGGGTTAGAGTTAGAGATAAGATCATAGTTAAGGTTAGAATTAGGGTTAGGGTTAGTGTTAAGGTTAGGGTTAGGGTTAGAGTTAGAGTTAGGGTTAGCATTAGGATTAAAATTAGGGTGAGGGATAGGGTTTGAATTAGAGTTAGGATTATTGTTAAGATTAGGGTTATAATTAGAGCTAGAGTCAGGGTTGGGGTTAGAGTTACAATTAAGGTTAGAGTTAGGGTTAGGGTTAGAGTTAGGTTTAGAATTAGAGTTAGAGTTATGATTAGGGTTAGGGTTAGAATTAAGGTTACAAATATAGTTAGGATTAGAGTTAGAGTTAGGGTTAGGGTAAGGGTAAGAATTAGGGTGAGGGTTAGAATTAGGGTTACAAATACAGTTAGAGTTAGGGTTAGGGTTAGAATAAGAGTTAGGGTTTGAGTTAGCATTAGAGTTAGAGTTAGAGTTAGAATTAGATTTAGAATAAGGGTTAGAGTTAGAGTTAGGGTTATTTGGGGTTATAATTAAGGATAGGGTTAGCATTAGAGTTAGAGTTAGGGTTAGGGTTATAGTTAGGGTTAGGTTTAGCATTAGGGTTAGGGTTACAATTAGAGTTAGAGTTAAAATTATAGGTAGTGTTAGTGTTAGTGTTAGTATAAGAGTTAGAGTTAGAGTTAGAGTTAAAGTTAGAGTTAGAGTTAGAATTGGGGATAGGGTTAGGGTTAGGGTTAGAATTAGAGTTAGGGTTCAAGTTAAAGTGAGAGTTAAAGTTAGAGATAGAGTTGAGGTTAAGGTTAGATTTAGGGTTAGGGTAAAAGTTAAGGTTGAGATTAGGATTAGAATTAGGGTTAGGGTTAGGGTTAGGGTTGGAGTTATATATAGTATTAGGGTTAGGATTAGGGCTAGGTTTAGAGTCAGAGTTAGGGTTAGGGTTAATGTTAGGTTTAGGGTTACAACTAGAGTTAAGTTAGGGTTAGAATTAGGGGTAGGGTTAGAATTAGAGATAAAGTTAGAGCTAGAGTTAGAGTTAGGGTTAGAGTTAAAGTAATATTTAGGGTTAGAATTAGGGTTAGGATTATAATTAGCATTAGAGTTAGAGTTAGGATTAGAATTAGTGTTAGTGTTAGGATTAGGGTTAGGGTTAGGGTTAGGATTAGGGTTAGGGTGAGAATTAGAGTTATAGTTAGGGTTAGTGTTAGGATTAGAGTTATAGTTAGGGGTAGAATTAGGTTAGGGTTAGGGCTAGAATTTGGGTTAGGATTAGAATTAGGATTAGAGTTAGGATTATATAGGTTAGGGTTAGGGTTAGGGTAGAATTAGAGTTACAGTTAGATTTAGGGTTAGGGTTAGGGTGACAAATATAATTAGGGTTAGAGATTGACTTAGAGTTAGAGTTAGGGTAAGGGTAAGAATTAGGGTTAGGGCTAGAATTAGGGTTACAAATATGGTTAGGGTTAGAATTAGATTGAGAGTTAGGGTTTGAGCTAGAGTAAGAGTTAGAAAAAGGGTTAGAGTTAGAGTTAGGGTTAGAATTAGGGTTAGCACAAGGGTTATAGTTAGAGTTAGGGTTAGCATTAGGGTTAGGGTTACAATCAGTCATAGTGTTAGTGTTAGAGTTATAGTTAGGGTTAGAGTTAAGGTTAGAATTGGAGCTATAATTGAGGTTAGGGTTAGGGTTAGGGTTAGGGTTAGAATTAGAGTTAGAGTTAGGGATCAAGTTAGAGTTACAGTTAAAGTTGGAGATAGAGTTGGGTTTAGGGTTAGATATGGGTTAGGGTTGGAGTTAGGGTTAGAGTTAGGGTTAGAGTTAGGGTTAGATATATGGTTAGAGTTAGGGTTAGAATAGGGTTTGGGTTAGGAGAATAATTAGGGTTAGGGTTAGAGTTAGAGTTACATATAGTGTTAGGGTTAGGATTAGTGTTATATATAGTGTTAGGGTTAGGATTAGGGGTAGGGTTAGGGTTAGAGTTAAGGTTAGGGTTAGGGTTAGGGTTATAATTAGAGTTATAGTTAGAGTTAGGGTTAGAGTTAGAGTTAGGGTTAGAATTAGAGTTAGGGTTAGGGTTAGGATTAGAATTAACATTAGAGTTAGGATTAGAGTTATAGTAAGGCTTAGGGTTAGGGTTAGAATTAGGATTAGAGTTAGGGTTATAAAGGGTTAAGGTTAGGATTAGGGGTAGAATTAGAGTTAGAGTTAGGGTTAGTATTAGGGTTAGGGTTAGAATTAGAATTAGGACAAGGGTTATAATTAGAGTTAGAGTTAGAGTTAGAGTTAGAATTAGAGTTAGAGTTAGAGTTTGTGTTATTATTGCGGTTAAGGTTATTTTTGGGTTGCTAATCATATTATAGTTGATGTTAGTGTTATTATTAAACTTTACCTTAGAATTAGGGTAACTGTCAGGTTAATTTTTTATGTGAGTTAGTTCTATTATAGTGCCCATGATTAGTGTTATTGTGATACAAGTTATTAACCTTTTTAATAATGTAATCTCTCTCTCTCTCTCTATATATATATATATGTGTGTGTGTGTGTGTGTGTGTGTGTGTGTGTGTGTGTGTGTGTGTGTGTGTACTAAATGTGTAGTACAATCACATATAGAGTAAGAGCCAGAGTTAGGATCCAAGGTTTACAATTTCATTTATATAACACTCAGTGTTATGGTTAGGGTTAATAAGTGGTTAAATGTTACACTAAAATAAGGAACATGGTTAAGGGAAATATGAGATTTAGGTGTAGTGTTGGAGTATTTGGAGTACAACTATGGTCAAATTTGGGATATGTGTTATACAAATGACTCGAATAGTAGAAAAATTTTAATTCATGAAAGGGAAATTATAAGTCCAACACAACTATTTAGATGATGTAAAAAGTGTGAAAGAATATAAAAGAATCAATTTTATCAAAATTATTTCTCCATGACGATGTGAGAACATTATATATTGTTGAATTTTTAATAATGCTAATGCAATTTTTATTGCAATAATTAAGAATTACAGTCAATAAATATGCCTATCATTAAGGACATGTATTTAGACTTATGATTTTCTTTCTTAATTAACATATTTAGTAGCCACATTAGGGTGTTTTTTAGTGGTGAATATTCATGATTTTGTGAATTTTAGAAATTTTTTGCTAGTAATTTGACTAATAATTTAAGATTTAATGCAACCTAAATCACCACATTTTTAATAAATTTACTTCTTAAATATTTTAAATCACTCAATAATTTATTTTATTAAAAAATTTAAACGCAAAGATTCACCACAATAGTTGATACATGATTAGATTTGATTCACCTAAATATTATATATTATCGAAGAAATTAAAGTTAATTCACCAATAATTATCATAATTATTAGTTACTTTAGGGATATATTACTAACATTTAGTTTTCACTATTGATTTAAAATACAATGTAATTATCCTCATAATTTTCATGAGATAAAACATGCTCAATTTTGATTTGTAATATTCCATGACAATTAACAATCTTCCTATTATTATTGAGATTTACCAATATTTTCCATTAAAAATTATGATTCTAAAATAATCACCAATGTAAATAATATTTAAAATAAAAAAATTGAGGGATTCACCAATAAAAATAATTTGATTTTTCAAAATAATGAAAGATTCGCCAATAATTTATATCTTTTTCTGGAAAATTTACCCTAAGCCACATCCATTGAAGAAAGGTTTTGTACAACAATAAATTTATTTTTTCTTGTTCTCTTCTTCATGAAAGTTACATAGAACAAAGGGGAAACAAAACTGCTAATACAACTAATTAGAAGTAAAATTCTGAAACTGGAGACAAGAATGAACTATATACAAAAAAAATCTCTATAATGGTGTAAATACATGTCACATTCTTCAATGATTAGGATTCTTTTGTGACCTTTATTTGAACAATGATTGTGAAAGACTTCTTTCATCATTGAAGGAAACCCATCCATTTTTGTAGATGTATCACATAGGAATTTTTATGCATTCCTTCCATTTCCTCAATATAGTCAATTGAAAATATTGTGTTCACCATAACTTTAAGTATAGTTGTGCAGATATCTTTAATTATTTTTAGTCATTTATCAAACTCAGTCTCAAAGAAATCATTTGAGGTCATTGAAGTAGTCAAGCTAGTATCAAATAATGTTTGATTCTCTATTCGAGGCATCCATAACTCAAATTATAACATGCACACTTATAAACAAACATCAACATATAGAAATAATCAAAATAAAAAATATTAATAATTAAGATAAATTATTTCAAATGAATAATGTTCAAAATAACATATCAAAATCAAAACTATTTCAAATCAAATAGTTAGATCGTAATGTTTGAAATACGGTGGCATTGCCTTCCACTTTTCAAAAATTACAAACATAAATATTAATAAATATCTATATATACTATGAACAATAGTTAAATAAAACACATACATAATCTAATTAAATAATGAAAAAATATAAATTAAATATATGATTCATTTATTTAAATTAAGCCTTAAATAAAATACAAATTTTATTGATAAGGCGACCTTGCCATCCACATTAACAATAAAATTTAATTATGAAACGTGAAAAATATAAATATTTTGAAACATACAAATATGAAACTATTATGAAACATACAAATCTAAAACATGCAAACCAAAAGCATTTTGAAATATGCAAATCTAAAACTAATATGAAACATGCAAATGTAAAATTAAATTGAAACATGCACATTAAAAATGTGCAAATGAAATTTATTATCAAATAGATTTTGAATCAATTTGAATTCTAAATTTAAATCAAACATGCAAGACTAAACTATATGAAAATTATTGAAATTTAAATCTAAATCAAAGGAGAATACTATAACTAATTTTGAAGCTAAATCTACACTTAAATCTAAATACATAACTAAATCTAAATTTAGATGCAAAAAAAAAATTAAAAATTAAAAATTAAAATAGAAATCTCACTTGCAAAAAATTACTCCAAAACTTTAATCTACTCCTCTTCAAAAACTCTAATCCAATCCAATAATCTCCACCTCTTTCTCCTTGTAAAAACACAAAATGAAAATGAAATGAGGAGCATTTATTTTATAACCTATGAGAGACTCCTCATATCCCCCAATAGATGTCTTTTGACATTCCATGAATTTGTTTCAAATTCCCCCACTCCCCACAAGAAATAAGCATGAATGTGCATGCACAGATATATTTAACAAAAAGAAAATGTTTTGTATTGAAAAATTTAATGAAATTATTTTAGTCCTATTTTTTTGGTTTCTATTATTTCGGCCTTATTTTTTCGAATCCTATTTTTTGGCCCCTTTTTTGGGCTCTATTATTTTGGCATCCATTTGGCTTCATATTATTTTTGCCAACTATTATTTCAAGAATATTTTCTATTTATAATTTAATAATTGATAAACTATATACTAAATATATGATTCATCTACTTTAAATAAATTATTAGCTTTAATAAAATATCAATTGTATTGGTATGGTGGCATTGTCATCCACATTAATGATAAAATTATACTTTGGAATGTGAAAATATAAATACTTTGAAACATGCAAATGTAAAACTATCTTGAAACATTCAAATCTAAAACATGCAAACCAAAACTATTTTGAAATATGCAAATCTAAAACTAATATGAAACATGCAAATCTAAAACTAATTTGAAACATGCACTTTTAAAATATGCAAATGAAAAGTATCATAAAATATATAAATCAAATAGATTTTGAATGCAAATCTAAATCTAAATTAAACATACAAGACTAAACTATTAAATGCAAGCCTAAACAAATTTGAATAGAATTCTAAATCTAAATAAAACTAATTAAAATTGAAATCTAATCAACTTTCAATTTTTTCTGCGTACGGCCTTTCGCTTGCACTCCCCTTCTATCGGCACTTGTCATACTGGATTTACTACGGGAGCTTTAGGTTAGGATATAATGGCTCCAGCCAACGGTGAACCAGTTGTTTCTGGTGTTCACGCTGCTGCTTTAGACTGCCATGGTGTCGCCACCGAACAAACGCCCACGCAAGTTTGTTCCAAAGGTTTTCCACGAGGTAATCCTGACATTGTCGTTCCTTTGCAAAAATTTGATGTTGCATGTGACTGGTTAGAACAACATACCTTGATAGGGTATTTTGTTGGTAGGACTCCCCCTGAAGCTATGCTCAGAGAATGGGTCAACAAAAGCTGGACTCCTCATGGCGTCCACCTTGACGCTATGCAAAACCTTACCAAAGGTTTTTTTTTATTTCACTTTGCTAACCTGTCGCAAGCTGACGCGGTTTTTACCAACGGCCCTTGGTCTGTGCGTTCCTCTCTGCTTGATTTTCAGAAATGGTCCCGAGACTTTTCTGTCTCGGATGATAAAAGGCTTAGGGTTCCTGTTTGGGTCGAATTCCCAGGTCTACCCTTGCCCTACTGGCATTTTATTGAGTCTATTGCCCAAGCCCTTGGCAAAGTTGTTACCAAGGAGCCAGAGAAATTTTTTAATGCTCGCCCTCAGCGGCGTGTTTGCATTGAAGTTGATCTTTCTAAAGATCTCAAGGATCCTGTGGAAATCCAGATTGGCGCTCAAACCTTCGCACAGAAGGTGCTTTACTTGAACCTACCTAACACCTGTTATAGGTGCCAATTTACAAAACACAAGATCAGGGATTTCCCTTTGGCCACGCCTAGGGTCAAACCCCAGCCTAAAGCGACGCCTGTCAAGTAGGTCGAAGGAAAAAAAGAAGAATGGGTTATTGTTGGGCGCAAAGGCAAGCCTGCCTTGAATCCTTTGGCCCCCAAGCCATCATATGCGACAATTACCGCAATTCCTCCTGCTTCCACTGAAGTGTCAGTGCCTGCTAGTGTGGAGATGCCAGCGGCTTTTGTTGCACTTGTTTCAGTTTCACAGGTTTCAAACCCTGCTGGCTCGCAGGGGATTAAGGCAGCTGCCAGGACCTTGTCCTTAGCTGGGGCTCATTCTCCTCTTGCAGTCTCTTCCATAGTACCACCAGCAACAAGGCATTCTCGCAGTCCTCCTGGACATGTGGAGATCTCAGGGGTCAAACGACAGGCTGTAAGTCCAGAGGATTTCCCGTCTGACTTTCACCTGATTTCTACCTTTTTGCAGAATAGTTACTTCTCTCTCGAGGACGAAGATGATATGGAAGAGTTTTCATGAACTTCCTCTCTTGGAATGTTCTAGGTCTTACAGACCTCCCAAAAAAATTCTATGTCTGGGATACCCGTCATAGAGTTGGGAATTTATATTTTCTTTGCCTGCAAGAAGTTAAGATTTTAAGTTTCATACTTTTTGCTGCATGCTGTGTCATTTGGTAGGATAGCGTTATGTTTTCTTCTCAGCATGAAGCTGGCCGAGGTGGTGTAGTTACTCTCCTGTCACCTCACCTTCATTCTGCTATTATTTTGCACGGTTCTGACCCCACACACCGTATTATTTGGCTTTTTCTTTCCATTAACAATCATTCTTTTGGAGTCATTAATGTTTATGCCTCCAATGATGCTGTGGAAAGGACGCAAATGTGGGTTTGGCTTTCTGACAACTTGCTGCCAGCTACTTGGGTCTTGTGTGGGGACTTCAATATGATTGAAGTGGCCTCTGACAAAGATGGCATTCTGCCTTTCCGTTGGACAGCTAGGGAAAGAGAAGCTTGGTTTTACATGCGTCATAAATTGGGCCTCTTTGATCCCAATACTAGCCGCTGTCATGATAATGAGGCTTGGCACACTTGGTCCAATTTTTTAGCCAGTCCTGATCGCATATTGAAACGTCTTGATCGTGCTATGATCTCGGTGCAATCTTTTATTTTATTTTTCTAAAGATCGTGATCTACCTATCATTCCCCTAACAGATGTGACGTTGTTAGACCACTATCCCATTTATTTTGGCATTTCTTGGCAAACAGCTATCCCCAAAGTGGTTTAGTCTCAATTCTTCCTCAACACGTCTGTGCTATTGCATGCCTCCACCATCTCCCACATACAACGTGTCTGGAATTTGGAACCACGTCCACATTCCCATCGAGGTTGGATTCAATGGTGGAATGATGTCATTACCAGAATGGCTCATTTTTTGCGCATTTATGGGCGTTAGCTAGCGATTTTTAGAAAAAAATCTTATGAAGCCAACACCTTTGCCCTCAAAAAAGCCTCTGAAGCACTCATCTTCAACCCCTTTGATGTGGATCTTCAACTTCAGCTTGCCAAGCTTTGCCATGAAAAGAAAATTGCTGATAACTATGCTGCCCGAGGAGCTCAAATCAAAGCCCATCTCCACTAGTTGGAGGTTGGCGACAAAGCTTCGAAGGAGTTCTTCCAGGCTCTCTGAGCCCGTCATACCAATATTTGGATTAAAAAGATAAAAAAAGGGAACTGATGTTCTTTCCAGTCTGCCAGACATCCTGCAAGCTTTTGTTCTTCACTATGAGAACATTTTTGCTTCGCAGCGCAGTTCGGTTGCTCAGGAGGAGGCTCTCAGAAAGTGTATTACTGTTACTCCAAACCACCTCGTGATTGAACACCGCACTTTCTATGAGAAAATTCTTTCCCTCCAAGACCTTAAAGAGGCAGTTTACTCCATGGCGGATGACAAATCCCCTGGGTGTGATGGATTTCCCTATGAATTTTACAAACATCTTTGGGAGCAAATTGGTCCTGATCTGCACAAAGTCTATCTTGAAGCATACCATTCTAAAAGCTTAGGAGCGATCATAAATAAAGGCAATATTAAATTCATACCTAAAGCTGGCGATCTTGAGGACATCTGCAACTGGAGGCCCATTACCCTCCTGAATGTGTCTTATAAGATCATTGCTAAGGCGCTCTCTCTCAAAATTCGCCATATGCTTCCTCTAATTGTGTGGCCTGAACAAACTGGCTTCATCAAATCCAAGTATATTCTTGACAACATCATTGTTGTTTGGGAAGGTATGGAATGGGCTCGTAAGTCTAAGCAGCAGGCTATCTTTTTAAAGATAGATTTTGCTAAAGCCTATGATCGCATTGAATGGCCTTTCATTTGGCTATGCTTCAGGCTCTGGGTTTTGGTCCCAATTTCCTTCAGTCCGTGGAGATGCTCTTTGGTGACGCTAATGCTTGCATCACCATCAATAATTCGCAATCTGAAGCTTTTGGACTTTTTCGTTCCATCAGACAAGGTTGTTCGTTAGCTCTAGCGCTTTATGTCCTTGCTGCTGAAGGTTTTGGTTATTTACTTGCTCACTCTGTGTCTTCAGGGCTAGTCCGTGGCATTTCCTTGCCTAATTCTTCCTCCCAGTTAGTCAATGGTAATTTTGCTGATGATTCTTTTCTTACTCTTCTTGAAGATGAAGAAAACATCAAAAATGCTTTAAATTTTCTTAACACTTTTTGTCAAGCCTCTGGCTCTGCCATTCAATGACATAAAACGCTCTGTTACTGACAGTCTTTTTTTCCAGCTCCACCTTGGCTTAGCCAATTCCAATGGAAATGGGTTACTCATGGAGAAATTTTCCACTTTCTTGGCATTCCCTTTGCTTTCCAGGCTTCCCCTGTGGAACTTTGGAATGTTGTGCTTACAAAGATTACCAAAAAGCTTGATTATTAGATCACTAAGCCACTTTCTCTTGCTGGTAAATTCCAGATTTGTTCTAAGATTTTGGCTGCCACCCATGTGTTTTATTCTTCTTGTTGGGCTCCCTCTAAAGCTTCCTATCTCAAATTAGAACGTTTGCTCAGAGATTTTCTTTGGGCCTCTGGTTCTGACCATCATGGTTTTCACAGAGTTGCTTGGGATTTTTGTTGTCTCCCAAGGGAATCTGGGGGTCTCGGCCTGCTTTCCACTCGAAAGCAGGGCCTTGCCCTCTGTGCTAAATGGATTATCAGAGCTATTTCTGGAGATGAAACCTGGAAAATTCTAGTCAGGCATTGCATCTCTTCTGGCTTCCCTGCTAACAGACCGACGTGGAAGGGAATTGGTTTTCAGACCCTTCTCACTATGCGTGAACCAGTGGTCATATAGGGCTCTTTCGTTATAAGGAGCATCTGGAAAGCCTGGGAAGCTGTTAAACCTTGGCTTCATTGGGTTGGTGATGAGTTTCGCAATGGGCTGTCCTTAAATCAGCAGAACATTTGGTGGTCTCCCTTGTTTGCCTTCCAGGGTATTCCTCTTGCCAAGACTCAAGGTGCCAGTGCTCTGCGTTTCTATAAACGTGGCATTCACACTACCAAGGACATTTTTTCAAGAGTCACCATGAATTTCAGGTCTTGGGAGGATATGCAAGTTCAATACCACCTTGTACGTGTCGATCGCCAGACTTATGAGCTTTTGTTGTCTTCCATCCTTGTGCACTTACTTCATAAAGTGGGGATTCGGTCTGTTCGACCTTGGTGGTATGATTGGAAGTGGTTTCCTGCCACTCCATTTACCAATTATAAGCCCAATATGGGATACAGATGGCTTTCGCCCCACCTTCCAATGGTGGACACACTTAATCAATGGTGGCATTTTCATTCTTCGCTTTCTCAATGAAGAAAACGGTTCAACACCATTTGGAGTGCCATTACAGAACCTAAGATTGCTCACTTTGCTTGGTGCCTTGCTTTCCAAGGTCTTCCCCTGTGGCCTCGGCTCAAGCACATTGGGGTTCTTGATCCTAGATGCCCCTTCTGTGGCCAACCTAAGTCCTTTTTGCATATTTTTTGGTTTTGCAAGCGTGCTCAGAATTATTGGCACTGGATCCATGATTTTTTCAAGCCTTTCAGGCCCGAACCTTTTTCATGGCACATGATCCTGCTGGGTGATTCCCCCAGATTTCCTCGAAAGTTTTCCCAGATTTGGCATACCTTCAGGATGGAAATTTTGTTTTCTCTATGGAAAGATAGGAATGCAATTTTATTCACTCACTGTTTTTTGGATGTTAACATTGCAATGTACACTAAGGCATGCATTTGTAACAATGTCATTATGCAGATACAGGTGCAAGCTAATAAAGTTGTCCTGGAGGTTGCCCACTTACAGGAATTGTTAAACCACTGGGGCAATGCTCCTTACACCATTGCCAAAGTGCCTCCGGATGCCTCCTCATCTCGCGGTGGTCATGGCGGTTGGAGGCACTGCTTCGCTTCCCCACCACGTAGTGGTTCTGGCTGGTCCCCAACTCCCCCCCTGGGCAGGCTTCTGGCCGGTCTCTGGCTCCTCCCCTTTGGACGGGCGCACTCTGGCAAGTTTCTCCGGCTGGCCTTGGCTATTTCTCCTCCGCGGCTAGACAAGAAGGATGCGGAGACTGCAACTACCCCAGATCCTGCTAATGCTGCTGACGGCTGGGCTGTTCTTAGTCTGCCTCACAATCCCACTGATGTGTGGGGATTTCTTGATAAAGATGATCCTCCTCCCTCTGTTGGTACTGCCTTGGCAGCATGAGGTTGTTTTAAATGTTTTTTTTTGATGAATAGTTTATAGTTGCTGGCTGCGGCCATGTTGTTTACTCTAGCTTCGGCCGATTGAACTCATTCGTAGGGTGATCCTGTATCCCCCGGCCCTTTTTTGTGAATTGTAATCTTAGTAAATTTTATTAATTGAAAAGCACTATTCATAAAAAAAAAGTAGAATATTATAACTAATTTTGAATCTACATCTACATCTACATCTAAATCTAAATGAAAATCTAAATGAAAAATAGAAATCTCCCCTGCAAAAAAATTACTCAAAAACTTCAATCTACTCCTATTCAAAAACTCCAATCTAGCCCTCCAATAATCTCCACCTCTTCCTTCCCGCAAAAACATAAAATGAAAATGAAATGAGGAGACTTTGTTTTATAACTTGTGAGAGGCTCCTCATATCCCCCAATGGACGTCTCTTCACATTCCACAAATTTGTTTCGAATTTTGTCAGTCCCCACAAAGAAAAAAGCATGAATGTGTATGAAAAATTATATTTAACAAAACAAAAGTCATATTGAAATTATTTCAGCCCTATTTTTTTGGACCCTACCTTTTCGAGCCCTTTTTTTTGGGCCTATTATTTCGGCCGACTATTATTTCAGAAATGCTTTTTGTATTTTATGATTTAAAAGTTTGTAGCCGTTCCAAGTTCTTTTTTATTAATAGAGAATCTTTTTTTCACATATTCTCGTGCGGGGCATTTGTGCTGCCATTGTATAGAATGCCTCTCAGCGTAAAAAATTGTCTATATAAATATATATAATTGTTTTCCATGTTGACTCTTTATACTATTTAAATGAATAAAATTGACCGTAGATACTAGGTAAGGGATTAACAATATAAAGAGGTGGGTGAAGAATGGTGTGTATCACTTAGGGTTTTAGGGTCATAGGAGAATTGTGGGTAGTATGAATAGAGTTTAGGGTCGGGGAATATAGCCCACCATACAAGCTTGTATAGAATCAAAGATTTATATTATTTTCTTGATTAATTGAAAAACATGTTATTTTATATGAATTAACTTATTAAGTAAACTAGAAAAAATGAATTAAGAACATCATTTTGTATGTTAACTAATTAATTCTATGGCAATTTTAACCTATTAAGCATGTCTCATGTTTCTTTTTATTTTCAATACTTTCAATGATTGTGTGATGTTCATGATAACCTTCTTCCTCATAAGAATTTAAAATGTGATAATCATGTGAAGTAGAAGGAATACATGTAAGATAAAGGTTTGGATTAGCATATGAAGATGACCTAATAATATTGGGAGCTACTTAGGCTTCAAATCTAAACACAGTGGCTTAAACTAGTAGTTGAAAAAAATAGCATGTGAACTAATTAAAAAAGTTAAAAATTAAAATAACATAAAAAATAAACTAAAATATTTTTTAAATGAAAAAAAAATGAATTTAAAAAAATCAAAATCAAATTTGATTTTTTAAAAAGAAAACATAGAGTAACTTGGTATTTCTAAAATCGTATGCTAATTAAAAAAACAATAAGAGAAATAAGAGAATTCATGAAGTGTATAGCCTAAACATTTCCATGAAGAGGACTTTTCAGCATAAAAATAATAAATGAGAAAAGAAGGTGTAAAATTAAACTTCATGGAAAATGTAGAAAATAAAGCAACCCTACCTAAGAGGAATCTAAGAATTAATACAAAATTAGATTAAAGTATATCTTATTAAACAACTTGAGAATTATAAATGTGAATCATGAATTAACTAAGTCCAAATTCAAAAACCACATACCCCTATTTGTAATTCAAGCAACACTTTTGTAACCACTTTAGTGTCCATTCCCACAGTATTTGAGTAGGTCCAATTTAACCCTTACATCAACCATTTCCTTCTCATGATGCTCAAATACCTTATCATCAACCATTTTATAGCATTATTTGTGCATTGCTTTTGACACCTATCATTTTTTAGCATGATTTTCTTGGGCACTAGTCTGTAGCATACGTGTCAAAGCACCACACCACTGGCATCTTGATGTTCAATTGTTAGTCTTGTGCTTTCTTTCCACTTGCCACTTGCTTTTGTTGGTGGAACGACTCAAAATCTTCTAGAATGGCATGTAAGCCTCTTTTTGCCCCCTGTTCTTGCCCTTAGCCTTCCTCTCACTTTATTCAATCTCTCTAACTTCTTCATGGCTCTCTCTTGCTCACAATATTTGCATCTCTTACTATAACATTTTTCTATAGGGAGCTCTAATTTGTTTCTTTGCTCCCTCACAACAATATTTGTATCTTGCTTGACTCTCCCAAGCCTGTCTAGTAATACCTCTCCATTTATTTTGCTTCTTTGAGCATCTTGGTATTAATCACATTCCTTGTCTATTATTTTCTCTCGTGTAAGTTGGGTCTTCCTCCATTAAGCAATGTTTGTTTCTATTACATTATCATTCATTTTTCTTTTGATCTATCTATCTATCTCATTTTGTGGAGGTAGAAATAACCAAAATAGGGACGTGACTAAGCAAGTCTCCAAACAACCCCAAACATTTTCCCTTTGTTTTGTGTGTGTGTGTGTGTGTGTGTGTGTGTGTGTGTGTGTTTATAAAAAAACATTTGAATGCACATGGATTATTCAAAGTACAAACCTAATATTTTATCAAATTTTGAGTAGGACTACAACACACTGTATATACAACTATGCATCGCAGTGACGTCCTTGGTTGACACATTTAGACTTGGACCAAAAAATATATATCGTCTTTCTTTCCATTTCTATATAACTAGGATATTCTTTCTCTATATCTATAATAAGATATTTCTACTAGTTTAGCTAGTTGGAGATATTTGAATGTATGTCATGAACCTATCTCTCAAGGGAAAGTAGTTTTCCTTTGGCAGGGGCATATTTACACCTTTACATTAATATAAAAGAACTAAAATGTTGAGAAGGAATTATAGCTTGTTTAATTTATGACAAGTTTCCCATTTTGATTGGTGAAGATATCATGACAGGTTATGCATTTGGTTTTGCCCAAATTAATATTCACCTTCAAGATTTACAAAAAACTATTTGCTTGTGCTTGTACCTATAAATAGGAAATTGGTGGTGTTAAAATGTACATTTGGGAGCTTGTTATAAATAGAATAAAGGATCTTAATTTTTTTGATAGTAATCAAGCCTTAATACAAAACCTATTTACCTATGCTTGTATCTATAACTAAGAACTTGGTGGTGTAAAAAGCACATTTAAGACCCTGCCATATATAGGGGAAAGAATGTTGATTTCCTTCAATAGTAGTCAAAGCCTCAATATAAATGTAACAAAATTGAAAAATGTCAAATAATATATTATGATATTAATATAACCGAGACAAAGTAAATTGAGACTAATATTAGATTTATGTCAATGACTAATTTTTAAAATATGATAATGATAAGATGCCCTCTCATTATAATTAAAATAATTTGAAATATGTCCTTACAAGTCATACTTTCACAATTCAAAACCTCTAGCTTGCAAATGGTCATTTTCCTAAAAGATGAGTATAGAAAAATAAGATATTCACACTATAAAAGATTGAATAACTAAACTATAAATAGAGAGCTTAATATATGGAAGATTCTATGTAATCATATAGACGTCCCACTTCAAAAAGGAAAAAACACTACTTAATTATACCAACCTTATTTATAATGATAAATCTAATATATTACAATATCGCCAAAGGGTTGTACCTCAATTGGTTGGGCACAATTGGTGAGGATGATGGTACGATTGACATTGCATCCACCAAGGGCCAGGTTCGACCCTTGGGTGACTTTGACGGACTGGACCCCCCTGCATGTGGCAGCTTAGCCAAAGGACGACTTATGGTTTAGATATACACTTACTCATAATGTTTTAATCAGCTATGTAATGACAGAGATGCTGATATCTATGTAATCCGATTGTTTCTATATAAAAAAATGTAATATCAATATTAAAATCAAATTAAATATTAAATAACATTAAAGAAATAAGTACTTCACTACAACGAAACTTAAGAACATGGTTTAACTATTTCAATAGATTGAAAAAAAACATTATGAACTGTAATAATTGAGCAAATGAAATGCACCTGGCTATCATGTAGGGGATGCACCACCAAACTATACTTTTCTATAGATTACTTAATGATGGCATTAAATTTTAAACAATAACCAATGTTTTTTTCTATGTTGTTACGGAAGTAAAATCTTATATTAAAATAATTTCCCAGCACGGGTATCATATAAGGACAACTTGAAAAGTGTACAATTACATTGAATATGGTCATCGGCTGCACATGTGTGTAACTTGAGACGAAAGTTCTCTCACTACTAATATTTATGGAAGGTTTGACTATCGTTATTATTATTGTGTCGGATATCATGTGTTTCTATGTGCACTTTTGATTCCCCTCCCATGGAGCCAAAATCAGTGGCAGGAAATAGTTTAAATTAAAGTTTGTCTTGTCTTGATTGCTAAAGGAATTAGCACAGTTCCTCACATAGTTAAACCTGTCTATATAATTCTATAGTTTGGAAAAAATATCTTTAAAAATGTCTTTTGCATTATTTCAATAAAAATAAATCTATGGTTTGGTTTAATCGTATGTATTTTTTTTATCTTGATTGAGAATTTTTGTTTTATTTAATAAAATATTAAGATGCTATTCTTTGATAGTATGCATTTTTTCTCTTGATTGAGATTTTTTGTTTTATTTAATAAAATATTAAGATGCTATTTTACTCATATATATACCTAAACTTGTCTATATAATTCTAATTCTATAGTTTGAAAAAAATAATCTTTTGCATTATTTCAATAAAAAATAAATCCATCGTTTGGTTTGATAGTATGCATTTTTTCCTCCTGATTAAGATTTTTTTTTTTATTTAATAAAATATTAAGATGCTATTCCAAACACACACAAACAAACATATATAGAGCATGCTTTTCACAAAAGTTAAGATGTCATTTTACATATACATTATTTTTATTGTATTAAAAAGAATTTTTAATTTTAGGGAATAATTATTATAAATTTGTGAGATCAAAGCTTGAGAAGTAGAGTAAGTACTAATTAGATTATAGAAATAAAGAATAAATGTGTACATATATTTTTTATTTTTTAAAATGCATTTTTATTTGATAAAAGACTTATGAAATTTCTAGCCTCATGATTGAGAAGTGGCAATAGAGGTTGTTATTGATTGATCTTATTAATTATAATAGACATCAATATATTAACATTGGGAAGTGCATATGTCTTTGTTTCGAGGACAATGTTATGTTCATATAAGCAACCTTGTAGCACTTGACATGCTCTCTCTCTCTCTCTCTCTCTCTCTCTCTCTCTCTCTCTCTCTCTCTCTATGAGACCTCATATCAAGTTTAGTTTAGGAATTGAATTGAAGATCTTTTAATGTAGAGATAAAGTTTGCAATAGTAGAGGTGTGCATGTCATTCAAACTCTGACATGAGGGATGGTACCATGGCATTTGCTTACCCTCTCCTAAAATATGGTACATATATAGATAGATGTTACAAAATTATACTTGGGCAATGATGCAAGATTGATGAGTAGATTATGTACCTTTTACTTACATGCATGCCACATCAATAACTTAGCATTATTGTATTATATTTATGTGAAAAACTTACAACCTACATGGTTTGGTCTATCCTAAAAATACAATGGAATAACTATGAATAACTACAATTTTGGATGTCTTTAACCTTAAGTGACTTCAATTTCCTAATTTGTAAGGCACACATTAATTCTAGAAAGATTAAAGTGCGTGTACACCATCCCATACAATATATCTGATAAGAAATTTGAGGCATTTAATACAAATTCATCACATAAAGGGTCACTAATGTATAGAAAATAAATGTGTTGTATATGTTAAAAACTAAGTTAAAAATTGAAGTTTAGCATAAAAACGAAGCTAGATACCAATGACAGTAGGATGAAATAAAGTATTAGTTTTAGCAACTACAAGATGGTGAGAGAAATGTTCCAAACAACTTCGAAGACTCCTAAAATATTTGACTTAAACCAGTCATAATGTTTCATTCCAAATGTACTTCACATGAGGCAACTTTACATTTTGGTTTGTAATGAGCATGCAACTTTGTTTTTGTTCATATGTAGTCAATGTATTTATGTAGAACTATCATTGTTGCGATGTAATCTCTTTTTATTTATTTGTATTGTGAAGTCCTTTTGGATTGTTGTATCCATCTTATTTTCCAAATTTTAATGACTTCCTTCAATAAATAAATAATTTAAAAAAAAATGTTAACCCACATTAGTCTATAAGAAAAATATAAGAAATGAAAGTAAGGTCCAAAAACGTGAGGAGGATAAAGCAGTGCATAAGCTTAATTAAAAATTAAGGGATAAAGTTAGTATAGTTAAAGGTGAAATATGAAAGGAGAAAATAAATATATATAGATGCAACAACAAAATTTCTACACATTGTAACTTCTTTTACTATATTTGGTACTTATTTTTAACTTTCCATCTAGTATATATTTTAAACCTCTTAGTTAATAACTATTTATGTCTATTGTAGCCTCACACAATCCCTTGTGTTTCCACATGTGTCTATTCTAGTCTCACATGATTCCTTGTGTTTCCACCTTTCTCATGTGTTTATACCATTTATGAATTCCTTGTGAACTATCTTATAATAGACACACTTTATTTTGAGACCTTTTATCCCTCCTTAGTGTGGCTTTCTCTCCCTCTCTTCTTCCCAATCTTGCTCATATTTCTAGGTCATCTATTATCTTCTAAAATAGTCTATTAGGTGATATTTTATCACCTTTTTGGATATATCTCATAATTTTAGTTTTTACCTATTCCTTTTATACCTTCTTCAAGGCTTCTAAGACCCCTTTCTAGGAAGCCCTTGGGAAATATAGGTTGATCTAGGTTGACCTCTTCCCCAAGGATTTTTTATTTCAGGGTATGAAGTGCCCTAGGTTTGCTAATCATTTGCTCTTGCTCTTGGGTCAGACTACTTTTTTACGATTCCAAAAACTAGCATATAAGTAGGCTTGGGAATTTCATTTTTACCCATAAATCCATCTAGCATCTATCTGTACACACAATCAAGAATGTACATGTACATAAGAATTCAAGCAAGCATTGTTCAAGAATTTCTAGGTGTTCATCAAGAGAAAATATTTCCTTCTTGCATCAATCTTCTTCCTTCAAGGTGGTAGTGGAGTTTGGCTTCTAAGGAGGAGAACTATCGTTCCAAATTATTCAAGCTCTTCCATCGTTCATCATGTCATGTCACATGTACATTCCTATTCATGAGATTTTAAATTTTATGATTTCATTTTACTTTCTTTGAGTCAAGGCTATTCCATTTGTATACTTGATCACATATTTAATTGCATCTATGAAGGTAATTGTATCTTTTATTTGGAATATTTGATCTACTACATGTTAGCATTTTCTTTTATCAATACTTTTACATCTCAATTTCATGGCTGATTCCTCAATCTAGGGCTTGACCAAGGAAAACCCTCATCAAACCAAAACCAAAACTAAGTTTTACTTTGTGTAGGAGCAAGATAACTAAATTGTGACCTTAAATTTAGAAACTACTTGCCCAAACATTTCTGAAGTAGTTGGGTTGACTTTTCTATTGTGTCTGAAGAATATAATGACTTCGTTGTAAAGTGTTTGGACACTTTACCACTAGGTTGATGTCTTCTTGGAGCCTTGAGAAAAAAGAAGTATTTTTTGGGTTATTTGTTCTGATCACAAATTGGTAGTCAGAAGTTCAGTCATAGGTGAACATATCCATGATTGTGGAGCAAAAAGGTATATTCTTCTATACATTTCAAGGTGAGTACTTTATCATTCATTTCACTTTTTATTCTAGACCTATTTAAATATCTTAATTGGGATAATTAAATACATTAGCACCTACATCTATCTTAATCTTCTCATTAAATCAATTAGTTCAATTTCACATTTACATTTACACATCCTTAATCAAATTTACATTGCATGAAAGAGGACTTGCTTGTGTACTTACTTGATATAATTTTGGTTTAGCATTAACATCCCTTTATCCCTTTGGATTTTTCTAATCTAAATTGAGTTACATTGAGAGTTATGTTTGGAAGCCCCTCTTTCTCTTGTATTCAATGGTAGTGTGAAATGGTGGTCCTATCCTATGAAGTGCTAGAAATTTTTTTAGTGGTGAATCTTTTCTATTTGGCAATTCCATTTCCTCAGTCAATCGTCATTTGGTGAATAGAACATATATAGTTGATCAACCGTGTTGCCAAAAATTTACAAAATTTGGGTCTAAAGCCGATATCAGTCCCCCATTAGTTTTCACATAATGATCAAAAACCATGGTCCAATTGCTAATGCAACATACCTTTAGGATACAATTAATTAATATTTTTCCCATTCTTTACTTATTATTTTCTTATTGGACAATGCTATTTTGCCATTAGTATAACAAAATATTTTCCCTTGGGTTGGGCATCACCTGCCATTTTACCGACATGTGTCGCTACCTAGCTTCATTTAGCCAACTATTTTATATTTTGGGCTTACATAGGAAGTGTCATTTCACCTACTTTTGACATTCCTACTTGTTAATCCTGCGCAACTCGCCAACCTAGTCTAGTATAATACATTCATAAGATACTATTATTCTACACAATTCACTCTTTTATGCTCTAGCATTTCTTATTGCTGCCAAAGTTTTAGAGTGCTGAGTGCATTGCCCATTAAGCAATTGTGACTCTTGCTTTTCCTAAAAAGTAAGTGATTTTTAATTTATTTTTTATGTGGTTATTTTTTACTATCCACTAGGAGTGGGTAGTAGATACCCTATGGACATCTCACATGCTTGGATAAGTTTGCAAATTCTGTTGGGTAGTACCATAGTAGGTATACCCTTTTTATATGAATGAGTCATATTCTTGTTATTATATGTAGTCTAAGTAGTCTACTATCACAGTATTTTGTTATTGACAAGTTGATATTTTTTGCAGCCTTTATTGGTTTGGAATGTCAAACAAAAGGGGTTCTGATAGGATCCCTGAAATCTAAGAGAGGCCACCAAAATGCACAACCTTATCAACGTACTTTATAAGATTCACAACCTACATCTCCAGTGCATATTGAAAAATGAGATTCATCACAAGTTGGAGACCATTTTGAAGAAGTTCAAGTTGATGAACCTGATATCTTAGTCAAGGATGAACTTGAAGATGATTTTAAGGTAGTTCACTTGTGTAGGGAGGCACACAATGATATTATAGACTTGGGGGAGAAAATAAAAAATAATGCCAAAAATGATATTATAGACTTGGGTGAGAAAACCAAAAGTGATGCCATAAATGATGTTTGTGTATAGAAAGGGAAAATAAAATTGGAATAAAAAAATATCAATCTCGTTGGGATCTGTTTAGAAGGAATTTTTAGTTAGAATGGGTGGAATATTTATGGTTCATTGAACCAGTGCCCAATCCAATTGATAGTGAGCCTCCTATAGAATGCAAATGTAAGATTTGCACAAAGATATCAAAGAAGGCAAATAGGTTGTAGCTTAAACTTGATACCATAGAAAAGAATGTTGGTAACATTTACAAAAAGGAAACTATATAGATGGAGTTAAAAAATACTTGCTAACTTGGAAAATGAAGGGCAACTATCTGCATACCAAGAATGCTGAATTATACGAGTTACATGAGAAATTACAGGAGAAGTGTTCTGCAATAAAATATTCTATTGAAGATTTCCTTGGGAAAGAAATGGAAGTGGAAAATATGGGAAAATTTGTTTGGTTAAGTGTCACCTTTTATATTTTGAGTAGAGGATACCCTATGATAGACTACCCTTCAATTATTGGTTTATTGCACTTTTTGAATGTTCAAAACTATCTGAATAGTCATTAATCAGAAAACAACAGATGAGAATGGCCTAGTTGTCTTGTACAGATTGAAAAAGAATATATGAAGGCAAAAATAAAATAGTCACTTTTGATTTCATTGTCTCTAGATGAAGTTACAACAATTGATAATACTTCCTAGGTGTGCATGCATGTTTATACTATAAACAATCTATGTCGTCAACCCTTTCTACTATCTGTTATTAAGTTGAATTATAGTGCAATAATGGAAAATTTATGTGATTTATTAAAGAGTACTGTAATTGACTGTGGAGGTATGGATAACATTGAGATTTCCAAAAATTTAGTGTGTTGGAGTGGATGGAGCTTCGGTCATGCATGGTTATAAAGATAGTCTTTGCAAAAATATCAAGAATGATTTGGCACCCTATGTAATTCTCATTCACTACTTTTAGAATTGTCAACAATTTTGGTTGTGTTTGTAAAGTGGAATATTTAATCAAAGACATTTACCAATAATGTTGTCAAAGTCCAAAATGAGTCTAGGAATTTCAACTCTTTGCTCAAGGACTTACTAATGGGAGGAAGCTTCTTAAAGAAAATGATACTAGATGGATCTCTTTGGATGGATCAGTGCATTGAGTATTTTATGAATATTTGTCATTGCTTCAACTATTCCGCTCTGTATGAGACAAATTTCCTTGGCTCTATTCGAGTTTAACTAATGTTAAGAGACTCTTAACTTTAGTATCCATTCTCTCTATGCTAAAGGACATTAAAAATATTATGAAATGTTCAACAAAGAGCTATGTACATTGTAAAATATAATAAGCTGTGTAAAATGACATGTAATAGCCTAGATACTCTATATTGATTACAACCATTAAATGAATCAATGTTTGCAAAGTGGATAGAAATCATAGGTTTGAACAATTTTGGGAAATTTTTACATATTGGTGCAAACGATGAGGTATGTGCCATGGTATGTGGAGTTGATTTACCAATACCTGTGTCTACCCCGAGTCTGACCCCAACAAATTAGGAATTGAAGTAGAACTAGAGGAGGTACTTTCTTGTGTTAAAATTGAAGACTTCAAGAAGATTGTTGACTCCATGCTTGAGTATGTCAAGCAAGTTTGCTACAATATTTCATCACAAATTAGGTACAGATTCCCTTAGAGGAATTTCTCGAGATTGTTGTCCTGCATTTTGTCACCACAAAATGTTGGTAATAGCACAAAAAATTTTCAAGCTAGTTTCACATTTCTCTAAGCTTGAATTGATATTCAATTGCTTAATGTTGATCGATCGATCAATTTCAATTCATATATCAAATCTTTTTTACTGAAGACCTTCATCAAGTCTTTTTTGTTTTGCTTTCTATCGAGCCTTTGCTTGATTTTTGAGGCCTTCATCACCTGTTCTTTGCTTTTGAATTTGCATTTGTAGGTTCTTAGTCCTTTGGTTTTGCTCATGCTATCTTTGATTCATGTTAAATTTAGTTATCTTTGATTCATGTTATCTTGTGTTAGTTGGTAATTGTATCTTGTGAATTGAATATAAAAGAGTTAAGAAGCAATTGGAGCCAGAGCTTTGACTAGGAGCAATTATGAAAATATATAGCTAGAAGTTTTGTTTGTAGCTTATATTTTCTTCTTAATTCACAAAATAGTTAAGTTAATTCTACTTTTAGGAGTCTTTGTGCCCTAATTGTAAATCTTTTCTATATAGAAGTATGACTGGACTTAGAGCCAAACTGGTGTATTTTCAGCTAGCCTTTGAGTTAGTGAAGGTGTATCTGTAGACACCTAAAAACCTTTAGAAAATAAAATATTTTTATTTTCTGAAAAAGTCCTGATGACATCATTATTTATTAATTATTTAATTAATTAATTAATTAATTAATTTTTATGCCATTAAATCCCTTTATCTTAATTAAAAATATTTAATTAAGGAATCCCTCCCAAAAATGTTTAAATCTTATTTAAACATTATTTCCTTATTTATTAATTATTTAATTAATAAATTGACCGAAAAACCCAAAATAAATAAAAAATTTATTTTTTGCCCAAAACTTGGCCAATTTTCTTAAAACCACTAACCTCTTCCAAAATCTTCTAATCCTTCTTTAATTTTAATTAAAGGTTAATCCCATCATTTCCTACCCCTAATCCCAACTCAAAATATTTAATTAAGATTAAATATTAATCCTCATGTTTATTAAAAAAGTTTTAATAAATATCTCCTCAACCCAAACTCTTGAAATAAATAAAACTTTATTTATTTCCTAAAAATCTAATTTATCCTCATCCTAAGAAGTTCTAGACTCTTCTAGAAAGTCTTCATCCTCATCCTAGGAAATTCTAGACTATTCTAGAAAGTCTTTATCCTCATCCAAAGTCTAGACTCTTCTAGAAGATGTCTTTAAACCTAATCCTAATCCCCTCCTAACCTTGTCACATTCCCTAAACATGGGTTAAGACTTACTAACCCAAGCCAAAGTTAACAAATATCTTCTCCTTCACCCACCCTCATTAAATGTCATCCACTTGCCTATCCCTAAGCTAATCCTAAACCATCCTAATCCATCCTCTAATCATTTGTACAAGCCTAAGCAAGCTTAAAACCTTCCTAATCAAGTCCAAGTCAAAATTTCTCTCATCACCCTCAAAATATCTCAACCATAAAACTTTATGAAGTCCACTAGGTCATAAATGACTCTTCCAAGCCCTTTTATTGCTCTTACAAGTCATTATGAGGGTCTTTATGAAGATTTATTCCCTTGAGCCTCTTTTTTTGACTCATCCTTCCCCTTTCCTCCATCCTCTCACCATGTGACATGTGTCACTCTTTGATTGGCTATAAGGAAGCACAATCCATGTGCTCTCCTCTCATGCAATCTGAACCCTCCATGAGCTTTTTCCCATCCTTGCATCTTAGCCCTCAATCCTTCAAGCCTCTTGCCTATAAATTGGATCCTTCCCCTTTGCAAAATAACACAATCCATGAAGTAAAGTTATAATGCTATTTTGAGACCCAAATCCATACCAAAGCCATCTATCCACACCAAAAATCCACAATCATCCATTGAAGCCTTTGGAAGCATATTGAGCATACATCCTATCTATTTAGACAAAGCTACTCAACAAGAGAGTTTCTCATTGAGAGAGCCCATTAATGGCTCATATTCTCAATTGAGAGTTCATCTTAGTCTATCTTGAAGTTTATGAATTTTGTTTAGTTTGTAGAAGCTTTATTTAAATTTGGTTTCTATTAGCATACTAACATTGCTCATATACATTTTGGCACGCCCGGTGGGACCCCGCATGGGTCATCTTCATTAGCTTTTTTAGTCAAGTTTTGTATGTCATTTGCTGATTTTGGCTAATTTTGCTTGTTTTTGTGATTGGTAGGATTGTATAAATTGGTTTTGTAGGTCCACATGAGCATGAAGAAGACAAAGGAACTCATAGTCTATCTCATAGTATTTGCAGATATTTCAAGCTTATAGGTGGACAAAGAACTTGAAATTCTTCTTCTTCTTCTTGTCTATATTCTTCTTATTCCATCTACTTCTTCTTCTTCTTCTTGTGGGAGATCTTGCCCATTTTTTTTTTAAGGAAGAAAAATCATACACACTTCTTTTTAGTGCTTAAAATGAACCCCCAAATCATACTTAAATCCATTGAAAAATTAAAAATTTGCAAAAAAAAAAAAATCTTTTAACAAGTGAAACTAAACCAATCTAATCATTTGCATCCTTGCAACATCAAAGTTTTAGATACATTCATGCAAAATTAGGAACACTTCATTTTTGGGAATTTAAAAAGAACTTCAAGTTTCCATTTCAAAAGGTTCAAAATCAACACTAAGTGCACACTAAAATCTAAATCAAACTCAAAGCATCAATCAAGGATAAAATGAACCTCATTTGCAAATATTTTAAAGTTCTTTTAAAAATCTCATGAAAACTAAGAGTCCTAAATGGTTGCAAAAAATTTTCCTAAAAGTTTTGTTATTTGTTCCAAACAAATGTCTTGTTGCAAAATCTTGAATGTTTTCTTAGGTTTTTCATGCATCAAAACAATCTAGGAATATCATTTTTGGGCTTAAAACATGCAAACTAGAACACAAAATCTTGAATTAAAAGCAAAGTCCAAAGAGTCATTTTCACTTTTGAGTCCAAAAACAATCTTGAATGATCTAAGGTTAAAACAAAACACTTCAAAGTTCTTAAAACAGCACACAAAATCTCAATTTTGAATGCTCAAAGGAAAAAACTTGAATGTTTAATCACTTGTCTTTGAATGCATGTTGCTAAAATCACTCTTGAGTGCCATGGATTAAAATAAAAGTTTGTTTTTTTTATGAATGCATGATTAAAACAAAAAATCCAATCTTGAATGCCATAGATCAAATAATCATCTTTTGGGGCATAAAAAGGATCCACATTTTTGAAATCTTCTAAGTTATAAAAACTAATAAAGACGCTTTGAGTAAGTTTGTAGTTGGACTCACCCTCTTTAATCACCCATCTATTTAACCATTGGTTGCAATCTCAGTGCCATCTATGGGGATGGATCTACCTAAGAGGGTGTTAAGTGCTCCACAAAGATCAAACTCCACTTACTTGGGTCTTTAGTGGTTTTTCTAAGTTAGAAAATTCCTTGAATGCACATTAATCTCGCTCACACTTCATTTGGGCATAAAAATTGGACAAATCTTGATGTGGAGGGCCTCCAGGCGCGCACTTGAAATTGAATCTCACACACCTTTGTTTTGGGCTTAAATAAACTCACACTCAATCTTGAATGCCTTAAAGAAAAATCAATCGATACTTGGCGTGGAGGGCCTCCGGGCACACGAGTTTACCTTCTTGTTGACCCTAACTCTTCTTCTTGTTCGCATTCTTCAATCAATTTTATTTTCGTTGACGCTTCAAAGTTGGAATAAACATTGTATCTTAAACATGAGTGCTTGCAAAGTCTAGATCAAAAAACTTAAGCGTCGGTTGGTAAAAGAACAAGCGTGTTTTTTAGCCCAAGATCATCCAAGTCTTCTCTCCCCTTGTCGTCTTTCGAGGCCATCTTGGGTGCATAAGATTAGGATCCAAAATCTTGTCTTAGCTTTTTAGGAGGCCTGCTTGGGGATTTCATCATCCCTTGGGACGACCTCAACTCCAGCATTCCAGCGGAGTATAAAAATTGGGAGGTGAATCCAAAGACACCTCTCTTGGAATCAAGATTTTGTCATTAGGGCTAAGCCTCAAGGAACTTTATACCCTTGAGAAGTGAAAGAGGAGAAGTGGGTTACCACTCCTCTCGGCCGTGTGACATCTTTTTGGTTTCATCTATGGATTTGGGCCTCACGTACCTTGCGTATATCGAGGAATCCCTAGCTAAACCAAATTTCATCCTTGTAGAAAGCTTCCTAGGATGTTGGTGTGTTTGATGTGCTTGCTCCAAACTTTTTTCTGCTTGTTTGTTCATAGCTTTTGAATGAATTCTTGCCAACTTTGGTCAAAATGCCAAAAAAAAAGTAGAAATCTCCCAGCTCAAGGCATACTTAGCGTAGTCACTGCCTTATCAGAAAATTATCCAAGCTCCCCCACTGCAACCGAATCTATCTAGTTCTTTGCCTTAGAACAATCCCAAATCCAAAGTCCATCCAAATCATCCCCCTAGCCAGCTAGCAACCCAATCCAAAATCACCCAAGCCTTTAAAGAGTTGTTGTCACTTTACTGGATTTTGCTATCCAATCAATCCTACCAATCAACCAATCTCACCAAGGTTATCCCTTTGACAGAGCATTGTCTAGGGTAATCTAGCTTTTTCACTTGTATCCCTTATCACCTTGAGCTAAAGGTTGGGATCCACAAGTGGTCAATCTCATGTCATGCCATAGGATCACTAGTCTATCCTTAAGTTGACACAATCACCATGAATCTTGCACATAGGAAAGAAAAACTCTCACTTTTTGATAGCATACCCTTGAAGTCTTCCACCCACAAGAAAGCCAAAAATCTCCAGCCAATCCTCCTTAGGTTTGTCATACAACTTTGACTCTCCCTAGGAAATCTTTCATCAGCCTATCCAAAATTTGTGCTTAATCCAAATCCAACCATGAGCTTCCGTGTTCATCCATATGCAAGACCCCATCCCCATCAAACTCATCATCAAAGCATCAAGTACCAATCCTATCATGATGTGTTTGGTTGCATTGTCCTTGCTCCCGCCACCTCCTATTCCAATGATGATGAAAATCTTGTTGACTATGACGGGTATATTGAAAGCCTTAGAAACATTCCCCCAAGAATCCCCCAAAATCCAAGAGTTATTCCAAACTATCTAGTCATGCCATCTGATATTCCAGCTTCCCCTCTATTACCCCATCAACCAAGCTTCCAATCTTCCACCCCCATCACACTAGCTATTCCTGTCAATCCACCTCCACCTTCGACACACGAGTCTCCAAGGAATCTCCTAGAGGAAATACAAGAAAAGTTGCCTCCAACAGTCGATAAGCCATGTCATCTAATCCAACCATGTGAAGTAGTCAATGATGAAGCTTCCCCATCTATAATATCACCTCCATCTCCCATAGCTATCATCCCCATACCATCCATCAAATTGCTTAAAATCCTTCCACTTCTCGCAAGCATCAAAATCCCACCACCTATCAAATCCCTCCAAATCCTATCCACATCGCCTCCGAGCATTTCCCAAATCTCTCATAATGACCCTTATGCATCCATCTTCTACTCACCCATCTCCACTATTGAATCTCCCATCTATCCATTTGCTGCCTTTGAAGAATCCATCCCTTCACCTCCTATCGCACCATCCACTCCAAACCAATCCTATCAAGATCCTTCCCAAAAGCATGTTGACATCCCCCAAAGCATAAATGAAGATATCATCGTACCATGTCTTCCATCCATAGCGCAGTCACCATCTCCTCCATCTCCAAAACCTCGAGCCATATCTCCTCCACTACAAGATATCTTGTCATCCCACCAGCTACATCAAGATCCTATCCTTCCATCTCCCCCGCTCCATGCTTCCATCTTACCACCTATCCAAGCTATTCCACCATCTATAATCTACCCTCTTGGTTCACTTACATTCATCCACGGTGGCCCTCTCTCAGCAGAAGAATTAAGAACAGTATCTCCCCATTGCAATACACCTAATAAATCACTTCTACCATTTTCTGCAAGCAAAAAGTTTCCTCAGCTTGTTCAAATGCTCAATCGATGGCATTATCAAGGTCAAGGTTTAGGACCACAAGAGCAAGGAATCAGAGAGCCTATTATTGCACAAAAAAATCTAGGTTTTCATGGTTTTGGATATGTATCCAAAGGCTCACCATCTAAAGGTGTTGGTACACCACACCCCCAAACCAAGCCTATCTCCAAGCCCACCATGCCAGCCTCCCATCACTCCTTCAAGAAATCTTATGTCATTCCCCTCCACCATCTTTGCAACCCAAAACAACCTACCATATCCCCCCTTCATCCGCTAAATCCATTTTGGGTCCCTATGTCCCAAAATCTACCATCCTCCATCCTCCTATCAGCCATCATAAAAATCCTATTCCATCCATTTCTATGCAAGATCAACAAAGGCACATATCAGGGCACATCATCCATCATCATCCCCCTACATGCTCTTTCATATCCTCTCCATCTCACAAAGCTTCTCCTAACCATCTTCCCAAAGCTTACCACAGCAATGTGAATGCCAACTTCAAAATGCATAAAGCTAAAAATCCACATCCTAGGCAATCATATGTCTATTCTAAAAGACATACTCCAAAAAGGCACAATCCAATCAAAGAATGCAAAACAATGCAAAAGCCTATGAAAAGAAAATCCAAAACCATGTGGATCCCCAAGAAAAAAGTTGAAACCCAATGCATAATGGCATCCACCATTGCTAATCCCCCATCTAGTGACTCATGTCCCCCATCTCCTAACTCCATCTTGGGTGCCTATATGCCCAAGCACGCTTCCACAAATCCTCCATCACGCCCGCATCTACCATCTATCCCCCATATGCTCTTTTCACACCCATTCCAAAATGTGCCAATGTTGCTCTTGCAAGCATCCCCATCTCATGCTCCTTTCCAGCATTTTCATCCCTCCATCTCCTACCATCAATCCCATCTAATCCGATCTATTGCATAAATCACACATCCAGTATACCAACAGCTAGCAACAAAATTGAACATTCCAACAGCTAGTGAAAAATCCCAAAAAAGCCAAAATAGCTAAAGAAAGCCAAAATCATTTCAGCTAAGTCCAAAGTCAAAAAGTCAAAAAAGAAAAGAAAAATAAAACATCCACTGGTGAAAACTTGGCAATTCAAGCGCCTTGGACAAGTACCATGATGAAAACTTGGCAAACAAGCGTCATGCGTAATCCCGCCATCCCCAGCTTAGCCTATCACCCTCATGCTTTTCGTCATCTCTTGACATCCAACTCCATCTTCCAATCTATCGACCTATCCTCCACCCTCCATCTTCCATCTCACACCATCCACTAATCTCTTGCAACTTCAGCCAATCATCCCAGCTATCATCCATCTCCCTAGCCCCTTCAGCTTTTTCCATCCTAGCTTTAATCCTATCACATCCATCATAAGACCTCCTTCCGCATGTTATCTTCTGATTGGGGGCACTATATTCCTTGGAGATCTTGTCTTGTCCATCCTCCCTTGTCATTGGTATCTAGCTCTAGGCTATCCTCATGCAAACCAAATGTCATCTCTTTATATCCATCATAATCTTAGCTATCTACCATCCTATCCAGCCATCTCATCCTGCTCCTCTAGCTATCCTTGGTCACAAAATCTCTCATCATCATTGGATGCATCCTGCCAAATCCATATCTTTCGCTATCACCCCACCCTTAGCTTTTGCATCTTGCACAACATCGAACCATCCCGCTATCCTATCATCCTGAGCTTTTGCCTGCTTGTAACTATCTTGGTCAGCTTCAGCTTGTAAATATCTTGGTCTGTCAGCTTGTACATCCTCTTTAGCTTAGTACCATTGTATCTATCCAGTGTTCGTGTCAGTTCGTCCTTGATCACCATCTTGCTCCCATTGCACATCTTGGTTAGCTATTCCAACGCATCCTATAGCTAGATTTCCTGTCAGCAAAGTGTTATCTTTCTTAGTTCAGCTTGCCAGACACATCACTCATCCAAATCCACCAGCTTTGGTGCTCTCCGATAGGTCCTTGCAGGATATAGCTTTCCTCATGTCTAATCTTGGTCCGTTAGTACCTTGTCCTACCCATCTCGTTGGCAAACGACTCTCTTTTGGATTTTCACTTTCTTTTGATTTGGGATCTTCCCTTTTGGGTCTTGAAGTATCTTTTCCAAGCAATCTCCTTGTTCCCTCCTCAAGGTTGCCATGATCTTCCATATCATGGTATGCTACGAATGGGGCAATTAGAGCGTAAGGTCTTGATCAGGTCTTTCGTTTGTTTTTCTTTTCTGCTTGTGGGTTCTCCAGTGTCGTTTCCATGCTGCTTCCTCTAGGATTCATGTGTGATGCTAGAGCAATCCTTGCGTGTTTGTTTTGAGTTATTTTGTTAGTCCTTTGGATGGTTGGTGAAAAGGCCTTGATGTTCTTGGTAACCTTGGCAATTAACCAATAGTCCTATAGAAAATCTAGTGCTCAACTACATGGTGGTACTTCTCTTTGAAGTATCCCCCCGCTCAAAAAGCTTCAATGGTTTTCCTTCATCTCCATTATCCCCCATCCATATCCAGCATCCGTCTCTCCTACCCTAGCTTATGCATCAGTATCTCTTTGAATCACTCATCAATCTTAGCTTTAGGGATCCACAATCCTAGTCTTAGGGATCCACCAATCCAAATCAATCCACCAAGCCTCATCTTTCGAGATCCACAATCCTAGTCCTAGGTATCTCCGAAACCCATCTTCCACCAATCTGACTCTTTGAAATCCTGTTACATCAGCTTTATAATCCCCTCATCCATCTCCCTATCCTGGATTCTTTTTTATAGCACTCTGCTCCTTCATCCTCCATCTTCCCTAAAGTCTTAAGCTTGCTTCCTCTTGTGCATCCAATTCTCCTTTATCATTCTCCCATAGTAAGAGTTTGAGCTAACTAAAGCTCTTCTCTTAATCCAATTTGAGTCTCCTTGCTCATCCCAGATTCTTGTATTTTTCAAGAAGCCATCGAGCCTCGCTTTCTCTCCCTGCCGCCTTCTTGAGGGGGCATCTCACAGTCCATTCTCTCCTCTTCTGCTCTAGCCTTGAACATCTTATTTTCTTATCTTTGATGCCATGCCACTTGCGGCATCACATCAAAGAGGGGCAAAATGTAGACACCTAAAAATCTTTAGAAAATAAAGTATTTTTATTTTCTGAAAAAGTCCTGATGACATCATTATTTATTAATTATTTAATTAATTAATTAATTAATTAATTTTTATGCCATTAAATCCCTTTATCTTAATTAAAAATATTTAATTAAGGAATCCCTCCCAAAAATGTTTAAATCTTATTTAAACATTATTTCTTTATTTATTAATTATTTAATTAATAAATTGACCAAAAAACCCAAAATAAATAAAAAATTTATTTTTTGCCCAAAACTTGGCCAATTTCCTTAAAACCACTAACCTCTTCCAAAATCTTCTAATCCTTCTTTAATTTTAATTAAAGGCTAATCCCATCATTTCCTACCCCTAATCCCAACTAAAAATATTTAATTAAGATTAAATATTAATCCTCATGTTTATTAAAAAAGTTTTAATAAATATCTCCTCAACCCAAACTCTTGAAATAAATAAAACTTTATTTATTTCCTAAAAATCTAATTTATCCTCATCCTAAGAAGTTCTAGACTCTTCTAGAAAGTCTTCATCCTCATCCTAGGAAATTCTAGACTATTCTAGAAAGCCTTTATCCTCATCCAAAGTCTAGACTCTTCTAGAAGATGTCTTTAAACCTAATCCTAATCCCCTCCTAACCTTGTCACATTCCCTAAACATGGGTTAAGACTTACTAACCCAAGCCAAAGTTAACAAATATCTCCTCCTTCACCCACCCTCATTAAATGCCATCCACTTGCCTATCCCTAAGCTAATCCTAAACCATCCTAATCCATCCTCTAATCA
Source organism: Cupressus sempervirens (assembly GCA_028749045.1). Classification (NCBI taxonomy): domain Eukaryota; kingdom Viridiplantae; phylum Streptophyta; class Pinopsida; order Cupressales; family Cupressaceae; genus Cupressus; species Cupressus sempervirens. Next base: position 843,198,030 of record CM053783.1, read on the forward strand.
TTTGCACAAGCCTAAGCAAGCTTAAAACCTTCCTAATCAAGTCCAAGTCGAAATTTCTCTCATCACCCTCAAAACTATCTCAACCATAAAACTTTATGAAGTCCACTAGGTCATAAATGACTCTTCCAAGCCCTTTTATTGCTCTTACAAGTCATTATGAGGGTCTTTATGAAGATTTTATCCCTTGAGCCTCTTTTTTTGACTCATCCTTCCCCTTTCCTCCATCCTCTCACCATGTGACATGTGTCACTCTTTGATTGGCTATAAGGAAGCACAATCCATGTGCTCTCCTCTCATGCAATCTGGACCCTCCATGAGCTTTTTCCCATCCTTGCATCTTGGCCCTCAATCCTTCAAGCCTCTTGCCTATAAATTGGATCCTTCCCCTTTGCAAAATAACACAATCCATGAAGTAAAGTTATAATGCTATTTTGAGAGCCAAATCCATACCAAAGCCATCTATCCACACCAAAAATCCACAATCATCCATTGAAGCCTTTGGAAGCATATTGAGCATACATCCTATCTATTTAGACAAAGCTACTCAACAAGAGAGCTTCTCATTGAGAGAGCCCATTAATGGCTCATATTCTCAATTGAGAGTTCATCTTAGTCTATCTTGAAGTTTATGAATTTTGTTTAGTTTGTAGAAGCTTTATTTAAATTTGGTTTCTATTAGCATACTAACATTTCTCATATACAGTATCAATATCATTATTTCCATTTCTTGATAGAAGTGTAGTTAAAGATTCACCCTGCTCGTTACTCACTTCATGAGTAAGTGGATTCTTTCTTGAGAGTTAAGAAGAAAGAATATTGGTAAAACCCATTTTACAAAATATCTCAACTTCTTGCTTACCTTGAGTTGATCCAAGGAATAGTGAGAAGGGGGAGCCTTCCCTTTAAGGTAGGAGAGCCCCTATCTCACATGCTATGGCTAGTCATCCTATTTTGTAACTAGATTTTTATCCAAAACTGTCGATTGCAAAATATCCACCCAACAATTTTTTTGTGACACTACTAGGGATTATGAATGCATTTGGAAGCCTCTTGCTTTCATTTGAAGTTTAATTCCTTATTTTGATTGGCATTACTGGTTATCACACTAGCAAGTTTTGAGCATGTGTTTTCCTAGAGAAAGAAGGGTGATATTTCTTCAAGTTCTATTGGACCATTTTGGGCACAACGGGCTCGTTTCAATTTACTTACCAACATTCTCTCTCTCTCCCATACTCTCCTGTGGCTAGTAAAGATTCCCAATTTTTCATCAAACCCCTTGTGTCTGTTGCAAAATTACACCTTGCTACTACTAATCCTCTAGCCATCAATATGGATGCTGGGTTGTGGGGAACAACTTTTGGTTCTTTAAATCTTGATGCACCATTGCATGCATTACCTCAAGGTTCTCATAAGATTTTTCCAAAATTCTACGGAGATGGTAAGCAACACCCAAACAAACACATTAAAGCCTTCTACATTGCTATGGGAGTCTTTGGTGTTGAACATGAAGGTATATTGTAAGGCTCTTTATTGAGACTTTACAAGGTATAGTAGCTAATTGGTTCTATAATCTAGAACCTAATTCCATCACTGATTGGGCATCTCTGCATGCTAAGTTCTTTGAAAGATTCAAGCCTGTATATGATGAACATGCTCTCCTAGCATAGCTCACACAAATGAAGGAGGAAAATGATGGAATGTAGGAGTTTATTGCTAAGTTCAATAAATTAGCTAATAGAATTCCTACTACTTCTCAGCCCACTGCCACAATTTGAAGTGTTTCTTCATCAACACTTAAATTCCTAAAGTTAGCTTTTTATTGAGAAGGGTTGCCCTTGCAACATTGGTGCTTGCACAATCTTTGGCAACTGATATTAAATATGATCTGATACTTGTAGGAAAGATTTGCAAAGATGCTAGCCAATTCAAGAACAACTCCTTCACAGAATCCTCTTCATCACGTACATCTGATTCACTAGTTTAGAAGCTGGCAAATGAACTTCTTGCTCTCAAAAAGAAAATATCTCAAGGTTCATACACAACATGATATAAGGATATTCCAAGGCAACCTTATCCTAATGCTACAACTAATTATGTAGCTAAGAATCAGAATAATCTTCCTCCCCCTTTAGAGAGGCTTGCACTTGAAGCACGACCAAGTAACATAGCTACTAGTTACTTCAAAGCTGATCCACTAAATGATAATAAAGATGAATATCCTTCTGAGGATAATGCTGCTCTATATCATGATGATTCTCAAGTAGCTGGTGACTCTACTATTGGATATGTGTAGTACAATGATGAAGATCATGAAATTGATTTTGTACAAGCTTATGTAGTGATGACACATTCATAAACTAAGTTGGCCCAACAATAAGAGGAGGATGAAAAGAAGTTGGACATTCCTCAAATGCCTGTCACCATTGCAAAGAGGGGGATACCATTGCCCAATCTACCTAATGATCCAACTAGAAATCAAGTAAGTTCTAATCATACTACTCTTGCATCCAATGTTTCAAAGCCTAGTATGCCTAAATCTTAGGCTGAAATTTTTAATTCTTCCTTAGCAAATTCCTTCCAAGATTTTGATATCCTAGATCATGCCAAGAAGACCAAAATACAAATGTTTGAGGTAGAATACCTACAAGCCTATCCGAATCAGCTAGATAGACTTGGTAAATTTGTTAAAGAATCCTAGCCTACCCAAACCCATTTGGTTACTCTTGAAGTCAAGAATATGCTGAATAACTTAGTAACCATTCCATCCTTAGTTCTAGGGAAGATTGCAGCTTTCTATCTCTCTCTTTTGATTAATGGTTTTAAGTTAAGAAACTACATTGTATATTTAGGTGCCTCCAATAATGTGATGCCTACCAAAGTTGTAGATGCCTTAGGTTTGACCTTAACTAAGTTTTTTGGCAGCTACTATTCTATGGAGAATAAACAAGTGTCTTTGAAAGGGAAAATTAAAGATGCACAGTTTGCCTTTACATCTTTCCTAGACAAAAAGATCAAAATGATGGTCTTAGTTGCTGATGTACTAGCCTCCTATGGTATGTTACTTGGTTGTAATTTTTGTAAAGATGTAGGAGGAGAACTCAACATGGATATGACTAAAGCTAGAATACCTATTGAAGGTGTTATGCAAAAATTGTATCCTGAAAGAGAAATAAAGTATGTGGTAGTCAAGTCCAATGATCCACATGCTCAAATTATTTTTGAATTAGCAGGGATGAGAAATTACTAACTACATGCTAATGAAGTGTCTGAATTTTCCAAAGATTGGATGGATTCTGAAAGTTCTTAACTATTATGAGACACTGAGAGATTTGCTAATGCAATAGAGGAAGATGTCATTCCCAATGAAAAAGATATTCTTAAAGATGATCCTATGGACTGTTTTAAAGACAAAGAGATGCATTCTAAAGGTGATTCTAGTGATTCTCTTGAAGGAAGAATCATTCTGAACGATTCTTGTGCAAGTACAAGTAGCTCTAATACTATTTGGGTTATGGAATTTGATGGTAGTTGTGCTTCTATGAGATCTGATGATGGAGTTGTTTTCATTTCTCCTAATGGTGAATTCTTTCCTTTTTCAAATAAGTTGTAGTTTCCTAACACCAATAACATGCCTAAATATGAAGACTTGATATTTGGATTGAACATGGCACAGGCTAGAGAAATCCAAAACTTGCATGTTAAAGGAGATGTCAAATTGATAATGTGTCAAGTTAAAGGTCAATATCAAGACATAAATGACCAACTTAGACACTACCATGATTTAGCTTGGGATTATATCAAGCTATTCGGTGCATTCAATATTTCAATGATCCATAGAGAATTGAATGACAGAGTTGATGCGTTTTTCGTTTCAACCACTCTTCTACTTCTATATTAGGATTTTGAAGACAACATATATGAAATACAATTGGTCTATTGACCAAGTATTCTAGATAATTGTTAACATTGGAAAGTGTTCAACAATGATACTCGAATCATCTCAACTTTCTTGAAACAAAGGAAGGTTTTGATGAAATGTACTTTGAAGGAGGTGAATATGATCCAAATGAAGTTCTCTTTGAAATAGATCCAAAAATTGGTCATGAAGTCATTCAACTTAAAGGAAATAAGATTATGAAAGGATTGGTTTCTTTGGAAAACTTGTTTGATAAACATGATAGGTATATTAAAGAACAACAAAAGACAAGAACTGGGTCTATGGAATAGTATGAGAAATACAACATTGGAATGGATGAAGACCCAAAGCTAGTGAACATTGGTAATTGGTGCATGAAGGAGGAGAAGGAAAAGTTTGCAACTCTTCTTCATGAATACAAAGATGTCCTAGCTTATTTTTATGAAGATATTAAATCTTTCCATCCTAAAGAAGTACAATATGATATTCCTCTAAAGTTTGGTGCCACTCTTTTTTTCCAAAATCAAAGGCAATATAATCCTAAGATTTCAGGTACTATTTTGGTTGAAATTCAAAAGATGCTTGAAGCAGGTATCATTTTTCATATTCATCATTCATCTTGGGTAGAAAATATCATTCCTATTAGAAAGAAGAATGGGGAAATTCACATATGTATGGATTTACATAATCTCAATCAATCATCTCTCAAGGATAATTATCCATTGCCAATCATGGACCAAGTGTTGCAAGTTGTTATTGGTTCTGAGATGTTGTCTATGTTAGATGATTTTTCTAGATATAATCAAATTGAGGTCTATGAAGATGATTAGTATAAGACATCATTTACTACCCCATGAGGAATTTTTGTATATAGGTAGATGCCTTTTCATCTTATCAATGTTTGGGCGACTTTTCAATGGGCAATGGATCTTTCTTTTGATGGTTTGATCAATGAAAATACTATTGTGTACTTAGATGACTTGATTGTTTATTCCAAGAAATGTCAAGATCATTTTCTTCATCTACGACAAGTTTTAGAAAGGTGTAGACAACATGGCATGTCTTTGAATACCAAAAAGTTAGTTTTTGGTTTGATGGAAGGAAAGCTCTTAGGACACATTGTGTCAAAGGAAGGTATTAATATTGATCATGAAAGGGTACTGGAAATTCAAAGCCTATCTCTACCGTCAAGTAAAACAACAATTCATTCATTCTTTGGAAAGGTGATTTTTCTTAGAAGATCTGTATTAGATTTTTCCAAAAAAACTCATCATATTGTTGAGATGATGAAAGGCAAGACTACTTTCCATTGGAACCAGGAAGGAAGGAAAGCATTTGTAGAAATCAAGGACACTATAACACATGCTCCTATGTTGGTATGTCCTGATTATACTAAAAGTTCCATTATATACAATTATGCTTCAGAGCATACTCTTTTTGCTATTCTGATGCATAAAAATAATAAAGGTGTTGGATCACCTATTTCATTTATGAGTTTTCCTTTGAAGGCTCATGAATTGAAATACAGTCAAATAGAGAAACATTCTTATGTTGTTGTCAAGGCAATGAAGCATTTTAGATTTTACATTTTTGAATTCTCATATCATTGCTCTAGTTTTGGATACTACAATCAAGACTATCCTGAATAAGTAGGACTTTGGTACAAAAATAGGGAACTGGATCATTAAGATTCAAGAGTATGATATGTAGATACACCCTACCAAGTTAGTACACGGTAAGGAACTTTGTCAACTTATGGCTGAAAATGAACCATTGCAGGTAGAGGATGAGAACTCTTCCTCACTTCCTATTGTATTGTTCGTTGGCACAATGAATGATTGGTTTTTCGACATGGCTTATTATTTAAGTTATGTTGAATGTTCTCCACACTTGATATACAAAGAATGAAGGACTCTCAAGTTAAAAGCTTCTAGTTTTGTTCTTTGAGAAAATGGGCTCTACAAGTGAGCACTGGATGGAACATTTTTAAGGTATGTTGATAAAAGTCAGCAAATCCAACTTCTAAATTCTTTTCATAATTAGGTTTGTGGTGGACATTTCTTAGCATCTGTCACTACTCACAAGATTTTGAGAACACAATATTATTGGACCATGCTTTTTCAAGATGCTAATTAGTTGGTAAAGAAATGTGAGTTATGCTAGCAGTTTGTTGGTAAGCAAAAAATTGAAAAAGTAATACCTTTATAAGGCTTATTATATCTTTGCATACCATCCCTACATGGTCTGTTGGAAGCATGAATGCTAATGATATTCCTGTGGGGGAGTATTGTAGAAACATGATTAGATTATTATCATGATGATATATTGCATTCATGATTGTGTTTGTCATTGATGTCAACATAGTAGTTTTTTATGGTATATAGAAGAACATTAGAGAGATCAAGTTGGTACAGATAGATAGTTGAGAATTTTCATGTAGTGAGGCTAAAGGGAGATTATAATATGTGTCTAGTATACGTAGATAACCTCAAAAGCATTAGATATTAAGTTTGGAAGAAGTTATGCAAGTTTTGGAGAAGACTATTCTGAGATAGAGTTTATAGAGGCATGTTCTGGTAAACTTTCTATATCTCTTAATAGATTTTTTATTTTGAGAAGCTAAAGTTAAAGATGTGAAGAATGCATGTTGGTGATGATGTGGCCAAGCTCGCTCGTCATAATGTTACATGTACAAAAAGTTATTTAAGTTACACGATGAAAGATTAATGTTATTGATAAGTATAACATGTTCTTAATGTGGTCCTATAATAATTAATTGAGGTGTAATAGCTGACTCAAGGAATTATTTTATAGATTCGATATAAAGGAAGGACATTTTCCTTTATCTTATATGGAATGAATGAAGTGATTACAAGTAACACAAAGAGAAAAATGCAAATATAAGTAGAGAAAAGTGAAACTAAAGGAAACTTCGTTGCTAGGGTTTTATTGTGTGATCAGAAGTTGGATACTTGGATCCAAGGTTTGTGACCTAATCTAGAAGGTTTCACAGTAATTTTTCTGATTAATAGGATAGAGGAATGAAGTTAAAGTATAGTACACACAATTATTCTATGAGGAATAGTTGAGAGATCAGTTGGACAATGAGTTTGGTGATCTTTCCCCAGAAACTATTTGGACAGTGGGTCCTTCTATCTTTTACAACTCCTAATAGGGTTGGAATCTTCTAACAAGGATTCAAAGTCTCCTAATAGGGACTCATATGTACTAAATGCTATAATAGACTCCTATCATTTTCCACCCTCTAACAAGGAATATTTATATTAGTACATCATCTTGTGGGCATCATTCCCATCGAGGTTTTTCCTCTAATCAAGGGTTTCCCTAGTTAACATATCTAGTGTAATTGTGTATGTGCATCTTTGTATGGTTGCTATTTACTTTGGTTGAATGGTTAATATTATTTAAGGTTGATAAATGTTTTAATTATTGGATAAATGATTTACCTCACCCGCACACCCCTCCCCACCCCATAGTTATCTTGGTAGACTATTGTTTCTAGCAATTGGTATTAGAGAATCAGGTCCTTAAAGATAAAGTTTAACAACTTTGGGAGACCATGATGAATATATTCAGAAAGGATAGTCTGAAGTTCGATGGAATAGATTATGATAGTTGGAAGGAAAAGATGAAGACACATCTGCTGTGTATAGGTCTAGGATATTGGATCTTGATTAAATCAGAAAAGGAAATCATTATTGAGAAAGATTTGGAAATTTGTACTAAGGAAGAGAGAGAACTCTTCATGTGTGACATGAGAGCTAGAGAAGCATTATTATCTGCATTTCCTAAAATTGAGTACTACCAATTAAAGTCACTTGTTACTTCTCATATGATTTGAAAAGCTCTAGAAAATAGTTTTGAAGGAGATGAACATTCTAAGAAATTGTGGTTACAAAGTAGGATTTGTGCATTTCAAGATGTTAAGAGGATGGAAGATGAATCTATAAGAACATTTGTAGGTAGAATATTAGAAATTACTTTAGGTATTAGATCTCAAGGAGGAACTAAGTAAGATGATGAGGTGATATGGAAGATATTGAAGAGCTTAACACCACCATCTAAGGCAATAGTTCAAATGATACAGTTGTTGATATCTTGTACCAAAGGTTTCACAAAGGAAACATTACTTGGAAGACTTGAAGCAATTGAGAATGACCTTAGATAGTCTAGAGAATTGACCATAATAGAAACAACTTTCAGTTCCTTCAATATTCGACCTAGTTTATCAAGAAGCACAAGTGCTGGAGGATATTTTGCTAGCAACAACAGATCTAATAAGGATAGAAAGAGAAGGGGAAAAAGATGGTAAGAAAATCTTTACATGTTGGACTTGTAATAAATTTGGTCATTATGCATCTAAGTGTCCTAAAAGAGAGAAAAAGTATAGAGGCAATTTCAAACCTAGAAGAGATAGAGAATGTTTGTATGCAAATGAAGAAGATGTTTTTGATGAACAAGCAGTAAGTGTTAGTGATGATGAAATTGAAATTGTAGCTATTATAGAAGAAAGTCTAGAGAAAATAGCTTTGCTATCATAGGTTGAAAAGAAATTTGATTGGATAATTGACACTATTTTTTCACATCATATGACTGGTGATATGAACAAGTTTGTTGACTTCAAAAGTCACGATGGAGGCATTGTCAGAGTTGGAAACAATGTAGCATGCCAAGTTAAAGGTATTGGATCTATAACTCTTGATAGTAAGACTAACACTAGGATGTATATTTTGTTGATGGTTTGAAGCACAATCTTTTGAGTGTTGGACAACTAGTGGATAAAGGTTATTAGTTGCAGTTCATAGAGAAGACATGCATGATAAAAGACAAAGATGGAAAGGTAATTGGAACATGAACTAGATCTAGTGGTAATGTATTTCAATTGAATCCTATTGAAAATACATGTTTGGTTGCAAAGGTAGATGACAATTGGTTATGGCATAAGAGATTTTTTCATATAAACTTTGATAGTATTGTGAGGACTAGTAGTATGATTGTAGTTAGAGATTCGCCTAAGATTGTAAAGCCTACTAACACAATTTGCAAGGAGTGTGTTTTGACAAACTTCTTTTCCTAGCAAGAAGTTTACTACTATTGCAAAATTGGACATTGTACATATAGATCTCAGTGGTCCTATGAAGACTATAGGATTCTATGGTGAAAGGTTTTTCATGATTTTAGATGATGATTTTTCTAGAATGATTTGGGTTGCATTTCTTAAAGAAAAATCTAAGGCATTTGATAAGTTCAAGATATTCAAGAATAGAGTTGAGAATGAATTAGGTATGAAGATTAAATGTTTAAGATCAGATTGAGGAGGAGAATTTACTTCAAATGAGTTTAACATCTTCTGTGAAGCTAATGGAATCAAAAGGCAATTATTAGCTTTGAGAACCCCTAAATAGAATGGTATAGCAGAGAGAAGAAATAGATTAGTAACAAAAGCAACAAGAGCTATGTTAGCTGAAAATGATGTATCGAAGATGTTTTGTAGAGAAGCTATGAATACAATAGTCTACACTATAAAAAAATGCAAGTCAGGAAAGACACAAACAATACCCTTTACCCCTTATGAATTATGGTTTGGTTACTCATCTACAGTTAAGTATTTCAAAAATTTGGCCAGTAAGTGTTATATCAAAAGAGATGAAGATATTGGTATGTTTGATGCTAGAAGTGATGAAGGTATGTTTCTTGGTTATTCATTGAAGAGAAAGGGGCTTATAGATTTAATAATCTAAGAACTAAGTGATGGGGGCACAACCTAAGAACAGAATGGACACAACAGAAAAAGGGAAATTATATTAACTGAGAAAATAAGCTAGCACAAATAGTACAGAGAAAATCAACTTCAAAACATGCCCTAAGGGCTTACAATAGCATAAATTTGGAGATAATTTCTCCTTTCAGTACCTCCTCTCAAACTCCACTCCGAACTACCTTTTACAATGCCAGAAATCTCCTTAAATAGACCCCGGAGGGTTAAGGACTAGGAGTACATTCTAGAAAGTGCTAGTAGGCATCCACCGACCAAATAGAAGGTTCCAGAAGCTGCGTTAGAAGTCGGTGCAAATCTAGAAGAATCTAGAAATGGTAATCGAACTTTCGGGAGGCATAACTTTTGAACCGTAGCTCCGATTGATGAACTGTTTACATTTTCAAAAATCTCTCAAAGCACTCTATAGCCCTATGGCTTCGCTCATCCCCCATTTTCAGCCCTTTTTGAGTTCATTTAATGCCCCTAACCTGACTTTGAAGCATTCTTAGGAGGTCTCCAAAACTTGAAAAACTGTAATAACTTTCAAACCGTGGGGCCTTTTGACCTGATTCTTTTTCTGGAATGCTCTAAATTACAATTACATTCATCTAGCCAATTCACACCTTCTAGTTCACCAAAATAATGGCCAAATTGCATGCTCCTATTTTTTCAACATTTTTTAGCACACTAATAGTTGAACTGTGAGAGTTGGAACCTTTATTTGACCCAAATGGGTGTCCAAAAATGAAAACACATGAAACAAAAACTAAGTCTAAGTACATTTTTTTGGGTGACACAGGATTGCCCTTATACCTCTAGATGCTCCTGCATCAGACACCCAGGGTAGATTGAAAAGTGACCCTGTCACTTTATAAATGGTAGAGGAAATCCCAAATGGGAAACCTCAGCTGCTAAAATCCAAGTTGAGTCCTCGATTGATCGTCCTTTCCATTTGACCAAATACTCTTCATACTACCTGTTTCTGGTACTCCTACCCACACGATGATCTAGAATGTCTTCTATCTCCTCCTTCTTAGAAGCAGGAATTGGACATGGCTCTAACACCAGCTCCTCATCTACACCATCATCATGATACTCTATTAAATCTGCAATGTTGAAAATAGGAGAAATGTGAATACCATCTGGCAACTCCACCTCATATGCATTTCCTAAGTCATGTTTCTTCAAAATTTTGCAGGGGCCAAATTTCTTCATTTTCAGCTTGTTGTAAGTACCGACTGAAAATCTTTCTTTTCGTAAGTGCACCATGACTAGATCCCCTACTTGGAATTCCTTATGTCTTCTCCTTTGATCAGCCCTAGCTTTATACTCTTGATTCATCTTGGTAATGTGTGCCTGAACCTCCTCATGTAGACGTTTGATATGTTTAGCAAATTCTTTCGCTTCAACACTTGTCCTCTCCCCTTGCTCTATCTTCCTCAATTCTGGTGTAGTCCTTGGGCTATTCCCATATACAATTTGGAATGGTGATTTTCCAGTACTCCTATTTATAGAGTTATTGTAAGAAAACTCTGCTTGTGGTAGAATCAAATCCCATCCCTTGGGCTTATCCCCAACTAAACATCTCAGCAAATTGCCCAGACTTCTATTTACCACTTCTGTTTGGCCGTCAGTTTGACGGTGATGTGTGGAACTAAATTTTAGGTATGTTCTCAACTTCTTCCACAATGTCCTCCAAAAATACCCTACAAACTTAGTATCTCTATCAGAAACTATGCTTTTTGGAAGACCATGTAGTCTTACCACCTCTTTGAAAAACAAGTCTGCAATATGGACAGCATCATGAGTTTTGTGGCATGGAATGAAATGTGCCATTTTGGAGAACCTATCAACCACCACGAATACTAAGTCATTACCCCTTTGTGTCCCTGGCAATCCAAGAACAAAATCCATACTTATGTCCTCCCATGGCCTTGATGGAACAGGCAATGGCTAATATAGGCCAGTATTGTGACTAAACCCCTTGGCAACTTGACAAACCTGGCAACTCTATACAAAATTCTTCACATCCTATGAAATTTGAGGCAAAAAATAATGTTCTCTAAGAATGGAAATGGTCTTATCTCAACCAAAATGTCCTGCCATCCCTCCACTGTGTTTCTCCTTAATCAGATTTTCCCTCATGGAACTCCTTGGAATGCACAATTGACTACCTTTGAACAACATGCCATTCTGAATCAAATAGTTTAACCACTTGGTTCTATCTACAACAACAGGTTCTTTACAAGCTTTCCATGCTTCAGCAAAATCAGGATCCTCAGGGTACAAATTCTTGAGTTCATCAAACCCAACTACTTCAACCTGCATTATTGTAAGCAACAACTGTCTCCTACTTAGTGCATCTGCAACCCTGTTAGATTTTCTACTTCTATGCTTCAACACAAATGTATAGCTCTGCAAGAACTCTACCCACTTCATATGCCTCTAATTCAATTTACCTTGGCTATTTAGGTACTGTAATGCCTGATGATCAGTATACAAAACAAATTTCTTTGGCAATAAATAATGCCTCCATTTCTTTAAGGCCTGAACTATTGCATAGAACTCTTGATCATAAACATAATACTTCTTCTTTGCATCATTCAATTTTTCACTAAAATATGCAATAGGCTTACCTTCTTGGCTTAATACAACCCCAATAGCATTGCCACTAGCATCACAATCCACCTGGAACACTTTTCTAAAATCTGGAAGTGCCAACATAGGTTGTTCTGTTACCTTCTTCTTCAACAATTCAAAACTTCTCGCAGCTACTGCAATCTATTTGAACTCTTTTCTATCCCCTCTTATTGTATCAGTTAGGGGTGCACATATGCCACTGAAATTCTTAATAAACTTTCTGTAGAAACTAACTAGACCATGAAATGATCTTACCTCAGTAGTAGACCTTGGAGTAGGCCATTCCAAGATGGCTTTTACCTTCTCTAGATCCATTTTGAGACCTTCAGGTGATATAACAAACTCCAAATAGACTAACTCCCTTTTTGCAAAGTTACACTTCTTCAGATTAATTAACAGTTTCTCTTCCCTTAGCCTTTCAAGGACACTACGAATATGCAATAAATGTTCTTCCAAAGTCTTGCTGAAAATTAAAATATCATCCAAATAAACAATAAATTTTTTTCCCAAGAACTTCTTGAGTACCTCATTCATGAGCCGCATGAAGGTGCTTGGGGCGTTCGTTAATCCAAAGGGCATGACTAACCACTCATAAAGACCCTCCTTGGTCTTGAAGGCTATTTTCCACTCATCTCCTTCTCGAATCCATATATGGTGATAGCCACTCTTTAGATCTATCTTTGTGAAGTACTGAGCTCCACTCAAGCAGTCCATAAGATCATCCATCCTTGGCAAAGGAAACTGGTACTTGATGGTTATCCTATTTATAGCTCGAGAATCTATACACATCCTCCACTCTCCATCCTTCTTTGGTGCAAGTACTACAGGTACTGCACATGGACTCAGGCTCTCTCGAATCAAGCCCTTCCTCAATAGCTCCTGAACCTATCTATTTAGCTCCTCTATTTTAGTAGGAGTCATCCTGTGAGCAGCCTTGTTAGGCAAACTAGCTCCTAGAATCAGATCTATCTGATGACTGATTTGCCTTACTGGTGGCAATCCATCTGGAACATTATCAGAGATAATATCTCCAAATTCCCTTAGTAAATCTGAAACTTCAAATGGTATTTCACTACTACCTTCTTTATCTTTCCTAGGAATCAAAGCATAGCACATATGTTGATGTTTCATGCCATCTAAAAACTTCCTTTCATCAACAAGACAAATCCTAGCACTGCTACATACCTTTTCACCTTCCTTTTCCATGGGCTTCAATTTGTGGGAAACTCCATCCTTTGTCAGAGAGTATTTGTTTTCATGTCCATCATGTACTGCATTTCTATCAAACTGCCATGGTCTACCCAACAATAGATGGCAAACATCCATCGAAATAACATCAGAGAGAACTTCATCATGGTAACTCTCAATTTTGAATTTCACTAAACATTGTTCACTTACCAGGACCTTATGATCATCTTTTACCCAAGCAATCTGATAGGGCTGGGGATGTTTCTCCCTCTTGAGCTTCAGCTTAGAGACCATCTCTTCTGATACCAAGTTATTAGTGCTACCACCATCAATGATCACGTCACAACATTTATCCTCACACTTGCATCTGGTATGGAACAAACTCCTCCATTGTGTTGGTTCAATCTCACCACTTAGTAGGACTCTTTCATTTACCAAGGTCTCTCCTCTTTCTGCATCCTTTGAATGTGATGATTGCACATCCTCATCCACATGAGCAACCCTAGCTTGGCCCTTAGCTCTCCTATCTGTCCTTCCTTGTCGTTGAGGGCATTCAAAGGCACAATGACCTTCTTCATTGCAATGGAAATAGGTATCACGAAAGCCTCCTCTTCCTTGTCCACGTCCTCTACCTCTTCCTCTCTGATTTCCAAAGTCTTGATCATGGGAGCGGTTGAAACCCTCATTCCTCTAGTTCCTGCTAGTACCCACATCTTCATTTTTCTTTTGGGTTTCATTGCGGCCTCTAGATGATCTACCACTTCCCCTTCCTCCTTGATCGTGCCCTCTTTTTCTTCCTTCAAATCTTTTATTCAGCTTCTCTTCAACTCGTAGGGCAAACTGGTATGCCTCTTCAATGCCTAGTCATTCTTGCCAGACTTAATTCCTCCTGGATGCTAGGTCGCAACCCACTGATATAACGAGCAACCTTCTCCTTATTTGCTTCTGCATGTCCCGCTCTAATCAAGAGTCGATAAAATTACTCTGTATATTCTTGGACTGATCTTCCTGCTTTCTTTAACCCATGCATCTTCTTAAACAAATCAAGCTCATAGTCCATAGGAATGAACTACTTCTTCAATTTGTCCACCATGCGATCCCATCTTGTGATCTTGTCATTTCCTCTTTTGTTTCTTTCCAATTGAACCTCTTGCCACTAGATTTTGGCATGGACTTTCAATTTGGCCTTTGCAAACTTAACCCTATTTGGGTCCCTGATATCCTCATACTCAAAGTATTCTTCCAGTTCATTGATCCAATCGATCAACTCATCTGGTTTTAGATTTCCTGAAAATACACCCACTTCAATTGTGGGTCTTTTCCCAAACTTAGTAATGGCCCTAAAAAGCCTTTCCTTTGCATGATTTAGAACTTCCCCATAAAATTCCCCTTCTGGTTCCATTACTTCTTCTTCATTGTCATCCTCACTGTCGTCACCTGCGGCAACATTTCCTCCTCTACGGAGCTCCTCTTGCAATGCCTGCACCTGCCTTTAGAGGGCTCTAACCTCCTCAGGATTAATAGCTCTGGCCCTTCTGCCATGCTCTCTTTGTGGAGGCATCTTCTAACTCGATCCCACAACCACACAATCCTAGTGCAAACTGCCTCACAGTCGGCGCTCTATCTACACACTCAGGAAAATTGGCTCTGATACCACTTGATGGGGGCACAACCCAAGAACAAAATGGACACAACAGAAAAAGAGAAATTATATTAACTGAGAAAATAATCTAGTACAAATAGTACAGAGAAAATCAACTTCAACACATGCCCTAATGGCTTACAATAGCATAAATCTGGAGATAATTTCTCCTTTCAGTACCTCCTCTCAAACTCCACTCTGAACTACCTTTTACAATGCCAGAAATCTCCTTAAATAGACCCCGGAGGGTTAAGGACTAGGAGTACATTCTAGAAAGTTCTAGTAGGCATCCACCAACCAAATAGAAGGTTCTAGAAGCTGCGTTAGAAGTTGGTGCAAATCTAGAAGAATCTAGAAACAGTAATCGAACTTTCGGGAGGCATAACTTTTGAACCGTAGCTCTGATTGACGAACCGTTTACATTTCCAAAAACCTCTCGAAGTGCTCTATAGCCCTATGGCTTCACTCATCCCCCATTTTTCAGCCCTTTTTGAGGTCATTTGATGTCCCTAACCTGACTTTGAAATATTCTTAGGAGGTCTAGAAAACTTGAAAAATTGCAATAACTTTCGAACCGTGGGGCCTTTTAACTTGATTCTTTTTCTGGAATGCTCTAAATTACAATTACATTCATTTGGCCAATTCACACCTTCTAGTTCACCAAAATGATGGCCAAATTGCATGCTCCTATTTTTTCAGGATTTTTTAGCACACTGATAGTTGAACTGTGAGAGTTGGAACCTTTATTTGACCCAAATGGGTGTCCAAAAATGAAAACACATGAAATAGAAACTAAGTCTAAGTACATTTTTTGGGTGACACAGGATTGCCCTTATACCTCTGGATGCTCCTGCATCACTAAGACCATTATGGAAAGTGCAAATGTGAGAGTTGATGAGAAATTCAGGATACAAGAAAGAGTAGTTGATTAGAATTCAAATGATGATAATATTGTTATTAAACCAATGAATGATGAAGTATTCTTTGAGACTAATAATGATTTGCAGAATGAAGGAGAGCCAAGGCAGGAACAATGATAAAAAATTTCAACAAAGCTAAGAGTTGAGATAGAAATTCCTACTTTGAGTAAGAATATGACGAAGAATCATCCACCCAAGTAGATCATCTGAAGTAGAGATAAAGGTGTGATGATAAGAAGTGGAATCAATGAAGAACTATGTTTGATATCCCATGTTGAACCTAACAATGTTGATGAAGCATGTAAAGATGACTATTGGAAACACACTATGAAAGAGGAATTGGATGAAATAGTAAAGAATGAGACATGGTAATCAATTCCTAGACCAGTAGACAAGAATGTGATAGGAACTAAATGGGTATTTAGAAACAAGATAAATGAACAAGGTGAATTTGTAAGGAACAAAGCAAGATTGGTATGTAAAGGTTACTCACAACAAGAAAGAATAGACTATCATGAGACCTATGCCCCTGCAACAAGAATAGAAGCAGTAAGGTTATTCTTAGCATATGCAACATATACGAAATTCAAAGTCTATCATATGGATGTCAAGTCAACATTTTTTAATATAGAAATTGAATAAGAGGTATACATAGAATAGCCTAAAGGTTTTCCTTTGATAGATGACAAGGACATAGTATGTAGTTTGAAGAAAACATTGTGCGGCTTGAAGCAAGCACCCAAAATCAAGTATGCAAGTTTGGACAAGTGATGAGAGTATTTTATGTCCAAAATTATACCATATTTTATCCTTCGTATAAACCTTCACACTCCTTTCAATTCCTATTTTATATCCCACTTTCTCCTTATATGTTGCATATGACCTAATATTTATGAGTAATATTTGATCTAGTTATTAGATAAAGTATATGAATACATATATGTGATTGTATTTATTTAGCATGTTAAGTTACAGATCTTCCTGTAGCTATTTCACCAATACAAAGCTCCATCAACTTTGAGATGTATTGCACTTAATTCCAAATAAATATTAGTTGGTGATGATTATATCATTAAAGAAGAAGGCTACAATCCATAATTTTATTTTTTTATTGTTTCTTTTTGGTATAGAGACATGTTTTCATGTAGATATCATTTACAACACATGAACACATGAAGAGGTCACCAACAAGATTTACATGGCAACATATGGAAGTAAGCTTGGCCCATAATTAGCCACTATTATTACTACAACATTTTCTATATGTAAGGAGGTGAAGACAATATATTATAGTTGAGATTCAGCCCAAGCATTATGTGGACAAAAAACCCATCTCCCTATATTTGTACTTTTCTATAGCAAAGCCATTTCAAAACCATAATTCAACAAATGTAGATAAAGGAAATAGTATTTTGTTTAAATGATAACAACAAATCGGCTATTCTTTGCAAGCCATATATTTTTGTTATAGTTTTGTTATGCAATAGCCACTCTTTTTATAGAGTGCATATCAAAGTAGTTACTAAATTTCTAAAGTTGTATCTATATAAGCAGTATAAGGAGACAGATTGGAATACATAGATTTCTATAAAAGGAAGGCAAATTTGAATACACATTTCTGTAGATTTTTGCAAGGAACTTCAACAAACATATTGTATCAACATGTGCTATGCTTGAATAAAGTTATACTTTGCATGATTAAAACAACATAGAAACAATGTTTTCTTCTACCCAGTATGCAAACAAGGAGTAAGGATCCACTCCATGGTGAAACCCGGTAATGTATTTCATTATTGTGTTATTCTATTTTGTATACATTTATGTTTCTTGCTTAGATTATCATGACAACATATTTTCATGTTTGTATCAATTAGTGAGTATTTGATCAGTCATCCAATGATTAGAGTATAATATAGAAATGATTTTATTATTGTTTTACCTATATATTTTTTTCATTATTATTTTAGTTTTAGGAAGATAGTTTTGTTTTCGATCTTTGTATCATTAGGAAGTGACAGTTCTGCTCACTACAATCATTTTGATTTCTTGTAGATTTAGTTTTCAATGTTTTAGCTGCATTTATAATCCCTCATTTCACAACTATCATACCTTGATGGCATATTGCTTAGACACCTTTCACAAGCTTACACTCTTAGATTGATATGTATAGATTCTTTTATTATTATGTGCCCTAGTGTTGGCCAACCAACAAGCATTTGACAAAGCTTGGATACAGAAAAGGTATGACTGATAGTAATCTCTATTGGAAAGAAATTGGTGATGGATTGATGATTTTGGTAATATTTGTTGATGATATCATGTTTGGAGGAAATGATAATGAAAGTGACAAGTTCACACAAGAAATGAAGAAGGAATTTGAAATGAACATGATAGGAGAAATGAAATATTTTCTAGGATTACAAATTGTGTAGGACAAAGAAGGAATCTTTATTTATCAAACTAAGTATTTGCAAGATTTACTAAAAAGGTTTGGTTTGGAAACATGTAAACCTATTGAAACACCTATAGTAACTGGACACAAGTTATCTACAAAGGATGAGCCACTTACTATTGAGCAGAAGAAGTATAGATCTATGATCAGAGGATTGCAATATTTGACTCACACAAGGTTGGATATAACATATGTAGTTGGAATTATTACAAGATTTCAAGATTGCAAGATTACAAATTGTGTAGGACAAAGAAGGAATCTTTATTTATCAAACTAAGTATTTGCAAGATTTACTAAAATGGTTTGGTTTGGAAACATGTAAACCCATTGAAACACCTATGGTAACTAGACACAAGTTATCTACAAAGGATGAGCCACTTACTATTGAGCAAAAGAAGTATAGATCTATGATTAGAGGATTGCAATATTTGACTCACACAAGGTTGGATATAACATATGTAGTTGGAATTATTGCAAGATTTCAAGCTGATCCTAAAGAAGCACATTATGTAGCAGTCAAAAGGATATTTAGATATCTAAAAAGAACACTAGAGTTTGGATTATGGTATGATAGATCTAATTATTTCACTCTATATGCTTATACTAATGCTGATTGGGAAGGTAGTATGGATGACAGAAATAACACTAGTGGTGGAGCCTTCTTTCTTGGATGAAGATTGGTTTCTTGGCTAAGCAAGAAGTAGAATTATACCTCACAAAGTAAAATAGAAGTAGAATATGCTGTAGCAACAAAAAATTGTAATCAAGTTGTTTGGATGAAGCATATACTAAAGGATATAAGGATAGAATTCAATGAACTCATTGTCATACATTGTGACAACACAAGCATAGTAAAAATGTCTAAGAATCTAGTGTTTCATTCTAAGACTAAGCACATTTATATCAAATATCACATGTTGAGAGAGAAAGTTGTAGAAAAGGAAATTAGATTGGAGTAAGTAAGCACTAAAGAGTAGATTGCAGATATTTTCACCAAGCCTCTTCCCAAAGAGACTTTTGAGTATTTGCGATGTATGCTAGGGGTTATGCCCCTTCCTACATCAGTGTAGATGATGCAAAAGTGCATCAATCCAATGTAGTAGAGCACCATTGTTTGTCTGGACTAAATGTTGATACTTCATATATGGGGGAGTATCTATGATGGAAAGATTCATCTAAGAATCTTGTTTGATGTTGTTTTTGAATAGTGTCTTTGGACACTTGAGCTAGTCAAAAATAGCTGTGGTAGAGTTTGATGGTTGCTAAATTTTTTTACATTGATGTCAATGGGGAGAAGTACAACATGAAAAATAGTTTAGAAAGTATGAAAAGTACATCATGGAAGAATGATTGATGAAGAGGATTTGCAAAAAAGGTTAACAATCTTTTGCAGTTAGTATTCTTGAAACTAGATGTTTTTCATCTATGTTTCCATCAATGCCAAAGGTGGAGTTTGTTGGAAGCATGAATTTTGATGATATTCCTATGGGGGAGTATTGTAGAAACATGATTAGATCATTATCATGATGATATATTACATTCATGACTATGTTTATCATTGATGTCAACATAGCAATTTTCTATGGTATATGATAGAAGAACATTAGAGAGATCAAGTTGGTACAGATTAACAGTTGAGTATTTTCATGTCTTAGCATGATGGTTCAGTTGACATTGCATAAGAATCAATCACTTGAGTAGTTTAGAGGGTCCATTGTGTACATACTAAGATGTGGCCTTCATAAGCATACTATGGTATAAGTTCATATTTTAGCCACATAACCATCACCTGCTAGCATCAAGTTGTGGTGTGTGCATGTAGATGCAAGGCCCCTACTCAATTACTATACCATAAGGTTGGGAGAAGCAAATAGTAGGGGTGGGTGGCCCTACAATGTCATTCTAGTGTGTG
The DNA here is from genome assembly GCA_028749045.1 of Cupressus sempervirens. Lineage (NCBI taxonomy): Eukaryota > Viridiplantae > Streptophyta > Pinopsida > Cupressales > Cupressaceae > Cupressus > Cupressus sempervirens. Next base: position 843,218,479 of record CM053783.1, read on the forward strand.
CAGAGGGATTCTAGCTCATTTTGGTAGGGAATCTGTCATCCCTATAGGCCTCTCAAAGGGAGATTATACTATGTGTCTAGTATATGTAGCTGACCTCAGAAGCATAAGTTATTAAGTTTTGAATAAGTTATGCAAGTTTTGGAGAAGACTATTATTAGATAGAGTTTACAGAGGCATGTTTTGGTAAACTTGTTAGATCTCTTAGTAGTCTTAGTAGATCTATTACTTTGAGAAGCTAAAGTTAAAGATGTGGAGATGACATGTTGGTGATGATGTGGCCAAGCTTGCTCATCATAATGTTACATCTACAAAAAGTTATTTAAGTTACAAGGTGAAAGATTAATGTTATCACAAGTGTAACGTGTTCTTAATGTAGTCCTATAATAATTAATTGAGAGTGTATAATAACTAATTTAGGGAATTTTTTTATGGACTTGGTATAAAGGAAGGACATTTTCCTTTATCTTATATGGAATGAATGAAGTAATTGTAAGCAACATAAAGAGTGAATTGTGAAGATATGCAGAGTAGAGTGAAAGTGAAGTAAACTTCATTTCCAAGGTTTTATTACATGATCCAAAGTTGGATACTTGGATATGTGGTTCATGACATGGTTTACAAGGTTTGATAGGCATTGGTCTGATTGACAGGACAGAGGAAAAAAGTTAAAGTATAGTACACACAATTATTTTGCAAGGAATAGTTGAGAGATCAGTTGGACAATAAGTTTGGTGATCTTGCCCTAGAAACTATTTCGACAATGGGTCCTTTTGTCTTCTACAACTCCTAACAGGATTGGCAGAACTCCTAACAAGGTTGGAATCTTCTAACAAGGATTCAAAGTCTCCTAACATGGACTCGTATGTACTAAATGTTGTAATAAACTCCTAACAGGGTCCATCCTCTAACAAGGAATATTTATAATAGTACATCATCTTGTGGGCATCATTCCCACTGGGGTTTTCCTTCTGATCAAGGGTTTCCCTAGTTAACATATCTAGTGTAATTGTGTATGTGCATCTTTGTATGGTTGTTGTTTACTTTCGTTGAATGTTTAAGATTATTTAAGGTTGATAAATTTTTTAATTCTTGGATAAATGAGTCACCCCCCCTCTCATTCATCTTGGTGCACTATTGTTTCTAACATGGTCAACTTTAAAAATGTCTCAAAAATATGTTTTTGTCATGTTCTTCTTTGTATTTTACTTCAAACATGTATTTGACAACCTTTTTTTCACCCAAATTTGATGGAATGAAAAGGGTTTCTTAAGAATGTTCTTAGCTTTCCATAAATGTAATGCATGTCAAATTATGAGTTTAGTAAGTAATTATTACTTATTTTCTAACAGAGTTATGTATAAAGTGTTGATTGGCACACTAATTGAAAAACAACTATAACTTTCAAATGGTACAACATTTTTGAAATAAAAAAAATGCATCACATTCTATGCTTCTTCTAATATAAGGAAAAAGACAAGAGAAATTTAATTTTGCAGAGTTCTGAATTAGTTAAGGTGGTCAGACATGAGAGTTTTTTAATTCTGAAAATATTACAATTAAAAATTCATAATTATTTATTTATTTAGAATAAAAAAACCTAAAAATATGCATCACATCCAAGCATTAGTCCACTTCTTATATCTAGAATCTTATTAAAATAAATATCATTTGATTTTGATTAAGGTGGCCAAACATACATTTACTTCTTATTTTTAACCTAGAATTTTTGTACTATAATATTTGACCAATCATTTTTTTTTATCCCCCTAGATAATGCCTATCATTTTAAAAAATAAGTTCAATTTCCTTAAGATTTTTTTCTCTCAATTTTTTGACAAAAAGTTCATAACAAGTTGAAAATTGCACATCAAGTTGACATAACCCTAATTTGCTAATTTTTCAATGCCACTCAAGGGCATAGTTTGGTTGACCATGATCCTACACATACCCTCATATGTTAGAAATATATTGTTAGTATTAGATGTTTGATGTTCAACAACTACATCACTTTTTAACGTCTTCATAATTTACCTATTTCTTTTGTTTGTTTGATCAAATTTTGTTGCAAAGTCATTTAAACTAAAATATGGGTTTGCTAACACAATTAAGTGTTTGAAAGGTAAATTATCACTTGTATTATTTTATGCTCCTCCAACTCTGGTTACACTTGTAGACACCTAAAAATCCTTTAGAAAATAAAGTATTTTTATTTTCTGAAAAATTCCCGATGACATCATCATTAATTAATTAATTAATTAATTTTTATGCCATTAAATCCTTTTATCTTAATTAAAAATATTTAATTAAGGAATCCCTCCCAAAAATGTTTAAATCTTATTTAAACATTATTTTCTTATTTATTAATTATTTAATTAATAAATTGACTAAAAATCCTAAAATAAATAAAAAAATTATTTTTTGCCCAAAACTTGGCCAATTTCCTTATGACCAATAACCTCTTCCAAAATCTTCTAATCCTTCTTTAATTTTGATTAAAGGCTAATCCCATCATTTCCTACCCCTAATCCCAATTCAAAATATTTAATTAAAATTAAATATTAATCCTCATGTTTATTAAAAAAGTTTTAATAAATATCTCCTCAACCCAAACCCTTGAAATAAATAAAACTTTATTTATTTCCTAAAAATCTAATTTATCCTCATCCTAAGAAGTTCTAGACTCTTCTAGAAGGTCTTCATCCTCATCCTAGGAAATTCTAGACTATTCTAGAAAGTCTTTATCCTCCTCCAAAATCTAGACTCTTCTAGAAGATGTCTTTAAACCTAATCCTAATCCCCTCCTAACCTTGTCACATTCCCTAAACATGAGTTAAAACTTCCTAACCCAAGCCAAAGTTAACAAATATCTCCTCCTTCACCCACCCTCATTAAATGCCATCCACTTGCCTATCCCTAAGCTAATCTTAAACCATCCTAATCCATCCTCTAATCATTTGCACAAGCCTAAGCAAGCTTAAAACCTTCCTAATCAAGTCCAAGTCGAATTTGCTCTCATCACCCTCAAAATATCTCAACCATAAAACTTTATGAAGTCCACTAGGTCATAAATGACTCTTACAAGCCCTTTTATTGCTCTTACAAGTCATTATGAGGGTCTTTATGAAGATTTTATCTCTTGAGCCTCCTTTGTTGACTCATCCTTGCCCTTTCCTCCATCCTCTCACCATGTGACATGTGTCACTCCTTGATTGGCTATAAGGAAGCACAATCCATGTGCTCTCCTCTCATGCAATCTGAGCCTTCCATAAGCTTTTTCCCATCCTTGCATCTTAACCCTCAATCCCTCAAGCCTCTTGCCTATAAATTGGATCCTTCCCCTTTACAAAATAACACAATCCATGAAGTAAAGTTATAATGCTATTTTGAGAGCCAAATCCATACTAAAGCCATCTATCCACACCAAAAATCCACAATCATCCATTGAAGCCTTTGGAAGCATATTGAGCATACATCCTATCTTTTTAGACAAAGCTACTCAACAAGAGAGCTTCTCATTGAGAGAGCCCATTAATGGCTCATATTTTCAATTGAGAGCTCATCTTAGTCTATCTTGAAGTTTATGAATTTTGTTTAGTTTGTAGAAGCTTTATTTAAATTTGGTTTCTATTAGCATACTAACATTGCTCATATACATTTTGGCACGCCCGGTGGGACCCCGTATGGGTCATCTTCATTATCTTTTTTAGTCAAAGTTGTGTATGTCATTTGCTGATTTTGGCTAATTTTTCTTATTTTTGTGATTGGTAGGATTGTATAAATTGGTTTTGTAGGTCCACATGAGCATGAAGAAGACAAAGGAACTCATAGTCTATCTCATAGTATTTGCAGATTTTTCAAGCTTATAGGTGGACAAAGCACTTGGAATTCTTCTTCCTCTTCTTGTCTATATTCTTCTTATTCCATCTACTTATTCTTCTTCTTCTTGTGGGAGATCTTGGCCATTTTTTTTTAAGGAAGCAAAATCATACACACTTCTTTTTAGTGCTTAAAATGAACCCCCAAATCATACTTAAATCCATTAAAAAATTAAAAATTTGCAAAAAAGAAAAAATCTTTTAACAAGTGAAACTAAACCAATCTAATCATTTGCATCCTTGCAACATCAAGGTTTTAGATGCATTCATGCAAAGTTAGGAACACTTCATTTTTTGAAATTTAAAAAGAACTTCAAGTTTCCATTTCAAAAGGTTCAAAATCAACACTAAGTGCTCACTAAAATCTAAATCAAACTCAAAGCATCAATCAAAGATAAAATGAACCTCATATTGCAAATATGTTAAAGTTCTTTTAAAAATCTCATGAAAACTAAGAGTCCTAAATGGTTGCCAAAATTGTCCTAAAAAGCTTTGTTATTTGTTCCAAACAAATGTCTTGTTGCAAAATCTTGAATGTTTCTTAGGTTTTTTATGCATCAAAACAATCTAGGAATATCATTTTTGGGCTTAAAACATGCAAACTAGAACACAAAATCTTGAATGAAAAGAAAAGTCCAAAGAGTCATTTTCACTTTTGAGTCCAAAAACAATCTTGAATGATCTAAGGTTAAAACAAAACACTTCAAAGTTCTTAAAACAACACACAAAATCTCAATCTTGAATGCTCAAAGGAAAAAACTTGAAAGTTTAATCACTTGTCTTTGAATGCATGTTGTTAAAATCACTCTTGAGTGCCATGGATTAAAATCAAAGTTTTTTTTTTTTTTATGAATGCATGATTAAAATAATAAATCCAATCTTGAATGCCATAGATCAAATAATCATCTTTTGGGGCATAAAAAGAATTCACATTTTTGAAATCTTCTAAGTTATAAAAACTAATAAAGACGCTTTGAGTAAGTTTGTAGTTGGACTCACCCTCTTTAATCACCCATCAATTTAACCATTGGTTGCAATCTCAGTGCCATCTATGGGGATGGGTCCACCTAAGAGGGTGTTAAGTGCTCCACGCAAATCAAACTCCACTCACTTGGGTTTTTAGTGGTTTTTCTAAGTTAGAAAATTCTTTGAATGCGCATTAATCTCGCTCACACTTCATTTGGGCATAAAAATTGGACAAATCTTAACATGGAGGGCCTCCGGGCGCGCTCTTGAAATTGAATCTCACACACCTTTGTTTTGGGCTTAAAATAAACTCACACTCAATCTTGAATGCCTTAAAGAAAAATCAATTGATACTTGACGTGGAGGGCCTCCGGGCGCACGGGTTTACCTTCTTGTTGACCCTAACTCTTCTTCTTGTTCGCATTCTTCGATCAATTTTATTTTTGTAAACGCTTCAAAGTTGGAATAAACATTGTATCTTAAACATGAGTGCTTGCAAAGTCTAGATAAGAAAACTTAAGCATTAGTTGGTAAAAGAACAAGCGTGTTTTTTAGCCCAAGATCATCCAAGTCTTCTCTCCCCTTGTCGTCTTTCGAGGCCATCTTGGGTGCATAAGATTAGGATCCAAAATCTTGTCTTATCTTTTTAGGAGGCCTGCTTGGGGATTTCATCACCCCTTGGGACGACCTCAACTCCAGCGTTCTGGCGGAGTATAAAGATCGGGAGGTGAATCCAAAGACACCTCTCTTGGGATAAAAATTTTGTCACTCAGGCTAAGCCTCAAGGAACTTTATACCCTTGAGAAGTGAAAGAGGAGAAGTGGGTTACCGCTCCTCTCGGCTGTGTGACATCTTTTTGGTTTCATCTATGGATTTGGGCCTCACGTACCTTGCGTATATCGAGGACTCCCTAGCTAAACCAAATTTCATCCTTGTAGAAAGCTTCCTAGGATGTTGGTGTGTTTGACGTGCTTGCTGAAAACTTTTGTCTGCTTGTTTGTTCATAGCTTTTGAATGAATGTTTGCCAATTTTTGTCGAAATCCCAAAAAAGTAGAAATCTCCCAGCTCAAGGCATACTTAGTGTAGTCACTGCCTTATCAGAAAATTATCCAAGCTCCCCTACTGCAACCGAATCTATCTTGTTCTTTGCCTTAGAAGAATCCCAAATCGAAAGTCCATCCAAATCATTTCCCCCAGCTAGCTAGCAACCCAATCCAAAATCACACCCAAGCCTTTAGAGAGTTGTTGTCATTCTACTAGAATTTGTTATCCAATCAATCCGACCAATCCACCAGCCTCACCATGGTTATCCTTTTGACAGAGCATTGTCTAGGGTAATCTAGCTTTGTCACTTGCATCCCTCATCACGTTGAGCTAAAGGTTGGGATCCACAAGTGGTCAATCTCGTGTCATGCCATAGGATCACTAGTCTATCCTTAAGTTGACACAATCACCACGAATCCTGCACATAGGAAAGCAAAACTCTCACTTTTTGATAGCATACCCTTGAAGTCTTCCACCCACAAGAAAGCCAAAAATCTCCAGCCAATCCTCCTTAGGTCTGTCATATAGCTTTGACTCTTCCTAGGAAATCTTTCATCAGCTAATCCAAAATCTGTGCTTAATCCAAATCCAACCATGAGCTTTCGTGTTCATCCATATGCAAGACCCCATCTCCATCAAACTCATCATCAAAGCATGAAGTACCAATCCTATCATGATGTGTTTGGTCGCATTGTCCTTGCTCCCGCCACCTCCTATTCCAATGATGATAAAAATCTTGTTGACTATGACGGGTATATTGAAAGCCTTAGAAACATTCCCCCAAGCATCCCCCAAAATCCAAGAGTTATTCCAAACTATCTAGTCATGCCATCTGATATTCCGGCTTCCCCTCCATCACCCCATCAACCAAGCTTCCAATCTTCCACCTCCATCACACTAGCTATTCTTGTCAATCCACCTACACCTTCGACACACGAGTCTCCAAGGAATCTCCTAGAGGAAATACAAGAAAAGTTGCCTCCAACAGTCGATAAGCCATGTCATCTAATCCAACCATGTGAATTAGTCAATGATGAAGCTTCCCCATCTATAATATCACCTCCATCTCCCATAGCTATCATCCCCATACCATCCATCAAATTGCTTAAAATCCTTCCACTTCCCGCAAGCATCAAAATCCCACCACCTGTCAAATCCCTCCAAATCCTATCCACATCACCTCCAAGAATTTCCCAAATCTCTCGTAATGACCCTTATGCATCCATCTTCTACTCACCCATCTCCACTACTGAATCTCCCATCTATCCATCCGCTGCCTTTGAAGAATCCATCCCTTCACCTCCTATCGCACCATCCACTCCAAACCAATCCTATCAAGATCCTGCCCAAAAGCATGTTGACATCCCCCAAAGCATAAATGGAGATATCATCGTACCATGTCTTCCATCCATAGTGCAATCACCATCTCCTCCATCTCCAAAACCTCAAGCCATATCTCCTCCACTACAAGATATCTTGTCATCCCACCAGCTACATCAAGATCCTATCCTTCCATCTCCCCCGCTCCATGCTTCCATCTTACCACCTATCCAAGCTATTCCACCATCTATAATCTACCCTCTTGGTTCACTTACATTCATCCACGGTGGCCCTCTCTCAGCAGAAGAATTAAGAACAGTATCTCCCCATTGCAATACACCTAATAAATCACTTCTACCATTTTCTGCAAGCAAAAAGTTTCCTCAGCTTGTTCAAATGCTCAATCGATGGCATTATCAAGGTCAAGGTTTAGGACCACAAGAGCAAGGAATCAGAGAGCCTATTATTGCACAAAAAAATCTAGGATTTCATGGTCTTGGATATGTATCCAAAGGCTCACCATCTAAAGGTGTGGGTACACCACACCCCCAAACCAAGCCTATCTCCAAGCCCACCATGCCAGCCTCCCATCACTCCTTCAAGAAATCTTATGTCATCCCCCCTCCACCATCTTTGCAACCCAAAACAACCTACCATATCCCCCCTTCATCCGCTAAATCCATTTTGGGTCCCTATGTACCAAAATCTACCATCCTCCATCCTCCTATCAGCCATCATTCAAATCCTATTCCCTCTATTCCTATGCAAGATCAGCAAAGGCACATATCAAGGCACATCATCCATCATCATCCCCCTACATGCTCTCCCATATCCTCTCCATCTCACAAAGCTTCTCCTAACCATCTTCCCAAAGCTTACCACAGCAATGTGAATGCCAACTTCAAAATGCATAAAGCTAAAAATCCACATCCTAGGCAATCATATGTCTATTCTAAAAGACATACTCCAAAAAGGAAAAATCCAATCAAAGAATGCAAAACAATGCAACAGCCTATGAAAAGAAAATCCAAAACCATGTGGATCCCCAAGAAAAAAGTTGAAACCCAATGCATAATGGCATCCACCATTGCTAATCCCCCATCTAGTGACTCATGTCCCCCATCTCCTAACTCCATCTTGGGTGCCTATATCCCCAAGCACGCTTCCACAAATCCTCCATCATGCCCGCATCTACCATCTATCCCCCATATGCTTTTTTCACACCCGTCCCAACATGTGCCAATGTTGCTCTTGCAAGCATCCCCATCTCATGCTCCTTTCCAACCTTTTCATCCCTCCATCTCTTACTATCAATCCCATCTAATCCAATCTATTTCATAAATCACACATCCGGTGTACCAACAACTAGCAACAAAATTGAACATTCCAACAGCTAGTGAAAAATTCCAAAAAAGCCAAAATAGCTGAAGAAAGCCAAAATCATTCCAGCTAAGTCCAAAGTCAAAAAGTCAAAAAAGAAAAGAAAAATAAAGCGTCCACTGGTGAAAACTTGGCAATTCAAGCACCTTGGACAAGTACCATGATGAAAACTTGGCAAACAAGCATGATGCATAATCTAGCCATCCCCATCTTAGCCTATCATCCTCATGCTTTTGGTCACATCTTGCCATCCAGCTCCATCTTCCAATTTATCCACCTATCTTTCATCCTCCAGCTTTTATCTATCACTATCCACCTATCTTTCATCCTCCAGCTTTTATCTATCACTATCCACTTATCTTCTGCAACCTCACCCCATCATCCTAGTTATCATCCATCTCCCTAGCGCCTTTAGCTTTTCCATCCTAGCTTCAATCCTATCACGTCCATCATAAGACCTCCTTCCACATGTTATCTTTTGATTGGGGGCACTATATTCCTTGGAGATCTTGTCTTGTCCATCCTCCCTTGTCATTGGTATCTAGCTCTAGGCTATCCTCATGCAAAGCCAATGTCATCTCTTTATATCCATCATAATCCTAGCTATCTACCATCCTATCCAGCCATCTCATCCTGCTCCTCTAGCTATCCTTGGTCACAAAATATCTCATCATCATTGGATGCATCCTGCCAAATCCATATCTTTCACTATCACCCCACCCTTAGCTTTCACATCTTGCACAACATCGAACCATCCTGTTATCCTATCATCCTAAGCTTTTGCCTGCTTGTAACTATCTTGGTCAGCTTCAGCTTGTAAATATTTTGGTCCATCAGCTTGTACATCCTTTTTAGCTTAGTACCGTTGTATCTATCCAAATTTCATGTTAGTTCCTCCTTGATCAGCATCTTGCACACATCACACAACCCTTGGTTAGCTATCCCAATGCATCCTTTAGCTAGATTTCCTGTCACCAAAGTGTTATCTTTCTTAGTTCAGCTTGCCAGACGCATCACTCATCCAAATCCACCAGCTTAGGTGCTCTTCGATAGGTCCTTGCAGGATATAGATTTCCTTATGTCTGATCTTGGTCCGTTGGTACCTTGTCCTACCCATCTCGTTGGCAAACGGTTCTCTTTTGGATTTTTGCTTTCTTTTGATTTGGAATCTTCCCTTTTGGGTCTTGAAATATCTTTTCCAAGCAATATTTTTGATTCCTCCTCAAGGTTGCCACGATCTTCCATATCATGGTATGCTGCGAATGGGGCAATTAGAGTGTAAGGTCTTGATCAGGTCTTTCGTTTGTTTTTCTTTTTTGCTTGTGGGTTCTCCAGTGTCGTTTCCACGCTGCTTCCTCTAGGATTCATGTGTGATGCTGGGGCAATCCTTGTGTGTTTTTTTTGAGTTAGTTTGTCAGTCCTTTGGACGATTGGTGAAAAGGCCTTGATGTTCTTGGTAACCTTGGCAATTAACCAATAGTCCTATAGCAAATCTAGTGCTCAACTACATGGTGGTACTTCTCTTTGAAGTATCCCCTCGCTCAAAAAGCTTCAATGGTTTTCCTTCATCTCCATTATCCCCCATCCATATCCAGCATCCGTCTCTCCTACCCCAGCTGATGCATCAGTATCTCTTTGAATCACTCATCACTCTTAGCTTTAGGGATCCACAATCCTAGTCTTAGGGATCCACCAATCCAAATCAACCCACCAAGCCTCATCTTTCGAGATCCACAATCCTAGTCCTAGGGATCTCCGAAACCCATCTTCCGCTAATCTAACTCTTTGAAATCCTGTTGCATCATCCTTATAATCCCCTCATCCATCTCCCTATCCTAGATTCTTTTTTATAGCGCTCCGCTCCTTCATCCTCTGCAATCCCTGAGATCTTAAGCTTGCTTCCTCTTGTGCCTCTGATTCTCCCTTTATCATTCTCTCATAGTAAGAGTTTGAGCTAACTAAACCTCTTCTCTTAATCCAATTTGAGTCTCCTTGCTCATCCCAGATTCTTGTATTTTTCAAGAAGCCACCAAGCTTCGCTTTCTCTCCCCGCTGCCTTCTTGAGGGGGCATCTCACAGTCCATTCTCTCCTCTTCTGCTCTAGCCTTGGGCATCTTATTTTCTTATCTTTGATGTCATGCCACTTGCGGCATCACATCAAAGAGGGGCAAAATGTAGACACCTAAAAATCTTTTAGAAAATAAAGTATTTTTATTTTCTGAAAAATTCCCGATGACATCATCATTAATTAATTAATTAATTATTTAATTAATTAATTAATTAATTTTTATGCCATTAAATCCTTTTATCTTAATTAAAAATATTTAATTAAGGAATCCCTCCCAAAAATGTTTAAATCTTATTTAAACATTATTTTCTTATTTATTAATTATTTAATTAATAAATTGACTAAAAATCCTAAAATAAATAAAAAATTTATTTTTTGCCCAAAACTTGGCCAATTTCCTTATGACCAATAACCTCTTCCAAAATCTTCTAATCCTTCTTTAATTTTGATTAAAGGCTAATCCCATCATTTCCTACCCCTAATCCCAACTCAAAATATTTAATTAAAATTAAATATTAATCCTCATGTTTATTTAAAAAGTTTTAATAAATATCTCCTCAACCCAAACCCTTGAAATAAATAAAACTTTATTTATTTCCTAAAAATCTAATTTATCCTCATCCTAAGAAGTTCTAGACTCTTCTAGAAGGTCTTCATCCTCATCCTAGGAAATTCTAGACTATTCTAGAAAGTCTTTATCCTCCTCCAAAATCTAGACTCTTCTAGAAGATGTCTTTAAACCTAATCCTAATCCCCTCCTAACCTTGTCACATTCCCTAAACATGAGTTAAAACTTCCTAACCCAAGCCAAAGTTAACAAATATCTCCTCCTTCACCCACCCTCATTAAATGCCATCCACTTGCTTATCCCTAAGCTAATCCTAAACCATCCTAATCCATCCTCTAATCATTTGCACAAGCCTAAGCAAGCTTAAAACCTTCCTAATCAAGTCCAAGTCGAATTTGCTCTCATCACCCTCAAAATATCTCAACCATAAAACTTTATGAAGTCCACTAGGTCATAAATGACTCTTACAAGCCCTTTTATTGCTCTTACAAGTCATTATGAGGGTCTTTATGAAGATTTTATCTCTTGAGCCTCCTTTGTTGACTCATCCTTGCCCTTTCCTCCATCCTCTCACCATGTGACATGTGTCACTCCTTGATTGGCTATAAGGAAGCACAATCCATGTGCTCTCCTCTCATGCAATCTGAGCCTTCCATAAGCTTTTTCCCATCCTTGCATCTTAGCCCTCAATCCCTCAAGCCTCTTGCCTATAAATTGGATCCTTCCCCTTTACAAAATAACACAATCCATGAAGTAAATTTATAATGCTATTTTGAGAGCCAAATCCATACTAAAGCCATCTATCCACACCAAAAATCCACAATCATCCATTGAAGCCTTTGGAAGCATATTGAGCATACATCCTATCTTTTTAGACAAAGCTACTCAACAAGAGAGCTTCTCATTGAGAGAGCCCATTAATGGCTCATATTTTCAATTGAGAGCTCATCTTAGTCTATCTTGAAGTTTATGAATTTTTTTTAGTTTGTAGAAGCTTTATTTAAATTTGGTTTCTATTAGCATACTAACATTGCTCATATACAACACTTACTGCACCTATAATTATATTTTGAAGATTGCTAACAACATGAAGATGACCGGTTCCAAATTATGGTGTTTTAGGACTATTTTTAGGGTTTTGTCCTGAAGCTATTGGTGCATACATTGGTGAAGTAACCACTAACATTACTTTCATTGTAATTGTCATAATTTATTTCTTTTTTGCACTAGGTTCACCTATGCTAGTGCGAGTGCCAATGGGATTAACTTCATTATGATTTGAAGATTTAAAAAATATTATATTGGGATGACCTTCAAAAGTATAATGCTTTTTCCCTTTCTAGATGAATGATCTTCAATCTCATCAAAGAGTCTAATGACTGGTTGACTTCCAATTTTTGGTGGGTCTAGTACTGCAATTAGAGTCCAAATCCCTTCACTACTTGCATGAATGGGCCCTATACTTGTATAACCCATATTTTGTATCATAGTTGCCCCTTTAGTATAGATTTATTTAATAGAGTTACTCATCAAGTTTAACAATATTTCTTCAAGGCTTGGTTGACCTGAGATCCTGAGTACCTTGAATATCTTCATCAGAGTCAAAGTCATTCTACCTTTGACTATCATTGTCACTACAAGTGCTAAATTTATATACTACACATGGATTATATTTATTTGAATAATCGCTAAAATGTTCATCATCCTCAATTTCCTCAAAAGATGTTGAGGTCTTTGGTTCACCCATATTTTTCTTCATTTCCTAAAAAAACATTCATTTTGGTTTGAGAACATAATTTAGATCTGCATGCCTCTTTACTTACTTTTGACATAGATCTCTTAGAAGGTTTAGAGGCTTTCTTATAGAAATTGAAGTATGTCATAGGATTTGATTTATTTGACTCTAATATGTGCAATGTCATAATTTGGGATGGAAATTATTGCATTGAAATATTATTTTTTGTTGCATGTTTCTCCATCCCTTTCTTAACCTCATCCCATGAATCCATGTTTCTAAACTTTTCTATCAATGTCATCTCTTGATGTTGATATTTTCTTGCAAAGTTTCCATTGGCAATAAATCTTTCTTTTATTATGTTCATTGGATCATTCTTCCAGTGGATGACAAAATCAAAGTTGAAAAAATTCACCAATTCATTTGCCACTTAGAAAGCATTTCTCTCAAATGTGAGGGCTCCAATTGCAAAAGAAAAGGAAGGAAATATCATTTCTTTTTATTGTCCATTGAAAAGCTCATCTACAGTCTCCATATGCCATACATATTCTAGCACAAAACCCTTTTTGTCACATGCATTAGAAGTTTACATGGTTCAACCACTAAACTATAAAACCTTAACATAGTGTAGTCTTCCATGGAGAACCAGTTAGCTAATTGAATTTGACTTTCCAAGTGAATGCAATATTTACAAGACACAAGCAATCTAAGCATTAGAGTGCCCATTATTTTTTAGTAAATAGGTGCCAAAAAGAAGTCTACAAAATGGTTGTAGTTATTATTACTACCAATCATCCTCATCTTATTTATCCACTCATATACTGGACTTGGAGTCTTTGATTTGTTCTAGGTTTTCTCATCAAACTTGTTGACCTCAATATCAAGCTTGTTGTTCTTAGTCTCAAATATTGGGCAATGCTTTGCTAAAAGAAGGTAGCACAAGTAACTTGTGAACCTAAATGTCTTCATCTTGCTTGTAATTGTACTTTGTTTAATCATTAGTAATTTTTCTTGCATAGATTCAAAAATGTGTTGAACATAATTATATCTTACTTCTACCTTATCAACTGAGTGCCCTTGACAATGAATTTTATAAATCATTTCAAGAACACTAGCCTCCACTTCCTTGTTATTGTCCAATCCTAGATAAAATGCTAATAAAGAAATATTATTATGAACCCATGACAAAAATATATCATATTGATAAGGAAGCTTATGATCTTTGTCCAGTGTAACTGTAACACCAGTATGATCAATAGATGACTATGAGTTTATTAAACCCTTATTATATGAATCTTAAAAAAATCTTTCTAGTTTGTCATAAACCCATGCTAGTTTATCCAACTCAATGTGCTTGTTAAAGATTTCTATTTTAAACCCTAGCCCTTTTTCTAATAGAGTGAAAAATTCACTCTCAGTTATGGATAAAATTTCCTCTTGAGAATTTTGGTTTACAATTGATTTTCTATTTTCATCACAATTCTAAGTGCATAGCATTGAAATTTCTATGCGAAGGAATACTTCGAGTATAGCCAAGTTTTCTAATCCACTAACCAAATCAACTAGTTTATTTACATGTGCGTTAATACTTTTGTTAGATTTGAAATATTTGCTAGATGCTTATGTGAATATTTTCGCTTATTAAATAATGAATGTCTAATTCCCATGGTTCCCTGTAATGTCCCTACTTGCAAGAGCTTATAATATTGTCTTATTTTTTTCCAAATAATCAATTTAAAAGATTATCATTGCATTATCTAATTAGAGATAATTCTTCATATATGTTCATATCCTATCTACTACATTGTATGTATAGGCTAGGTCATTTGGGGATTGGACAAGGAGACCACATTAGAGGCTTGATAGGATCTTGGTCCTTGCATTTCAAATGAGTGCTTTCCATCCCTCACCATGCCTAGATGCTATACCATACCCTAGTCCTCAAGCATTATGGTGGAGTCCCATAGCTCGATAAACCTAAGTCCGAGTTGATATATTCCCCTCTTGCCTTAGGACTCAACCCTACCCTCTTATTCACCTAGTTCTTACTGATTATCATAATCTTGAGATCTTTCTTGAATCATTATCTCTTCTTAATTAATTACATCGATTAGATGTTTATTTCTTTTATATAATTATGTCAAAAGAGAGAAAATGTTCATTCTTATTACCTTGATATTTCTATATAATTATGTTACCTCATTATTATCATAATTAATATTAAACAACATTTAAAATAATAAATGTTTACTTTATTACCATTTTTCTTTTCTAAGACTCATAACCTTTCATAATACAAATCCTCTGGAAAGTCACAATACTGCGTAATTATAATCCTTTCGAAAAGTCGCAACACTTCATAAGTAAAATCCCAATACTTTATAATCAAAATATTTTTGAAGAGTCACAACCATGCATAACTATGACCCTTTCAAAGGTTCACATCCTTTCAATATCATTCATACATTTTCAAAAAGTCACTTCCTTATTTTCTTCATGATATTACTTTCCTCTTCCATTTTTCCTTTTTGAACTCCTCTCTTCTCCTCCTCCTTTTTCTTCCTCTCTAAAATAAACTCTCCTCCCTTTTATATCTTAATTTTAAGGAGTAATATTTATTTGTTAAATCTCTCTTGACTTTTCTTTAGATTTAGTTAATTTATATTATTTTATGTTATATTATTTATTTACTTACTTATTCGTGTTCATTATTATTTATTATTTATTATATTTAGAAAGTTAACATACTTTCTACAATATTGTCTCTTGTATTTAATTTTATTTCTTTATTTACTTTTTGAAAAATTATTATTTATTTATTTATTTATTTAAAATATCATACTAAATATTATTTTATTAGTAATATAGATTAAATAATAATTATTTCCTAGTTTTATAAATATAACTTTATTATTTATTTAATAACATTGTATTATCTAATAATTATTAAAATTCTATCTTAAAATGGGGATATGACATTCCCAAATCTCCATGGATAACAAGATTAAAAATATCATGATATTCATTGGTGAAACCTAAGGTTTTTAGCACTTGCTTGAGTTCTATAATGTCTTTCTTTTGGCTTGCACTTGTACTAGAGGTTTTTGACTTTGTTTTGACCATGCCTACTACTAGTATTAGTTATTACACAAAATTCAACTTCAAGCCCTAATTTTAAAATTGGTATAGTTTGAACCTAAGAAAGCAAGACTTCTATTGCTGTAAGTGCATTGCAATTTTTTTTTATAAAAAATTTAAACACCCAAAATCGAGATTCAATAATATCGATGCTAGTAGAGATGTAGATATTTGGTGCTCTCTTGTGATCCTCAAGTTTTAGGCTTTAAGTCTTCAAAATAAAAATTAGAATTCACTCACACTCTTAAAAAAGTTAAAAACCCTACATTCTCGAACACATGAGAACTTCATAATCTAAAAACATAAAAGAAACAATTTAATAGTTAAAAGTTAAAACATAAGTAATTAATGTTTTAAAGTATTGCAGTATGTACAATATACATGTAAGTTATTGTCATCAATAATGTACATAATGATAATATTACTAAGTAATAATTCATTACATAATACATTTGTACATTTTAAATAATTAAAATAATAAAAAGTGAACTAAAAAATCAACGATCTGATATGATTTTTAGGGCAATTTATGGAATGTTATTGCTATTGGAAAGATTCATTTAGAATTGTGTCATGTGTCATGATTCTAGATGACTCTTGAAAACAATGATAACATTCCCAAAATTGACCCAAAAATCATATTGGGTCATCAATCTTTCTTTCAGTTAACAATTGGGATAAATAAAGACTAAAGAGACTCATGTTAAAAGAGTACAACTAACATTTTCCATGTCATTTTAAATTTTCTTAAACATGCAATTTGCAAAGTTTAACTGATGCTTAATCGAGCAATGATTAGACACGTGTCACAATTCCTAATGAATCTAGGCACAAGGGAAAACATTCCCCAAATCAATTCAAAATTCATCTTGGGCCATCGATATTTCTTTTAATCAATGACTAGACATAAGAAATATTATAGTTGTCACATTGACTCTTGAGTGATTTTGGGACATGTGTCCTAATTCTAGGTAGAAATATAATTGAACTTCGAACTTTTAAAATTAGGCCCAAAAAAATTCGCTGTCATTGATCTATTGTTCATTCGATGATCCAGATCAATTTGTTAAACCTTTCACATAACAAATATTAAATTGTCTTATTTTCGTAAATTAAAATTAAAATTATGCATGCAACATAATGCAATAAATTATTTCACATATTTAGTATATTAGGTTTTAACTAGTATTTAAATCATAAAGTATAGTTGCACATATTTAGTTAAAACATACAAATTATTTGAATTTCTTGACAAATGATGATGTTATTGCCCAAATAAATTAATAAATATTAAAATACTTATATCAATATACTAAATTTTAGTACTTGAAAACTTTTGTTGAAACTTGAAACTTGTACTTGTAACATCATGACTAAAGACTCTAAACTTTGTTTAATCATCTAAAGATATAATAGATTATAGAATTTTTTTTGATGAATAGTCCCTTCCTTATATTAAAAAAAATACAATAAAGTTACATATTCACAAAAAAAGGGGCCGGGGGAAACAGGATCACCCCACAAGTTCACACAACCCAAGGCCGAAGATCAACTATTCATCAAAAAAATACAAAAATAAAAAAGCCTCAGGCTGCTAGTGTAGTACTAGCCAAGGGAAGAGGATCCTTATCATCAGATTCCCACCTAGGGGTGGGGTGAGTGGATGGCTCAAGGGGAGTCCATCTATCAACAAAAACAACATTATAATTTTCTTTCTGTCCCTTAGGTCTGGGAGGAGAAATGGTTAAATTTAGCCGAGGGAACACCCACTTGGGGTTTGAATGAGCAGGGGGCCAACTAGTAGTAGAAGTAGTAGGAGGAGCCATAGGGAACCACCTCAATCTAGGTCTCCGCTGGGGCGAGGCAAAGTGGTGTCGACCACTAGAGCCTCCAGGAGAGTGGTGTCGACCAAAAGCACTGTCGTTGGGAGAGTGGCATGACTAAGAGCAAGGCATGTGCGAGCGGCAAGTAGAGCTGCTACGTCCTCAATGATGATTGCGAGGAGGGGTACAGTCACTAGAGACAAAATTAGATGAAACACGAGCAACTATATAGGGGGCATTTCCCTAATGTGCCAACAACTCCTATATGTGAGCCACCTCTAGAGCCACTTTATCTATTTGTACTTGAATCTACATCATGACATTATTATAAATACATGCTTTAGTGTACATAGCAACATTAATGTCAAGATTGTTATTAGTAAAGATAACAAAATTGCAACCTTTCCAAGTGGTAAATAAGATCTCCAATCTGAAAGCATGCCAAATCCAAGAGTACTTGAAGGGAAGGTGAGTGTTGTCTCCCTAAATAACCATATGCCAAGAGAAAGGTTCTAGGTAGAAGGGGTGAAAGAAATGGTGGATCCATTGCCAGTAACATTGAGCCCATCTACAAAACCAAAATTGTGTAAAAAAGTCTCTAGTTAACCACATAAAGGGCAACAGGGGTTAGGAACTCCTAGGTGCCATAGCTAGGGGCCCAAAGGAAAGCCCTAAAAATAATACACTAGGAAAAATGCACAATTTTAGGCTCCATAATGGTTCACCAGATAGTGGAAAACCTATGACTCCAACTACGGTGAGAAGATTGCAAATTCCATCTTTGGTTGAGAAATTCGACCATGGGCAAGTGAGGAACCAACCACCAGTAGCCAAGCCTAGGGTTGTAGCTAGTTACTAGAGTGGCTAGATACCACTTCTAGTTTTTCCACCAAGGGTGAGAAGACTGAATTCCAAGTTTATGAAACATATGGACAGGCACCACAAAAACTAGAAGATCAAAAGTCTGACGATTTGGACGGGTAAGTTGGAATTGAACTTTCATGTCCTCCCACAACCATAAGCTCATAGTAACGTTGGAGAAAAGATATTTAGGGGTTCTTATGCCTTGTTTGAAAAAATGCAGAGCACTAGCCCCATGTACTTTGGCCAGGGGAACACCTTGGATAGCAAATAATGGTGATCACCAAAGATTGTGCTGGTTCATGGAGAGCTCATCTTTGAACCCATCACTAGCCTAGCGAAGCTAGGGCTTAACGGCTTCCCAAGCTTTCCAAATGCTTTTGAAATTGTTTAAAGTTTATATTCTATAACCTATTCAGATTATAGAATTTAAACTTTAAACAATTTCAAAAATCCATGATTTGGATTAGAATAAAATTAAACATAAAAAACAAACGAAAAATGAAAAATATAAAATTATAATCATTCATCAATCAATAATTTCTTGGTAATGATAACTTAATTTAATAATTGTAGGATTTTTACTTAATTAAAAATAATTTAGATTATAATCAATAATTGCTTGATAATGCTAACTTAATTTAAATTTTAATAATCGTAACATTTTTCAGCTAATTTAAAATATGATAAAAAATATTATGATGATCATGATATTAAATAAATTTATATTTGAAAATCGGAATTAATGAATTAATAATTTAATATTCAATATATTATATGAACATTTATATATAAGTTATAATTTGAACTTTTTATTTTCAAATCAAAGTTCAATATAATTTATACAAATTAAATTGCATTATGTTATATGTATCATAAGTTTATCTTTAACAAACTATTTTATTTATTTATTTAATATTTTAAAATAAAATAATATTAATTAAAAATATCATAACTATTAACTACAAATTAGAATATTTAATAATTAGTATTATATAACTTGTGTGGCCCCATGTTCATATATTATCAAAATTTATAGGTTTTGAAATTTTCAGGCCATACATATACATATTACAAATTTTCATTGGAGAATTTTTAAGTGAATAAACTTTGACTATAATTCATGAATAAAATACGAAACCATAAAGGGATTGTTGAAACCCTTTTTTGTTTCTAATAGTTAATTTTTATAATAGAGTCACAAACTAACATTTGAACACTGCATTTCAGAAAATCATGATTCATTAGTATCACTCTAGAACAATTACAGTCGAAATGAAATAATTTAAATACTCAGAATCAAGATTCAATAATAATGTAAAAACAAAATTGAACAACAGTTCACAAATTTATAGGAACAATGAATTGAGAAGCCAAAAACTATTGTTTTCATTGATTAGATTCAAGATCAAGTACAATGTACATATTCATAGCATAGATTTTCAAAATAGCTGATCAAATCGGTCCAATTTTACTATTTCATAATTTATATGCAAGGGAAAGGCCCAATCCAAAGTAACTGTTAATCATTTTTATAAAAAATAATAGTTCTTAAAACATTTTTTGCCCAAAAGGCACGGGTCAAGGAATAGGGTTTCATGGAATAGGAAACAAGGAACAAGGAACATGGAACAGGGAATAGGCCAAGGGTTTGAAGCCTTCAATCAAAAAGGTCTTCAAGACCCCCCATGAGGAATCTCTTGGAGATGATAATGATGTTGAACTCATGTAGCCATGTGAAGTGAGTGCCACTGACATCATCCAACAACAACTACATCTACAAAAAATCCATCCCAAGACATGCCCACTTCTAATGGCGAGTCAATTGGCATTCATTCATGTCGAGTAGGAATGACTGATTCTATACAATGCTCCCTATGCCTTGCTCCATACACTTTCCTGCTATGTTTGCAAATGGGATGCTAATGTCGAGTAACTGCTCAACCAATATAAGGATTTTGACATCATCTTCTAAAAATGTTTCCTTAAAAATGTTACATAGAAGCATCAATACGTCTACTTGATTACCTTATAGGTCAAGAAGAGACACAAGGAAGTGAGAGGTAATGTCAATGGACATGTGACACCTCTTCTCATTTCTTAAGAATTCATGGTTGAGGACCATGAACAAAGCATAGCAAAAAAAGAGACCAGTGGAATCTTCCTTGCAAACCATAGCTAGCACATCCTAAGGTATCATGCCCAAGAAGGGCTTTTGCAGACCCACTGTGCTATATTTCAACCAAATTGGTGTATCCATGACAATTACAAACTTAGAGTCTACAAAAAATTCTACAGATTCTATAGACTACACCTAAAAAAGTTTGTAAACTAACAGAATTGAGAACCAAAAATAGAATTGAGGATTTGAGAAATGATGGTGAAAGGGGAATTAAAGGGACTCGTTAATAGTAGTTGCATTAAATTATTTATGGTCTTTCATATCTTTTTTTTTTGTATTCCTATTAATTTGCAACTGTGGGAAATGTACTCACATAATGTTGAAGTACCTGCCAAGCTGGCTAAAAAGAGAATGTATTTATTGTAACTATCAATCCCATATTTATGATTTTAATCTTGATATGATGTTCACTACATTCTAGTTTATGGTTTTCGTGCAAAACTTGTCAGGTGTCTCCATTCTAGAGAATTTCATGCAACTCTGAGTCTTTTTGAGCAAATGGACCTGAAATGCATCTTTTTTCATTGATCTCTAAATAATCAACAGTTTATAAAAGTAATGTATTAATGATACCAAATTTATAGTGGAAAAGTTGGTAATGGTGACACTGACATTATTAATAATAGATAGTACACTAGGTAGTACACTTGACAACGATAAAGCCTTAAAGATCGCTAGCCAATACACTTGGAAAATTGTCTTTCAATTTAAACAATTTTCCAGTTTACCACTATGATTCACCAAGACCATTATTATTCGTTTTCCTACAAAACAAGTAATTCATCTCTAACATTACAAACTAATTTTTGGCAAGAAAAAATATACCCAACATTTATTTATCTATCAAAAAGATTTTTTTAAAAAAATTTGCCACATTTAAAATGATTTTTGTTAGGGAAAGAAAAAAAATCACTAACATATAATATTTTATTTCCCTACATGAAACTCAATGTATCTTTCTCCTTTGCTTGATATGTTGTACTTCATGATAAATATTCTATAATCATGTTTAAGAATGAGATATTATTGCTTCCTCCCTCCCTCCTGTATATTGTACTTCAAATAGTTCCTTTGGCTTATTCTTCACTTTTTTCCTACTACTTATTTCTCATGGCTTTTAGTTGCTATGCGATTCTTGGTTTGCTTTCACACTCCCACAATTGCCCTTCAAGCTTGGGGGCTGGTGTTGGTTCTCCCATGCCTTTTTCTCATTTGTGTTGTTCTATGGATCTTCCCTTTGATGCAACTTCCCCAACCTCTCCCATTGTATCCTCTCCCCCTCTTTATCCTATTGATCCCATCCATGAACATGTTGTTATGTTATGAAGTTCATTGTTCTTTTCCCCTCCCTCTTAGCGCAGTTTTGGGGGTGGTGACTCACGAGTTTTAATATTGTTTCCTATGTTGTTCTTTTTAATATCGACTAACTTGCAGGTTCTTTGGTTGGCTCTTTTCACTTTATATTATTTTTCCCTTTGTGGCTTGCTACTTATTGATATACTATACTTGTTGCTCCTACTCATATTGGTTGGCTGCAATTTTTGGGATGTCTACATGTAGCTTTCGTTCTCTTCATGATGGTTTTTCTATGTGGATTAGCACTTTCATAGTTGTACTAAATATATGTATTTCTAATGTAATTGGGGTATGTGTGTTCTTATTTTTGTATTGTATGAGGATATTTTTCCTTTCTTATAAGGCTCATATTATATTGGTAGTTTGTTCTTTGCCATTTTGTAAATTGGTTCCTTGGCTTCTCTTTGGCTAGGAATTTTGGGTAGTTCTAGGTTTGGATTAGATAAACTTTATTCTTTTTTGTAATGGGTTATGAATGAAGTTTTCTTTCTTAGTTCTTTCTTTGGAAGCCCTTTGAACTAGATGATTATTAATATAAATATAAAGTTTTGCCAAAAAAAAAAAATTGCCCTCGACATGAAAATTTTCCCCCTCATAAAATGTTGGATTCACTAGTATTTTAGGTATTTTTTCTAGGAGGGATTTCTTAAAGTTATCCCTATTGAGTGCTTCTATTTCACCCCTAAACACCTTGTTGACATTTTTCATATAATAGTTATCCGCTACCATAAACCATTTATTGTGTGTGGCTTCCTTTCTATGTTTGTTGAACCCTTCCTTTGTTTCCCTTAAATCTCTAATTTAATGGTCATTTTGACATAATATCATGACCATCATTTTCTCCTTGATTCCCTTTACTTTCCTTGGAAACTTGAGTTTCCTCAATTTTAATATTTCTACTTTCCCAAAAAATAAATTGAAAACTTAACCTTTTCTTAGTTTCCACCATTAATGTGAGGATCTTTAATACAAACCTTCTACATTTGTACCTTGCATTATTTTAAATTTATTCTAAAAATTATAAATTGACCCCTCACATCTCTCGTTTTAACACAAGTTATTAATTCTACTCATTTTCTTATTTTATTGTTTGCTACCATCTTCCACAATTTTATTGGATATTTAGTTACTTAGAGGTTTGGTAGGGCTTAGGCTCTTAATTTAGTTGTGACACCTCTTAACACTAACATAAATACACTTGATATCCTTTTAAAGACAACACTTGATATCCTTTTAAAGACATTATGTAAATTCTAGTTTTTCTTTCCTCATATTTCGTTGAAGGATTCTTGTATACATATTTGAATTTGTGTCTTCCTAAGGGAAGAAACTTTGGTCAAGGATCCTAGATCATCTTTGAAATTCTATGTCAACTATCCACCATTGACACGAAAAAAACTTCATAGTGAGGAAGGTTGAGTGGCCTCTCTTTTTCTCTTTATACTAGGAGGGAATTTTTCTTTACATGGGGGTATCTTCCATTGTTTTTATAGGGCCACCTAGACACTCTCTCTTATAATATTTTAGGGGATATTATCCTTTCACCTTTTTAAGGTAAGGGGATTGCTACATATGGGCATCTAAATCATTTTAGTTATCATGACCCATTTATTATTTCTAATTTCACCTAAGTTGAACTATGAGGGTCCTAATTGTATTTATTATATTGCAAGTGTAATATTGTACCTATCAAACAATTTACTTGGGATACCGAGCTATACATTTTTCCTCCCCTACATAACTAACAATATCATGTATATACTTTGAATAGAAAGCTCTACAACTACCTCATCAATCCTTGATTTATGATAGCTAGGTGTTACTTATCTTTTATCAAGGTCAACTATATTTCGATTAAATCGAGTAGACTCACCTCTCAATTGAGAGTTAGCTCACATCTTTGGACTTAGCATAGCCTAGATTCATGTATTATTTTATTATGTTATATTTTTATTGCATAATAGATATTTTATCATGGGTAGATTTAAATTAAACAAAAAATTCTAGAGAAATGGGCACAAGCATATATTAAGTTTATTTCTCTAAAAGTAATTTTATTTTATATGTGAGATCACTAGTTTGTTCTGCCATTATTCTTTCTACGAATCAATTGTTGGCTTGTGTAGAGGACAATTCTTGCCAATTCTTATTTTGTTTTGGTTTATCCTTGTCAGGTTTGTTATCTTGTTTTTTTCACCTATAGTTATTTCTCTTTTCTATATTTAGTGACCCTAACTTCATGCATTCTCTTCTTGATTATTCAACTTTTATTCTTCCACCTTTAACTTTTGCAGATCATGTTTTCCTATTCAAATTCTTTGACACAGATAATAAAAATCTAGATCGCATTTCATATAAGTATATCTATATGACAATGTTAACTCCTAAATAGTTAACTATGCATTAATGACATCATATAATTATACTTTAGGAGAAATACAAATATGGTGTCTTTATGGCGAGGTTGATTAAATTCCATAATGTATAGGTGGGGTTATAGTCAAAGTTATAAAATGAATGAACGTAAGATTAAACAACCACCATATGTGATTATAAGAGCTCAGAAGCACTATGGACCTATAGTTGTGGGTGTATGGGAGAATGACTTACAACAATAAAATAACTTAGCTAAATGGTGGTAGGATTGACATTAAACAATAGTAGAAGACACATGGGTGTATAAGTGATGGTGTGCCTAGATGAAACTATTAGTTGAGGTTGTGTATTCAATATACATAGTAAATGACTAATACTTTTGTGGTGTCCATGTAAATCTATAATAGACTATATGGTTATAAATTGCAATCCCACATCTATAAATAATATATCCATGGTGGTTCTCTATCCTATGATAAAATATCAATCTTAAAATAAATATAAACAATAATACAATTATATTTAAATAGCAAATATAATTTTTTTATAAAAAATATAAAACGAAAAATAATATGAATATGAAAATTTCCAAATTTATGGTTAAAGAACATGGAACCATACCATCTAATCTTATTCAATATAATGTTTATATCTACGATCAATCATAGTTGTAAATTAGAGATGCTTTAGGTGAGGCTAGTACAAGAGTGAATGTAAGGCACCACAATCTTACGATGATTGGATTGTTTGATATGTTTACACATATTTATAAGAAAATGTGCTCCTCCATCAGCATTCATGAACATTAAATCCATTGCTTTATGAATTAATGACAAGAGAGAAGTCCTTTGTGTAAGCTTTCAGCACCTACCTACGTTGTTTAAAATGGAGGTTTTGAAAAAGAGCTAAGCATGCTTAGGAATTTGTGAGCGTTGCCTTTGTTAAATGTTTGACAAGTAATGCCAACAACAAAAAGCCTCCATGAACATGTTCAACAGCTAACATACAAGGAAAAAATAATATACAAACCAATAATTCTATACCCATAATAAATTATTTAGAGCTGGAGATGATGGAAAAAGCCAACTAATACGATGAACTAGAAATCTTGAGTGGGCCATTCATTATAAGCAAGCAAAAGGATCAAGTAGAAAGCTCTAGAACACCTAACTCAAATAGGGAGAATACATTACAATCATTGAAAAAAATAGAATAAATTTCCAAGCCCCACCCATGCAAATCTCCTCAACTACCCAAATGAATTTGACAGTTATTAGTGGCATGTTTGATTCTTTGACAGTTAAATATCTACATGAGAGTTTATTGGAAAGATGTCAGCTGACACTTTTCTAAATTCAGTTGGTTATTAGAGAAAAGTTTGGAAAGCTGGTTCATACTTTCATTTTCGGTGGTGGTGTCTTTTTTGCCATTAGCTTTTTGGTTTCGAATATACTCTTTCTAGTCATTTTTCAGCTGTTATGGCGGATTTCAATGTTCTATATTTTGGTTTGAGTCTTTTGAAGAAGCCACCCTTTACAATTACCCCCCAAAATAATACTTTTTAAGGCCGGTTTCACTGTAATTTGTATCAAATATCAGAAACTTTCTTTTATATTTTATAAATGTTTTGAGGGAAGAGTACCAGATGTTTTTCTATGATCTTTTTAGTTATGGTCATACTATTAAATTAATTAAAAGGCTATTTAATAATTATTAATAGTCTATTTTCTAGATCTATTAAAAATAGGTGGATCTAGAGTTATCTATTTTCAAGAAAATAAAGTTAGTAATTAGATAAATTTTGCAATATTATTGGTGTACATAGTTCATTTTTACCACACAAAAGCCAAAACAATAGCTATAACCAATTAAGTGGCATTCAAAATGTGATGTACTGTTTAAAAGCTCGAGATACATGAAGTTAGCTATTTTGCGGCTGATCTATCATCAACAATTTGTAAACAAAATTATGTTATATAACAATTTATTATTATTATATAGCTGCTTTTTACTTTTAACGAATTACATTATTTTAAAAATCAATTTTTTTTAACAATCTCAATTTAAAAACTTAAAGTGTCTCAATTTTTTTCAAAGTCATTAGTTTATCTCTTAGTATTGCTTCTTATTAGTTTAGCTCTTAATAGTGCTTCTTAATTTGATTCACCTATTTTTAAGCATCAATATTATAGATCAGATCATCACAACATAAAATAATCCAAAGATAGATAAAAATGTAAACTTTAATATTGTAATAGTAATAAAAAATGTTAATGTTAAAAAACATATGTACAATCAAACCCAAAAGCAATACATCCAAAAAAAAATGTTACAATTGTTGAAATTATACGTAAAATCTGAGAACATACCCTGGCCTACATTGAATGTTCAATGTTCTTGTCCTGTGAGAAAACCACAAAAGTCTAAAAAAAGACATGCAATTAGTGATGATAACGTTGATATCTTGGAATTTACACAAAGATCACAAGTGAAGAATTAACAACCGCCATACCCATGTGAGAAGACTCCAAGATAATTCCTTTATTGAAAATATGGACAGAGAATATCTACCTTCCCGGGCAATTGATTAGACATGAATATAAGCTATATATGGTTATCCTCAGATGTAGGCCATGCTGCCTTCCACTTTGCCATGAAAATGATAGTGGCATCCAATGCAAGTCAAGGTAATTTCCACATAACATGACCTTACCCTAAACAACAAAATCTTTCACCTTTGATAAGGACCAAGCTTCAGCATTGTGAGAGTAGAGATAAAATTTTGGCATGAAAAAAGACAGCCAAACAAACAAATCTCTGAAGAAGAGAACATGACAGGAAAATCAGACAGCAGCCCAAAATCAGACAACAAGTATAACATGATCACTCCTCGATAATTGAATGTGGCCTATGTCATATGTTTTTCTAGCAAGTTAAACTAATTGATCGAGAAATTTCATTCAAAAGAGAATCATAGATTTTGAAATCTATTTGATATTGATATTCTAACAATGTTATAGTTTACAAATATAAGTAATTGATTCTATTGTCATTTAAGGAATCATTATAATGCAAAAGAGATTACTTATGAGTTTGGCTTTGTTTTCCCTTGAAAATATGTCTATTGATGGAAAAATTTGCAACATAGATGGTAGAAGCAAAAATGGATATCTCATTTGTTGAATTTGTTCTAAAAGAGTGAAAAATCCAGACTTGCAAAATTTATCAAAAAAAAAAATTATATATATATTTTTATGAACTCTCTCTCTCTGAGTATATATGCACATATACATAGGTGGGTATGATCCAAATATCTATGTTATTTAAGGTAATGAGAGGTTTTTGAAAGGTCCTCAAACTCTTCTATAATTAGCATAACAATAACACCAAACAATACTAACATGGTTGTCTAGCTACAAAACTAATGCAAGAAGATAGGAACCTCACAAGAACACAAAATAAAAATTAAAGATAGTAAAGAAGAAAAAGAAAAGAAGGGAAGGATAAGAGAGAAATTACGGAGAATCCTTCAACAATTCAAGATAATAAAACACATTAAACTAAATGGACGAAAACCCTAGAGTTGTCTAACTCTTATTTTTCGTTCATATTTTAGAATTACAAGTGATCTTAATTAGATTTTTTTTAATGAATAGTTCCCTTTCTATTAATTTATAATATAAAGTACAAACTCACAAAAAAAGATTGAGGGATATAGGATCATCCAACGAGAGTTCAAATGGGCTAAGCCTAGAAACTAGAAACAATGTATCAACTATTCACAAAAGAAAAACATTGGCCATGCCCAAAGAAAGTCACCTCAAGAGGCTAAAGCAAGGCTAGTTGAGGAGGGATGATCTTAATCATTTTTTTTTCCCCTATACATCAACATGACCAATAGTCAAATCTAGGATGGACTAACCATCATCCTATTGATCTCAGATTGGTTTTGACTAGTGAGTGTCTATACGCTTAAGTCATTTACTTAGTTCATGCCAAACAAGTAGTATATGCTAAGCACAACATAGAGAATGTTGAGTCTACAGTGAGTGTTGAGTAGACAGTGTATGTCGAGTGACTCGTGAGCTAAGTAAGTAGTGCATGCTGAGTCATTTAGATGCCGAGTCATAGTATTGAAATTGGTATATGTCGAGTATTGAAATTGGTATATGCCGAGCATTAGAGACTTCGGATGTTGAGTAACACAGTTTTGTCATAGTTGTTTGTATTGGCACAAACTACTATGTAAACTAATTTTTAGCTGACTTACAAATTGAATTACAATATTTTGGTGATAAGGATGAATCTTAAGTTGGAATCCCTATCAAGTACATGCATCCAATCAGGTAAAGGGAAGGTTTAAGCGACAAAATGGATGAATCATAGCCGTTGATTCATACCTAACCCTAAGTCACCTAGGTCTTCTTAAGGAAGACAAACCCTAAACTTCTTATGAGTGTGAAAGGGAATAAATGAATGATTAAGGAGAGTTTTGAATGCACAAACTAAGACATTCATGGTGACTAAGGTATTATGATCTGAAATTGCATTGTAGAATCAATTAAAGGAGAACAAAGGAAGGAAATAGTGAACAATAGAGAGACATTTGATCAAGAAGGATTAAGAATACATCAGTTTAGAGGTGATTTGTCATCTGGAAACAAAGTGCTAACCATAGGATCAATGTTGAGATAGGTGAATTAGTTAAATGTCTTAACAAAGTAGTCCTAATAGGCTGTATTGAAATCCTCTAACAAGGTGCTTACTTTATTATGACTTGAAGTCCTTTAACAAGACACACTTTTAATAGGGTGTTGAAATCCTTTGATATGGTAAGACCTAACAGTCTATGTAAGACTTTAACAAGGCAAAACTTTCATAGGGTAGATCATGTCTCATGATCAAACATTGTAAGCTTCATTGGATACACTTTATTACTACATTAGTGAAGATTTGTGTGTGTCATCACCACCCCAATTTTACCTTCTCATTGGAGGGTTTTTGGATAATCATATTTGGTGTCATATATGTGTGAATGCTTACCTATTTACATGATTTAGATGTACATGCTTTACATGGTATTTTAATTTACTTGTTGAATGTATGAGATGGATGTGTAGTGAATGTTTTATGCGTCAAAGTTTAAAGTACTGATTCACCTCCCCAACCCTCAGAAGTTTACCTTTCCTATTTTAATTCCAACACATCCTTTTCTTCTTTTTCACCTCCTTCTTGGAAGACAACATTTCAAGGGTGGAGAAACCACTTGAAAGAAGTGGGCCATAAGGAATCTCCTCCATTGTTTGTGTAATGCCCCACCCAAAGATCCTTGGAACAAGGATTCAAAACAAGCCAAGATAATTAAATTTTTTTACAAGTAGGAATGCACATGACAACATCATACATGGATTACAAAGATCACAATAGAATACTTCACCAACAATCTTGACAACCAATGAATCTCCAAGTGCCACAACCAAACTGACACACTCAACCTGATGACAAAAACCCAAGAGGACAACATAACCTAAAATTCTTTGATCTGTTGAAGCAGGGAAACACTAGCATTCCTAAAGGGTACTCAAAATTCCAAATTGCATTATTTGAAAAAGAGTGGAGATGCCCCTATTTTTTTCGCAAGGAAATGCTCCCTTTAGGTTTGTGCGAGGAAGTGCCCTAAGCCGTGTGAGAAAGTTTACTATGCCACATGAGGAACTAACATTTTGTGTGAGGAAATTCCTAGACAACCAACAAAAAGCATTGGACTATTGCTGAGGTTCACGTGAGGAAGTGCTAAAAGCCACATGACGAAATGCAAAGAACCATGTGAAACTTCCAGAATCTTGCATGAGGTACCATAACAACACACTAGAAAACAAAGGAACAAAAACGTAGGAAAGACAGTTCCTCCACACCGAGGAGTACTAGATCCACAATCAAGACATAGACACTCGACCATAATATCTAAAACATGGAAACTACATCTAACCATCTAATATAGTAATGAAGGAAATAAACTAAAAGCAACATTACAATGTACTAAAACAAAAAACTAAGTGCATGGTTCCTCCCAACCATAATATCATCATGAGACCTTGAAGGCCTAGCCATCCCCCATGCATAACATCCGAAACTTCCATAGATAGTTGGAACTGTCTTATGAGGGCATCACTACTAAAACATAATATCATAAGAATAGGAAATCTAACATGCTAATCCAATAAACAATAGATACTCCAACTAAGAAAATCACATCACCTAGTCATATGCTAACATCATACAAACAAGAAATCTAACATGCTAACAAGCAAAGCAATAGATATTCCAACTAATCAAATCACATCATCTAACCATATGCTAAACATCATAATATAGGAATGCATCAAATAAACTAACATCATCTAAATATGATATCCAAGCATTCCAATGAAAGTATAAATCACAAGAAAGCATACTCCAGAACCCAAAGTATCAAGTGAAAAAATCTAGCAACAATCGCATTAGGACAATAGACCATCTCTATACACTGGTCCCTAGCAGTGATATAGGTAGCTATTCCTTCCAACCACGTGAAACCTGTGGGTCCACTCCCACCATGCTGATGGAGATAATGATCCAACCATAAACACACATAAAGCAAATGTCCATGGCTAACACTCACGCCAGATAGTAATGATGACTGAAACCAAGATCAAGAGATAATGCAAGTACAATAAGTCCTAGTCAAAAACTCAATGGGCTACTATGTAGGGGCTGACACCATGGAGAGTCGCTTGACATTGAAAAGCCCAAGCTAGTATTAGTAGTTTCACTCCCCAATAGAAGGAGCACAATCTGGGTAGCAACACTCCCCAATGAAAGGTGCACAATCCCACTTTTTAATTATCTTAAATTTATTACCACCTAGTATTTTTATTTAGTTATCACTTATATAAAACTTCCTCTGCCAACCCACAGGAAATAGTTACCAGGCTACGAGATAGAAGCCCCTCCATGTGCTACCCTACTCTACCCATGCTCATCCAACGATGAGTGCCCATAGGCATGCATATTCCCAACTAAACCTCAAATGATCATAACTCCTCTGAAGTACAAACAAGAGATTGAGCCTCGTAATTCACCTAACAAATGTACGTGCATGTACTTGTGTGTGGCACACCACCATCATGATGATTATAACACAAGGACTGGATGAGAACATAATGAAAAGTACCACTCAACCAAAACCAATCTCGAGAGGAAAAATTCTACATGAATCCCAAGAACAATAAAACCATACATGATGAACTCACTCAACTGACCTCAATCTGGGAGTATGGATTTTACACGAATCCCAATGATGCAATAGGACCAAACATCATGAACTCACTCAACCAACCTCAATCTAGGAGTATGAATTCTACACAAATCCCATAGATGCAACAAGACCAAACATCATAAACTCACTCAACCAACCTCAATTTGAGAGTATGGATTTTACACAAATCCCAATGTTTATGAAACAATAATAAGAGTCCAAAAGAAACCATAACTCTAGGTATAAAATCAACCGAACATAAAGCTAGGAGTATAGATGCGGAATGCATCCCAATGTGAACAAAAAAGTGCAATAATGGCCTGATTGACATCCTACGGATAATCCAAGTCCATGAACCACATTATGCCAATAAAACTCAAGAAAACTGGGCGACATGCAAATCGATGTAAAACCCCCCAAAACTAGAAAACTTCATAGTTAAAACACATTTGGTCTTTGGGCACAAAACTCATGATAATCCAATAAAATCTATATTTGGAGTTCGTATGCAAAAAATGACTAGCATAATGGTGCAAAACCCCAAACCCTCATCTTGAAAAATAGGGAAATGCTCATACCTGCCCAACTAGGTAGAGCTAGCATATAGAAATGGAGGGGAACACTAGTTCTCAACTTCCTAACAATTGACTACCAAAAATAGAAGATGAAATAGAGCTGAAACATTAAAACATGAGAGCCCTACCTCAAAACCAAAAGGGAAAAATGAGAATCTAAAGCAAAAAATAAAAATCCTATGGAAGTAGCAAAAAATTGTGACAACCCAAGGTCTCCCCAAGATGAATCCAATGCGACCAATCTCACAATGATCCCATGCCTGTAGCTCCCACAACAATCAAAATAGTAAATCGTCATGAAAAGGATTTTGGGTTTTACTCTCAAACTTTCTAATTCGAAAGTTAGAAGTGAGGAATTCAATTCCTCTTTCAATACTTATTCATTTTTCAAGTCAAGAATCAATTAGGGTAAATAATCAACCAACCTAGTTAAACCCTAAGTTGACCCAAACAAAAATAAGCTATTCCAAGTAATTGGAATTCATCTATGGCAAAGCTGCCAGAAATTAAAAATAATTAAAATAAAGCCTGAAACCCAAAATCACAGGAATTTCCTTAAAAACCTTCATGACAATGCGAACCTATAAATGCACAGACACATTGACAAGTCTAGTCACATAATGCAAATGAGTCCAGAATTATCAAATCACTAGAAGGTTTAATTCAAACATTTAAATACAATACATCAACCATACATGGATGACATTGATAAAATGAATAGTTGAATCACTTACTCCATGTGCCACTACCAGGGATATAATTCTTGTACACTAAAACATATGATCAAGTGCAATTGCATATAATAACATAGCTAAATAAATTAATGCATTAAATACCTAATTTAGCCATTTATTCAAATATACTAATCCATTTACATCACTCATGTTCGCACAAAGCATATCAAAAAAAGAATGAAGTAAATCACCATAGCATTAAATCCACATATAACCAACTTAGAGATATGTCTAAATATCAGATAACCAGATATCATCATAAAATGTACTGTCATCTCAAGATGGCATCATCATGCAAATATGATCAATTAAACAATATAGTAATCTAAAATCTATGATGGTAGAAATCAAAGTATAATCTGTGACCCTCAGGTCATCTCAAATGTAAAACATAATATGAGTAACAAGCATCTCTTAGATCAAATATTTAACAAGGTAATTGTGTGCAACACATAACCCA
Organism: Cupressus sempervirens; assembly: GCA_028749045.1. Lineage (NCBI taxonomy): Eukaryota > Viridiplantae > Streptophyta > Pinopsida > Cupressales > Cupressaceae > Cupressus > Cupressus sempervirens. The sequence goes on from CM053783.1 coordinate 843,252,238, forward strand.
AGAATCGAACATGGAAATTTTATTTCCAATTATTTGATCATTTAATAATGGTTGTTTAAACAACACGAAAAAGGCACTTAAAATACATAAGAGAGAACACTCATAATCTCATAAATCAGCCATAAGCATAATCCAAGAAACTGATACAGTAACATAAATCTAATCATCCCAAGGGTGTATACCACTCATGGTCCCAATCATGATCACTCACCAAGAAACATTATCAAGATTGCATCCATCATGATGAATTATAGAGATTAAATGGGAGAGGCACTATAATTTGGCCATTTAGAACTCATAAGTACCTATGGAACAAGAATATTAGTAGGCCACCCATAACTAATAGGACCCAATGTAGTAGAAGTAGTTGAGGGTCAACCACTAGCATAGGCATAAGCCAAAGGAGAGGCCAACTAACACCACCATGTGTCAACTTCCCCACCAAAAGAGCAGTGGGGTCCTAAGATCATATGGTCTATGAGCGACAAGCCAAAGAGTTAAATTCATAGTGGTACCCATGGGGCAAATTCTGATAATTGGAAATAGAAATTGGTGGCTCTCTAGCCGTAGTGCAATGTGAATTTTCCTAATGATAAAGTAACTCTTGAAGGTGGGCCACCTCTAGAGTCACTTTATTAGCATGCACTTGTATCTGCATAAGCACATTATTACATATACATACTTTAACTTATACATAGAGACATTAATATTTAGAAAGTTGTGAGTGAATAAAATAACATCCCCATCCTTCCAAAATGTAAAAATGATTTTCATCTTGGAAGAATTCCATATCTAAAAGAATCTAAAGGGTATCCTAGGTAAATCACCCAACAAAATCATATGCCAAGAAAAAGGTTTAGGCCTGAAAGACTAAAAAAATTCATGTATCCCATTCCAATACTATTGCACTCTTTTGAAAAACTAGAAGATGTGAAGAAAAGACTCTAATTGACCACAAAAAGGGCACCAAGGATTAGGCACTCCCAGATACTAAATTCTAGAGCCTTGAGGCAAGCCTTCAAAAATAATACACTAGGAAAAATATGCAATCTTGGGTTTCATAGTAGTAGAGAAAATTGTTAGAGATATGTGTCTCTAGACTTTCCAAGATAATTGCAAATACCAATTCTTGTTGAGAATGATGACCATCAAAAAATTGGAAACCAACCAACTATAACCCCTCATGGATTTGTATTAAACTAGAGGAGTTCAAGAATACCTCTTCTAATCATTTCACTAGGGCTTGAAAGATTGAATGCCAAACATGTGAAGTATATGCATGGGTAATAGCAAGACCAACATGTGAAAAGTTTGTAGATATAGGAGTGAGAAAGATATAATTGGATTGGAGGGCATCCCATGACTAGAGACTCATAGTATCTCTAGAAAATAAATCCTTAGGTATTTAGGTGCCATGTTAAATGCAAAGAATGAACACCCTTGATCTTGAAAAGATGAATCCCCTAGGAATGAAACAATGGAGATTGCCAAATATTGTGTTGGTTAAAAGAGAGCCCATCTCTAAAACCATCTTCACTTCAACAAAAATACAATTTAATATCTTCCCAAGCATGCCAAATGATTTTGGAAAGCCAAAGTTCCCTGGATATAAATTAAGTCTTTCATAACAAGAAGGATTTGAAACCAATCCCCTTCCAAGATGGTATGTTAAATAGGAAACCAAAGAAAATACAATGTTTGAGAAGAATCTTCTAGGCTTCATCGCTAGTAAGGGATTTGATGATCCATTTGGCACATAAAGGAAAACACTTCTTTTGGGTAGACACGTGGCCAAGTGCTCTAGATTCCTTGGGAAAATAATAATATTCCCAAGTGACCCTGTGAAACCCATAATGATTCTCTCTAGAAGCCCAAAGATAATCCCTTAACAAATTTTCTAGCTTCATATAAAAATCTTTTGAAGGAGCCCAAAAGGAAGAATAATAAACATGGGTAGCAACAAGCACTTTGGAACAAATATGGAACTTTCTAACTAGATAATGAGACTTAGTGATCTAGTATGTAAGTTTCTTCTTGATTTAAGAAAGAATAGAATTTTAGAGATCCACAAAAAAATCTTAGAAGGGAAAAAGAATACCCAAAAATCAAAAGACTTTCCTATGTTGTATCCACTTCCACTCATATTGGAGAAGCCAATGCAAAGCTATAAGGAAGGATTTCCTATAATACTGAGTTTTATGCCACTTTATGGAAGAACTAGAAGCTATACATAAGGTATACCATGATACTAAAGAACTTATTGGGAAATCTCCTCATCCCCAATTAAAGGTGAGCAAAGAATTAGGTGCAAAGTGGCCACTAACAAGTTGAGAAGGTGGCTCAAGTAGGGAAATTACCTTGACATGACCAATGAAAACTAATGAGAATATCAAATTTCTAAATCACTCTACAACAAGAACATAAAGAGAAGGAGCCAATAGACAATCCTAGAGGATAGATATGAAGAACCCAAAATCTGAGGATTGGTAGTCATTAATGGTGATGCATGTAGAGGCATCCCCAGAAATAATTTGAACTGATTGATTAAAGTAAGGCCCAAAGATAAGATCTTTGAGCATTGCAAGAATTAAGGGCTGCTCAATGTGGTTAGAAGCCTTGGAAAAATTAATTTAAAGAAAAGTCACCTTCTTTTTTGAATGCTTAGCCCATTCCATGCCTTCCTAGAGGGTGATGATATTATGAAAAATATCTTTCAATTCAATGAAATTAGTTTGTCTAGGATGAAAAATAAGAGGAAAAATACAATGAGTCTTGGGAGCCAAGGCTTTGACATTGATCTTGTGAGAGACATTAAGAATAGTAATGGGACACCAATTTGAAATGTTCTTTGGGCCTATTTCTTTGGGAATAAGTTTAGCCCAAAGACTATGAGTAAAAGGCCTCTAGGTGAACCTTGTAAAGATTTGGACCAACATAAGGCCAAAAGGATTTGTAGAACTCACAAGGAAAGCCATCAAACCTAGGGGCATTCTCATCTTCCATGGAATAGATAATCATATTGAGACATTCAAGAGTGAGCATTTGGTCAAAAAATAACTATAAGTATCTGGAAGCTTGGTGGGCATAACATGCACACAATACTGTAAAGCTTGGTCCCTAGTAGGAGAAATTTCCAATGATATGAACACCTTCTCATAATGTCAAAAAAAATCTTGAAGAATATCAAGAATTTAAGTTAGAATTATCTATCCTTAATTTTCTTAATTCCAACAAAGGTACGACAAGCCCTGAGAGATGGGAAAAATTCCTTCAAATCTCTATCACCCATCTTAAACTAGTGAATCCTAGCTTTGATTTGAGCTCCTCTAGTGGAATATTAATTCAAACTTTTCTTGTGGTGTATAAATTGAGCCACTCTAACTTGCAGGTCATTACTGAAGGGATTTGAAGCCAAGGCTTCAGTAGAATCACATTGTTCCTAGGTGTTGACATCATAGGAATGTTGTGTTATGATGATTTAAAATAACTAAGAGAAAGAGGGAGGGGGGAGTGGGGGTAAATCAATTATCCTCAAGTCCATTGTAACAAACACTTTTTCCAAGTCTTAATTAACATCTATCATATCAAAGAAATACAACTATTACTTCATTTTCATAGGGAGATAGTTATATCAATTATGTTCATGTGAATGAGATTAACAGTTACAATTATTTAAATGGAAAACTCATAACTAACATATGAAAACACCATCAATAAATTTACTATGGAAATTAAAATCTACATACCATGGAATTTGAATTGAGAAATCATTATAGGGATGCTTCTGCAATCACCTAGATTAGTCCACAAATATCACTTAGGATAAAATGAAAATTACCATCAAATACCACTATATCAAAATCACATGATGATTACCATTAAATATCACTATATCAAAATCAAATGATGATTACCATCAAATACCATTATATCATTTAGGGCATCACATACCACTATATCAATTAGTGCATTGATTACCATTGGATCATTTAGGGCATCATATATCACTGTATCATTTAGGGCATCAATTACCATTAAATCATTTAGGGCATTAGATACCACTGTATCATTCCTTTCCTTCCGAATTGCTAAACTATGGCATTAACAAAAGATTAGAAGATATGCTTATAATAATTATTCTTATATATGAAAAATTGAAATAACAATCCTATAGATATATTCCATATTCAGTTAGAAGATCAACCGATCTACCTGGTTGCCAATTATATCAATGATAATAATTGCTTTCATTTTAAGAAATAACTATAATGATGATACAACTCAATTCATCTTATCTTCTACTTGAATATACATCATAAAGTAAAAATACCTGTTTCTAACAAATATTTGAATGCATAACTTATCTTTTTTAGATGCATGTTCAAATATCTTGGAGAAAGGGGAAACATTGTCAAGGGCTTAACCACCCAACCTCAGACCATAACTTATCCCCATACAATCTCTAACGAGAAAGGTCCTCCCTACTTGGAATAGGTAGGGAACATCTTGTTAGCCACTGAGCATCCTGGTATACCCACTCGACTTGACAACAGGTGAATATAATAAACATGATCATGCATGAGCTATTAAATAATTCCTATTAAAAATGATAAACATTGTTATGTCACATCTGATTTTGTTTCATGTTATTGTAGGATCCTTTCTCTCACCTCTTCACCCTTTTCCTTGGCTATACAGTCAGGCAAGTCTTAGGTGTTTTAATCTCAAAGAAATGATCAAAACATAGTCCAGGAAGATGTAGAGAATGTTGGCATAAGAAAAAATGGGAAAATATTGAAATCCATTTTTTTAGTATTTTCTATGTTCTAGGATTTTGCATTTTCAGAGGTCTTTGGGGCATTTATGGGCTTTGGTTGTGCCAAGAAGTCATAACACTATGCTTATGACTTTAGACAATAAATGTAGATCTCTAGAATATCTTTCCATAAATTTTGATGGTTTGTTATTTCAAGCTACGAGTAGAAAGTTACAACTTCTACAAGTAGATGTAAATTTTAATATAGTTTTTTATATAGTTTTTATAGTTGTTAGAGTTTATTTTGTATTTAATTAGTTTGTCGACTTTTTATTTTCATTTCCAAGGGATAATGGTGACCCTTGGGATCCATGAAACTTGTATAAACTCTATTTTTCAAAATGAATGGATCATTTTTGTTGGCTTGCAAAACATCTATTGTTGCATTTTAATTGTTTTCAATTTTAGTCATAATATTGTAGGTTTTACACTAGGTATTATAACTTGAATTCATAGTTTAGATCAGTGGTATCAGAGCTTATTCGCTCTTGTATGTCCCATCATATGTAGTCAACTTATCAAAGGTTGGGATTGGCTATGAGAAATCTCTCAGAATATCTTCCTTTGATACATACATGATTGCAGATGGTAAAATAATCATCAGAAGGGATGAATGAATCACTCAAAACACTAGTAGAAGACATGTTAAATAAAAAACATGAAGAAATGATGCAGTAATTTTCACTAATGCTTGAAAAATGAGATTTGGTGGGCAAACCGCATTCAAGGTGCAGGTAAATTTTGACATTCCAACTTTTCATGGAAAAATTGATGCAAATGTTATTGATGAATGGTTGTCCAAATTGGAGAGGTATTTTTGTGTTAAAAATTTCTCAGATATTGAAAAGATAACCTTTGCCCTCCTCAAAGCTGAGAATCATGTGAAGTTGGTATGAGAGGTATAGTTAACAACTGAAGAAACCCAAGAATCTTAGGATGAACATGAATTTTCTATGTTAGTTGATGGAAAAACCACATGGGAATAATTTGTAGAGAATATAAAACAAGAATGTTACCTTGAGGATACCTATGAACAAAAATATATGCAATGGGAATTACTCTGACAGAAGAAAGACCAATCAGTTCAGGAGTACACCAACATTTTTCATGCTCTCTTTACAAACTTCGCATCAAGGACTCAGAAAAACATTGAGTTCTAAAGTATAAGAGTGGTCTTTATAGATACATTTAGACTAAAATGGATTTCTTGAATATAGAAACATTACCTAGTGCTTTCAAATATGCATCAAAAATTGAGGAGAAGTTTAAACAAAGAGGGAGGAGGGAAAATCCAATGAACAAAAAATGGAAAGGTAAAGGTAATAAGCTAATGGGAAAAAAAATAGCCAAGGAACCATCTCCAAATTCACCAGAAAAGAAGATGTGGGGTGTAAAGAAAATAGGGCAAGAATTAGATATGTGGTGTGAAGTCCATAAAAGTCCCTCTTATAACACTAAAAATTGTAGAACTATAAAAAATTTAATGATGGATACCCATGAAGAAGCTATTGAACATGAGATGACAAAAGTTAGAAAATAAGAGGATGAAAAAATCATTGAGGCTGACCCATATGCCACTGTGGCCACTACAAAGGTATTTTCTCATGATGATGAAGAGAGATTATTCCATTCACAAATGTGGGTACCAGGAAAAGCTTTACATTTTATTGTTGATAGTGGTAGTCAAAAAATTTGATATATTCTAAGCTTGTAAAGAGATTGAATCTGAAGACAACATTACACCCACAACCATATTCTATGGGGTGGGTGAGCCAAGGGTGAGACATTCAAGTAAACAAGCAATGCCATCTTTCATATTTCATAAAACCATTCAAAGTTGATGTGATCTATGATGTAGCTCCTCTTGATGTGTGTGATATTATATTGGGGAAGCCATACGTGTATCAACATCATGGAGTGTATGAGTCAAAGTCATGAAGCATAACAATCAAATTAGGTGGACAAAAGTACCAGATTCTAGAGGTAAGTCCTCCACACTCTGCATATTTAATTAGTGCAAGATAGTGCAGAAGGTTAATAGACCAAAATGGTACATTTATGTTATTAATGATCCATTTAGAGGAACAAAAGAAAAACGTGTGTAATTCCCATTCCATGGTGTCCATTACAACAAAACAAAAAAGATCAATGGATTAGATTTTAACAAAATATCAAAATGTGTTTGAGTTACCCACAGGGGTACCCTCACATTGCCAAGTTAGACACTCTATTGATTTGATACTAGGAACACCATTGCCTAATGAGCTAGTATATAGGAGGTCAATTCTAGAGAATGATGAGATAAAAAGGCAGATACAAGAATTAATTTAGAAAGGACATATCCACCCAAGTGCATCTCCCTACAGTAGCCCAATTGTTCTTGTAAAGAAAAAGGATGGTACATGGAGGCTTTGTATTGATTACAAATTATTGAATAAGATCATTGTAAAAAATAGATATCCAATTCCTTAGATAGACGATCTATTAGACTAGCTTAGAGGGGCAAAATTCTTCACTAAAATTGACTTGAAACTTGGGTACCGTCAAGTACCAATTGATCCAATAGATGTATGGAAGACAACTTTTAAATCTAAATAAGGACTATTTGGATGATTGGTGATGCCTTTTGGTCTCACAAATGCCCCAGCCACACTTATGAGGATGATGAATGATTTTCTTAGGCCATTCATTGACTCATTTGTAGTTATATATTTGGATGATATTCTAATTTTTAGTAAAACTTGGGAAGAACATCTGCAACATGTGGAACAAATACTTTCTACATTACAAAACCATGGACTCTATGCAAATAAAGAAAATGCAAACTATTAAGTACTTGGGATATGTTATTGATAGTGAGGGTGTTCATGTTGATCCTAAAAAGATCGAGGTAATTAAAGATTGGCCAACTCCAAGGAATCTCATAGAGTTGCATAGCTTCTTGGGGTTAGCTAACTTTTATCGCAGATTTGTGTTTGGATTTCCACATTTGTCTTGGCCTTTGAATCATTCATTATGAGGAGGTATGAAAGTGAAATTCAAGTGGACAAGTGCTCAAGAACAAGCATTTAGGAGTTAAAATAAAGGTTATGTTCTGCACCAGTTTTATCTCTTCCTAATTTACAATAGTCTTTTGAAATACAAATTGATCCATCAGAATATGCATTGGGAGTAGTCCTCATGCAACATGGACATCTAGTTGCCTACCATAGTGAGACTTTTTATGATATAGTACATAGATATCCCACCTATGAAAAAGAACCATATGCTATTGTTCAAGCTTTCAAGCAATGGAAACATTATATATTAAGAAATGAAACTATCATCCACACAGATCAGAAACCCCTAATTTTTGCAAACACAAGGTAAATTATAGAATGATAGGCATCAAAGATAGTTAGCTTATCTTCAACAATTTCATCTCAATATTTGTCATAAGAAAGGAAGCACCAATAAGGTAACAAATTGTCTAAGTAGGCCTCCAATTATAGGAATAAGTATGGTATTAGAATCATGTGGTCACCAAATAGAAAATTGGGCCCACTTTTATGGACAAGATAATGAATTTTTTGATGTTTATACTCAGCTAGTGGAAGGTAAGCATGTGAACAATTTTTACTTGCAAGATGGAATGCTCTATCACTTTGGCCAAATATGTGTTCCTGAGGAAGAATGTAAGAAGTTAATATGGGAAGCTCACTATAGTAAGGTTGCTGGTCATTTTGGAATAGGCAAGACTACTGCTATAGTACAAAGATATTTTTACTAGCCAAAAATGAAAAATGATTTGATGAAATACATGCATGTGCCATTGTAGAGCCTAAAAATTGTAAGCTAGGTTTATATTTACCACTTCCTATCCTAGATAAACCTTGGAATTGAATTTCAATGGAAATTATGTCTGGTTTTCCTACCACAAAAGATGGGCATGATTGTGTATATGTTGTAGTTGACAAATTTTCAAAAATGGCAATCTTGGTGGCTTGTAGAAAGGCAATCTTTGCTAAAGAAACTCCAAAACTCTTTGAGCATGTTTGGGTTCATTTTGGGCTACCAAAGAGCATTATTTTAGATAGGGATAGTTGCTTTCTCAATAAATTTTGGTCTTCATTATGGGCAATGATTGACACAAAACTAACAAAGTCTACTACTTTCCACCTTGAAACATATGGTCAAATAGAGGTTGTTAATCAAATGATTATTCAAATCTTGCATATTTATCACTCCAAACATCCTTGCACATGGGATGAAAACCTTCCATATGTACAACCTAGCTACAATAGGGAAATTCATAGTTCAATTGGCCATAACCCATTTGAAGTTTATCTTGGATATCAGCCCTTACCTCCAATAAATAATTCTATTCCTATTATGCAACCTAACTTGGTACCATGCTTGTATAAGGAGAAGGACAAAGAAATGAAGTTCATTGATAGAATTCATCATTTGTAGTAGCAAGTTCATGAAATTTTGGAGCAGACCACTGAGAAGTATAAACAAAGGCATGATGAGCATCGAACTCCTCATAATTTTTAGGTTGGGGATAAGGTATGGTTGCATTTCTAGAAGGAACACCTACAAGGCCCTCATAGGAAGCTTTGTCCTCTTCACTATTGTCCTTATAAGATTATGAAGAAAGTTGGTGAAAATGCATTTGAACTCAACTTGCCTCCATTTTTGGGTATTCACCCAATCTTCAATGTAGAACTATTGAAGCCATATTTCCCTCCTTTATTAGATATTGCAGATGTGGCTGAAGAAATCAGTCATATAGAGCTGAATCCAGAAGTTGTAAATCCACTTGAAAGTGATCAAATTGTGGAAGTTGTCATGAAGAATTTGAGGAACCATAAAATCTATTTGTACTATGTGGTAAAAGTAGGACAATTTATTCAACAGGGAAAATGGCTTACACATGAAAAATCTAGCTTCATTTTCCACATTTGATGCAAAGTGTGAATGAAATGGAGCCTATTTCCTCTCAAGGAGGAAGGAATGATCAAAACATAGTCTAAGAAGATGCAAAGGATGCTGGCACAAGAAAAAATGGGAAAATATCAAAATCCATTTTTTCGGTATTTTCTATATTCTAGTATTTTGCATTTTTAGAGGTCTCTGGGGCATTTCTAGGCTTTGGTAGCACCAAGAAGTCATAGCACTATGCCTAAGACTTTGGAGAATAAATGAAGATCTCTAGAATATCTTTGTAGAAATTTTGATAGTTTGTGATTTCAAGCTACGAGTAGAAAGTTATGACTTCTACAAGTAGATGTAAATTTTAACATGGTTTTTTTTATAGTTGTTAGAGTTTATTTTGAATTTAATTAGTTGGTGGAATTTTTTTTTCCATTTCCAAGGGAAAATGGTGACCTTGGGATCCATAAAAATTGTATAAACTCTACTTTTTGAAATGAATAGATTACTTTTTTTGGCTTGGAAACCATCTACTATTGCATTTTAACTATTTTCAATTTTAGTCACAATACCGTAGGTTGTACACTAGGTATTGTAACCTGAATTCATAATTTAGATCAAGCAACTTGCTTTTTTTTGTTGATTCTCAACTATTTCATGAATAATATATATTCCAACGTATCACAATCTATGATTTGAAGATTGTGTTCTTTAAGACTTGTAGAAAATATTAGTTGAATTTTAATCACCAATGGCATATTAAATCATGATTTCATAATATGGTTACTTGGCATTTACTTGCCATAAACAATTATAATTAGAGAAGGTCAATCATATGATTTTAAGTAAAATGATTTGCATCATGTTGTAAAGTATAGCTTACTACTATATAATTAGAATTGTTAGTTTAAAGAATAATTTTGACAACTGAGTGTCAATACACTTAACCATATTTTCACTAAACAATGTCGAACAAAGAGTAGGTGCCGAGTAATATGAAGTGTCAAGCTATATCAAGTGCCGAGTAACAGTAGGGGCCGAGTGTTAACAAGTGCCGAGCTGAGTGTTAACAACTGTTGAGTGTTAACAAGTGTCGAGTGTTAACAAGTGTCGAGTAACAGTAGGTGCTGAGTGATACAGTTTTGTTTAGGTGCTGAGCTATCCCAAAAATAGCATGTGCCAAGCATCAGCAATGCCTCAGGAGCCAAGTAACTCAGGATATCAGCATAAGAGTTTGTGATTGCACAAACTATGATGTAAACTATTTTTGTAGCTGACATAAGATAAATCTCGAAAGATATAGAGATAAGAACAAATCTTTTACATTTCCTATGCAATTTGCATGTAGCCAATTGGAAAACTTGGAAAGGCATGCAACCAATTAGCAAAAGACAAGTATTGAGCGAGAAATTGAGATTCAATGTGGATCGTAGATCCATATCTAACCCTAAGTCTTCGAAGTCTTTTTAAGGAAGGCGAAAGGTTCATTAAAAAAATATATGAGAGGAGCAGAGCAGAATTAAAAAAAAGGAACAGAATGGTATTTGGCAAGAGGAGACTTAGAAAGTAAGAGCAGCAATTCATTAATCAGTTGATCAGAACAAAGCAAGGTAGACAACCAAAAATCAGATATCAGAGGATCGAAATCAGAGAAAGAGCCAGAACAAGTTCCTACATTCAGTAATCAAGGATTGCAAACAATTAGGTTTATAATACCTAATACTCTCTTACCATTGTATTAGAAAGAAAATCCTATGTAGATAGGTTGGCTTAACAGCTATTTGTATATCCTTATCAAAAGGTGATTAAATCCTTTAACAGGGTGACACTTCATGTTAAGTGTTTGAAATCCTCCACCTTTAATAGGGCATGCCTTTAACAGGGCAGGCCATCAGAAGTGGTTGAACAATATTGCTACAGTAATTTTTGTGGGTATCATCCCCACCCTAGTTTTACCTTCTTATTCCTGGAGGGTTTCTGGGTTACCAAATTCCAGTGTTATGTGTTATTGATGCATGTGTTTAGTTTCATGTTTACTTGATGCATTTACATGTAAGCAATTTACTTCCACCTAAAAGTTTTATTGGCTAAAGTGTGATACTTCTAGTTCACCCCCCCCCCCGTCCCTCTCATAAGTACTCTTTCCATATTTGAATATTCCAACAATTGGTATTAGAGCTAATCCAGGTTCTCACAAGGAAAAGCCTAACAACTTGGAGGAAAAGATCTAAAGATGGAAGCTTTCAAACTTGGAAAGATCATTGAAAATCAAGTGATAGATGTGCAACTTGCTCTGCATAGCTTGGAGGAATTTAGAAACAAGTTGAGAAATTCACTAAAAAAAATGAAGGATCTAGCCATAGCTGAAAATGAGATAAACTACAAGGAGATTGATACCACCAACATATTTTCCAACAAAGACACTAAAGAGTTTGATGCAGCAATAGTAGAACTGATGGAGAAAAACAAAGTTCAAATAGAGGAGATAAGATCTCTCAAGATGGAACATGAATCATAGGCCATAATGATATGTGAAATTACTGAACAAAAGAAAAGAGCAGTTGATGATAAGGTCATGATGGAAAATGACAAAAGAAATCTTGCAAACAGACTTGAAGAAAAATGTACTGAATTGACAAGGATCTCAAACATGCAGATGTATACACTTGCCCAAATGATGAACCTTCATCATGAACTCAATGTGAAAGACATTGAGATCTCTACTTTGAAGATGCAAAATGAACAAATGCAAAATGAATTGAATAGAGAAAAAAAGGTAGCAGAGAATCTCAACAAGTCAAGTGAAGCTATCAAGTATTTTGAATAGTTGCTGAAATCCCCGAAATCTGCCCATGATACATTAGGACTTGGATACAATAGCACTGAAGTTGGAGAATCATCAAAGAGTGCAAAACAAAGAAGTAATAAAGGTAAAGATGTTAAACCTACATGTCATTTCTGTGGAAAGAAAGGACATACATCTAATGTATGTAGAAGCAAGAATGCCCATCAGCATGATAAACCTAAAAGTATAAACCATTGTCATAAATGCAAGAAGCAAGGTCATCAAGCATATGAATGCAGAACCAAAACTACTAAGACATCAAGATTTGATGGAAATTGTTATAATTGCAAAAAGTATGGACATAGGGCATTTGAGTGCAGATCAAAACCTACGTGGACATCAAATCAACCAGCAAAAATAGAAGGGAATGAAATTCATTATCATTAGGATTACAACACTAGGCATAAATGTCACTATTGTCAAGAATATGGACATATACCACAAAACTACATAAGAACACATTTCAGAGGGAACTACAAAAGATGGTTGAATCAAACTACATGTTTTAGTTGTTTGAAAATTGGTCATATCAGTAGAAACTGTCCAACAAGGTCAAAGGCATCAAGTTCTGAGTTTAGCAATGGAAAGGCAAAGATATATGATGGACATATCAGAAGTGAAATGAATAAGACATGGAAGAAAAAAGAAGAGTATGGCACATCAAGTGTAGAGATCACTTCACCTAATAGGTCAAGTGATCACACTTCATCAAATTAAGCAAGAATAAGTGTGTGGGATTGATAAACCAAGTTACATCATACATCAGTCCCAAGACATAGAAGAACTGCAAAGAAGAAATCAACATAAGCAAAGATGCTAAGTCAAAATTGAGAGTTTTGCAAGATCTGTCAAAGTTGTCTTCAGGTGCCGAGTTGCTAACAACGACCGAGTTGATAGATGATGCTGAGCTGTGAAATATCAATAAGAGCCGAGCAAAGTGAAACACAATGGGTGCCAAGTCATGTTGAAACCCTTTAGGTGCCGAGTAGACAGTTGTCAGCGCACTAAGCGTTAATTACTCTATTTTGAAGGGTACTAAAATTTTATTTTTGATCATTTTCCCACCATTCAAACATGAAGCAAAATCAAGGTCAACTCAGAAGCCATTTGTGAAGATTTCAATAGCGATTCAGGACAAGTTTCATCAATTTGAGGTATTTTACTTAAGTGCCAAGCTATGTAGAATTTATAAACTTGTTTAAATCGTAAACACTAGTTTGGAAAACAATGACATCTGGGTCAGGAATCACTAAGGGTAGAGAGAGTCATGAAATACAGCTGGTCAGCAAGGAAGTTAAACAACCTGAATTCAAGACCATTCCAGAAGTAGCATACAAGAATGATCCCGCAGGTGCATTATTAGTTATTCCTGATAAAGTTGTTATGGTCCAAGATGTTCGTAGATGTTATAACTGCAAAATTGGAGCCATAGGAGATTTAGAGATCTACAATGCATATGACAAGCTATGCGAGAACAAAAGACTGAAAGATGAGTTCTCAATAATAGAAAGAAAAGGATTAACCAAAACCCTAAAATTTTTGATTGTTTTCAAAATTGAATGGATACGGATAGTTTTGAGCAGAATACATGATGGAGCCTTTTTGTTAGAGTCAGGGCCAGTAAAATTCACCAAGAAAACTATTCATAGGGTTACTGATATTCCAACCCTAGATTGGCCAAAGACCCTGTGAAGTGACAAAAGGGAAGTAATAGAGAAAAACACAGATGCTAAATGGAATAATAGAGGAATGACTATTGACACAGTCACAGATCCCCTACTAGATTTTTCTATGAGAATCATTTCACACAAATCCTATCAATCAAGCATGTTAAATAGTGTACCTTGTATAGCAGTTGATGTTGCATACAAGATAATTAAAAAGGATCACACTTATGATCTAGCAGAGCTCATCTTTCAATAGATTAATGAAAATTTGGGAGCTATAAGGAAGAGCAAGGGAGCTCAGTGCAAATTTGGATCAGTTTTGGTGTGCGTATTTTTCTATCTGATGAAAGAATTTCTTTCTGTGGGTAAGGTAAGATGGAGTCCAGACAAAGCAATTGTTGAACAAATCAATGGATACATTGAACAGATGGGTGAAAATTTTGATGCCCAAATCACTAGTTACTTTGAGGACTTCAAAAAGTCCATGAAACAAAGAATGATGATTCCAGTCTCATTGAATGAGAAATATGAAAAGGACATTTGTTTTCTTGTAGATATAGATTATACCTATATACATGTAGTTATACCTATAGTAAGATGGCTTAGGCCACTAGGTTATGAACTTGATATTGATCAAGCTTCTGTAGTGATAACAACCCTCCTTGCAGAAGAAGCTGATAAAAATGTAAAAGCTTTTGGAACCTATGATGTTGTTAAATCAAGGGTGATAACATATTTGAAGACTTCTTCTACAGTAAAGAAGAAAGAAAAAATGGTGAGACAAATCAAGAGAAAATTTGGTGTTGAAGAAGAAGGAACAACAGAAGAGGAAGGAGATGACATTGAAGAAGAGGGAGATAAACCTCAAGGTTTGAGTCAAGGGTTAGGAGAAGATAAAGAGGAAAGTACTGAGGAAGAAGAAGCCGAGGAAGCACAAGTTAAAAGAAAATCCACAACTCCTCCTGCTACTCAATCCAAGGGAAAGAAAGTAGCTACTCCTGCACCAAAGAGACCTACCACAAGGGTTGCAGCACAAAAAACCAAGAGGAGGCAAAAGGAAAGAAGAAAGAATCAAAGAAGACTGCTGCCGAGTCTAAGAAAAGAAAATTTATTGCTCAGCCTGAAACAGATGAGGAGAAGATAGAGTCAGAGGACAACAGTCAATTTCAAGTGGTAAGACACAAACTTCAGACTGTTGTTGATAGATTATGTTCAAAAATTAGGAATGATGATTTGAAAGGTTTAAAGAACCTAAATTTTTCTAAGCTCACAAGAGTAGAGAAAAAAAAATTAGAGGAATATGTGTATGCTATGATGGCTGAATATAAGCACACACCTCTAAAATTAGATGAATCAATGCCTAAAGAATTGTACAAAATTGTAGAGGATAAATGGCATTTTTGTTTACAAATGGAACAGGAGATAAGGGAGTCAATATTAGCAAGATTGTTTCTTGATTTGTCTAGAGATCAAGTAACAAATGCAGTAAAGAGGAATAATAATAGATTCACTCCCAAGCATAGAGCATTCAACATATTGCAGAATAAAATTGAAGAGGTAGTTACAAAATCCAAAAGATTGTGGAAAATAGTTTACAAGAAAATAGAAGATGTGTATAATGAAGAATATAAGGCAGAGTCAAGTGCCAAGATAAGAGAAAAGAAGGTGTTAGGAACCAAGGAAAAAGAGAAGGAACAAGTGGAGAAGAAGAGTGAAGAAGAAAAGGAAGAAAAGGCACATACAGAGGAGAAAGAGGAAGAGAAAGATACAACTGAGCCACAAGATCAAAGTGTGCAAGACACACAGGTATCTCCTCCTAGTCCTCCTCATGCCACCATCACACCTGCAGATATTATAAAAATAAAATATGTTACAAACACTTTAAATCCAAATATCAATCCATTAACTACAGAGGATTTAGAAATCCTTGACCAATCATCACTAGTAGCAAAATTAAGTTCAAATCCTGTATTGGTCAGTGTTGATGAATTACAGAATCTAGAAGTTAAAACAAAGATAGTCAAGGTAAAAGCACAAGTGCCATCCTCAACCATACAAACTACTGGTATTCTATTTCTTCCACCACCACCTCCACCAAGTGTAGTCCCTTATACACTTCAAATGCCGAGTACAACAGCAGGGGAAATAAAAGAAACATCTAAACAACCAACAAGTTCAACCCCACCTAGCAATCATAAAAGGGATACTCAAGCTGAAGAAAAAGATGAGACAAAGAAGAAGGAGGAGTCTACAATACAAGCACTGGTTGCATTACCAAAATTTGGTACTCCAACACAGACTCTTCAGCAGCCGAGTACTGATGGGCTACAACTACAAATCAGGACACCAGGCTCAAGCTCATCAAAGGTAGTCAGGAAACTTCACTATGGAGTTCCTAAGCTTGATGAAGAAATAAAGATCCCATATTATGAATCTAGCACTCTCACAAAAGAGAAGATCAATGAAATTCAGAGTGCATTGGACAGAAGAAGGAGACAAGAAGCACTAAGAAAAGAACACAAGCATAAGCTTACCTTGAATGAAATAAAAGACATATTCACAAAATATTTCTGCTTACAGTCTCCAGATGAGTCAAGACCAATTATAGAGCAACTATCTGATATAGTTGACCAGGTGACTAGTGAAGACTAGGAAACAAATGCCAAATTGCTCGAATGGTCAGAAAGAAAGTTCCAAGGCAAGGTAAATAATAAAATATTCGGTGATATAGCACTGTCAGAAGTAGAACTAGCAAAGAAAATTAAAACAATTAAAACTATACTAGGAAACATCCTTTCCCTGTACAACAAGTTGTGTGATTTTTCCACATTCACACAGGACACTAGCCAAAAAATACTGAGCTTGGAGAACAATCTAAAGATTTATAGCATGCAACTCCCCACAAATCTAGCTTAGAGTGAGAAGCATTTTGCCCAATCGCTTCACACACAAAGAGAGTTAGCTATCTTAGCAGCAGAGGAGGCAACCACAAAAGCTAAATTGATGCAAATTCAATCCTCAATAACTCCTCATTTGGAACTACTTCACAAGGAGCAGATAAATGCAGAGACAGTCCTCAAGAAAGACCCCAATCTTTCTTCATCTGATGGACTTGTACACCTAGCAATAGAGATTGCCATCTAGCATAAGTCATTAGATGTCGCACTAGCAAATTGGGATGTAGCTCTGAAGGTACTCCTTGAAGTAAATAGTACATTTTTGGCCAAGTATGGCATTTCCTTGTAAGACCCTTGACATAAGTGTTAAAAAGGGGAGAATAAGTATGGGGGAGTGATAAGAAGAGATTAAGTATGGGGGAGTTAAGTACATGAATGAAATGATAAGTATGATAAAAGGGGGAGATATCAAATTTTGGGAGATTACATACAGAAACAGGATAGAAATCACTAAGTGTACATACATGATCAACTAACAAGGAATCATAAGGATCTTAGTTAAGTGTTTTTGCCACTCATGTCAAAGGGGGAGATTGTTAGTTTAAAGAATAATTTTGACAGCTGAATGTCAATACACTTAACCATTTTTCCACTAAAAAATGCCAAACAAAGAGTATGTGCCGAGTAATATGAAGTGCCGAGCTATATCAAGTGCTGAGTAATAGTAGGTGCCAAGTGTTAACAAGTGCTGAGTGTTAATAGGTGCCGAGTGTTAACAAGTTCTGAGTAACAATAGGTGTCGAGTGATACAATTTTGTTTAGGTGCCGAGCTATCCCAAAAATAGCATGTGCCAAGCATCAACAATGCCTCAAGAGCCGAGTAACTCAGGATATCAGTATAAGAGTTTGTGATTGCACAAACTATGATGTAAACTATTTTTGTAGCCGACATAAGATAAATCTTGAAAGATATAGAGATAAGAATGAATCTTTTACATTTCCTATGCAATTTGCATGCAGCCAATTGGAAAACTTGGAAAGGCATGCAACCAATCAGAAAAAGATAAGTATTGAGCAGGAAATTGAGATTCAATGTGGATCATAGATCCATATCTAACCCTAAGTCTTCGAAGTCTTTTTAAGGAAGAGGAAAGGTTCATTAAAAAAAAAATATGAGAGGAGTAGAGAAGAATTAAAAAAAAGGAACATAATGGTATTTGGTGAGAGGAGACTTAGAAAGTAAGAGTAGCAATTCATTAATTAGTTGATCAGAACAAAGCAAGGTAGACAAACAGAAATCAGATCTCAGAGGATCAAAATCAGAGAAAGAGCCAGAACAAGTTTTTGCATTCAGTAATCAAGGATTGCAAACAATCAGGTTTATAATACCTAATACTCTCTTACCATTGTATTAGAAAGAAAATCCTATGTAGATAGGTTGGCTTAACAGCTATTTATAGATCCTTATCAAAAGGTGATTAAATCCTTTAACAGGGTGACACTTCATGTTAAGTGTTTGAAATCCTTTAACTAGGTCACTATTGACACAGTGTAAAGCCTTTAACAGGGTAGACCATCAGAAGTGGTTGAACAATATTGCTGCTGTAATTTTTGTGGGTATCATCCCCACCCCAGTTTTACCTTCTTATTCTTGGAGGGTTTCTAGGTTACCAAATTCCAGTGTTATGTGTTATTGATGCATGTGTTTAGTTTCATGTTTACTTGATGCATTTACATGTAAGCAATTTACAATCACAACTTAAACATATATGTTATATATGTTTAAGTTGTGATTGTCCTGGTAGACATGCATGCAAAATCAACAATATTAGATTTCCACAATCCATTTGTAATGCAAGTTCATTTTGGATTTGATTGTGTGTTTTTTAGCGTCATCATTTTAGATCACTCTCTATAATCCATCATCAACTAGATGAGAGAGTGCAAGATGCATGCAAAATTTCATATCATATGCAAGGCATGTGAACTATTTTATAGAATTCCTGAAAAATATCGACAGTAACTAATCAAACTATCATAAACACTGACAGTAACTAATATGCTTCTTCATTAATATGTCTGATACAATAAGCAAACTTGGCAACTATGCACAACAAGTTATACACTAAAAGGAAATCATTTCGGAGATACAGAATTTGAACAACCATATGTTAAGATTCTACAATTTGTATCACTTGCCTAAGTCTGACAGTTGAGAATAAGTTCGTCATCCTCCCTACAATATGTTCCAATGGCCTGCACATCCTCAAAAGTTCAAGCATCTTGAATTTGTAGAATATGAATTGTTTGGTAGTGAATGGACATGATTGACAATAAATCATCATATAAAAAGACTCCCATGTGAAGCATGAATAGCAAAGGAAATGAATATGGGTGATAGGGAAGATAATATAATAATAGAGGTTCTTAACTTTAGTTATAGTCATGATATGGGTAATGCACAACTGCCTCCTAGATTCATGTTCCATCCCACTGATGAAAAAATCATAACACATTATCTCATTACAAAGGTTTTAGACAGAAATTTCATAGGAAGGGCCATTACTGAAGCAGACCTAAACAAGTGTGAGCCTCAAGGAGGGTTCAATTCCCTCCTTTATTATTCAATATGCGTCTAATCCCACACACCCATTTGATCTCGAATGATGATATGTACTAAATGCTGAGTGTCTATGCTGAGTGCTCAAATACCATCCATTTCATGCCTTCATTTGTACACAATTTATTTCTAGTTTCTTTATACTTGCACACCCATTTCATTTCATATGATCTTCTAAAAATTGTGTCACTCTATGCTGTCAACTATTTCCTCTTGATTGATGATCTCATAATTGTTGAATGAGAGCTTTGGGATAAGCTATACGCATCCATCAAAGCATAAAGGATTTTTTTAGACAGTGTAGATGAAGTAGTAGCATTTGCCTTGGGAGACATGCTTGCAAAATGGAAGCATAGATAAGTCATGTGAACTATTTGACAGGATGCCTAAACGTAATGTGGTCATCAAAAGCCATGGTTGCTGGATATGCACAAAAAAGATATATTGAGAGAATATATTTTTTTAAGTTGCAACTGCCCTAGTAGACATGCATGCAAAATGTGGAATCCTAGACAAATAGTTCAATTGAATCCTCCTCTTGGAGAAAGGCTACAACAAATACATAGTTCAATTGAATGGTCTATAGATACCATCAGGATCCCCTTCTGAATAGAAGAGCCTAGAAGCTGAACAAACAAGGCCAATATGGCCACCCCCACTATAGTATAAAGAGAATTGGTGGTAAATTCAAGTCCAAGCTACAAAAAAAAAGACATTTACATAGAAACTAAGAAACCCTATCTGGCAAGAAAAGATATATAGAGATTTTTGACTGAAATTACAAATTGATGCTAAAAAAATTAAACCATAAGAATTGTTCTGTAGAATAATAAAAAAAATGATAGTAGCATACATTTCTCATTTTCAGGCTATTCTAGTGCTCATTGGTAGGTTTTTGTACCTACTAAATCACGTTGCACAAAATTATATGGAATATTTGATTATTTAATATAATCTACATGCATTATGCAATCATATGATTCAATATCTTACCTAGTCATACAATATATAAATGATAAGATAGTTGATAGTGATTTATGATTTAACAAGATGTAGAATATGCAAATGCCATGATAGTCAAGATCGATCTCACAAAGTTTAAGAGGCGCTACTTGATAGATTGACTTGTTTCAGAGGCAACCACAAAAGGATCAAATGCCCTGGAAAGAAATCCATTACTATAATATACCTAACACTTCCCTTAACAAAAATAATATCTGCTACCAATTTATTCCAAATCCAAGCAATCAAATTCAAAATACACTAAGCATTAGATAAAACAAATGATAATATAATGCAGGCCCCAATAAGCATAGTAACAGTGCAAGATCTATAATGGTATTACCTACAAATCAACATTGCACCAATCCATAGGATGATCAACCACAAATAAGACTTCATAAAATAACAAGTACTACTCTTCTTCCAGTTCCCAGAATTCTACTGCAAAAGATCATGATTTTAGTCATAGGCACTAACTATAATAGGAACTATTAATGAAAAGAGCATTATTGTTTAGCTCAAATATCAAATTTATCTATAAAATTATTTTGTGAATCTTACAAGAATATTATATCAAATTTATCTATAAAATCACTTTGCGAATCTTACAATCAGAGAAATAGCAAGAAGAAAGATGAAGAATCAAACACCTGAAGGATACAATGTTGATGCAGCTTCAGAAAGATCATCCAAAATACATGATATGCTCAGGCTGAAGGAGCTTTGAGATTCATTACTACACTTGGGAATGTGCTCATCTTCAATCTTTTGAAATATCACACACTTGATTTTTTTCCACATCTTGTTCAAACCATATAATGCAATCTCATCTGTGAAGCATATTAAAAGCTAATAGAGCATCTTCGCTAGCTGATCTCCCTTGTGAGCTCAACTAAAAGAGAATTCCTAAAGAAAATCAGTCTAAAAATCTATTTTTTCTGAAAGGAATTGAAGAGAAAACAAATCCTTATGCTAAATGTATAGACCAAAAACTCACATGCAAAAATAAAGGTGAACACAACCTTTGTCTATAATGGGAAGATCTCTATAGAAATTTGGTGCATAAAGAACCTATAGTTAGCTCATATTTAAACCAATATCAAGATTATGGACACATGAAGCATACCTGATTGATCAAAACCAAATCACTACCAAGCCTTTTAACCACTCCTTTAGCACTTTCTAGATCACCAAGTTTGCAACATGGTTTCTGTTTATTTTTGTATCTAATGTTAATATGACATCTCCATCTAGAAATTTCTTCAGAGCCTGAAAGATTTATACATGAAGTGATCAAAAACTCAAAATCTATCATGAGAAATAGAGCTCAAACATTCATAGTTTATATATCTGTATTTAAAGGCAAGATAAATTCAAATGAATTTTCAAGATTGAACAAGTTCTTCAAAATATGAAATTTGAAATAAAATTATAATTCAAAAATTCTTCAACAATAAATTTAATGCAGAAAATATCTTCATTTCATGGTTGATATCTATGCAAGTTGAAGATTGTGCATTTAGTATCTCTATTTCATAGTATATAACCTTAATGCAAGTTGAATTTTGTTCATTAATTTCTTTCTAGGTAATAATTTGCATGTTCGATCTTTGTGAGCTCCCAAATTGAGTGTGGTGTCTATTAATGGTGCTTCATTTTTTATTGGCTCTAAAAAATAGAGTGAAGTAGTAGAGTCATCTCTCTTCATCTGTCTTACAATAGAGTAAAGCAGTAGAGAGGGCTTGATGAAAATGAGTCTAGAAAAGCCAAACCTATATTATAATAGAGTTAAGTGATAATGAATGTAAGTATATGCCTAGAAATCATAGCAATGCAAACTACTGTCACCATGTTTGAAATTAATGACAAGCAATGAAGAAACTTTGGAATTTACTTGGTGCTTGGTGGCCCCTTCAACAAAATATTTTCCTAGGAGCTCCACAATATACCTACATCACTTTGTCTTTTTGAAAAAAGAATACCTTCTTTAGCCTTGAAATAGTTATCTCTCTGCAAAAAGTGAATTGTCTCACAATGGAGTGATGTAGTTGAGAGGGCTTCATGTCATAGTGAACACTAATGTAGAGAGCCTTGAGAAAATGAGTCTAGGAACTAACCCTATCTTATAATAGAGTATAACTCATAGCAACATAAAACCACTTAGAATAACTCTGGCCAATTGATCTATCATCAATCACCTTTATCATATGTTGTTGATGTCTCTTAAATAATGCTATATGGTAAATTTAAAAATCATATCCAATATGACCAACCCTCCTCCATGATGCTCCTAATTTTCCAATTTGAATATTGCCAATTTTTTAAACACAAGTTAACTACCATTCAATCATCTTTGATTACTATATCATACATATTAAAAGCATCACCTTTATCATATGCTATTGGTGTTGATCATATGTAGGACTGAACACGTGTGAATAGCATTTAGTGGTCAGAATCCACCTTAATGAAGGTTGCACCCAAGATTTTCAAAGTAGATTTAGGTGCTAAGAATGAAAAATCACTAAATCATAGCTATTTAGGAGCTTGGAAAACCTTAGGAACAATCCATTACAGCTTGCAAGACTAGACATGACCATCTTCATGATCACATCTAAGGTTTATTAGGCTAGAAAAAGTAGGAAGAGTCGTATTAGGCCATGAAACTCCTCTTAGAATCAGGTTTAAGATTGCAACAGTCTAATGTCTCCCCATCATGTGCTGGAGAGCAACTAGGGCTTTTAGGCTTTTTGGTCAACTATGTGCAAAAGTGCTTCAAGTTTGCTACAAGACTCCTACTATCTTCCCCTAACTTAATCCAACACAAAAAAACTATTTTCAAAGTTCTAGGTGTTCATTTCATTGGTAAACCCAACTTGCTATCCTACTAGGCCTAATTTGCAATTAAGTCTCCAGTGAGCTTTTTCTTTCCTCCTAGATGTCCCAAAAGACTCTCATAATCACATATTCTAATACCTAGTTGGCTATATTTCAACATATCTCAAAATTAGATATTGGTGTTTTGGACCAATTGTCCCCAATAGACGATTGTCACTAGTTTTTGGCCTATTTGACCCCACTTTTATAGAACAAGTGTGTGACATATGTGGCTTCTAGCCCTCAAGCTTTCAATAGTGTTTTTGTTTAACCCCAATCAAAAGAAATTACAACCAATTCAGTCTCATATACCCTGTAACTATGAAAGCCCCAAATTGCTCTTGCAAACCCTTATCTAATTAGGGCTTGCTCATTATATGACTCTCCAAAAAATTTTCAACTAAATGAAAAATGTTTCAGCATTAGGTTAACATAATAAAATTATCCCAATCATAAAAATATAATGTTGTTCAGGCAGATTGCTCACTATTGTAACCAAACCTCATAATTAGTGTTCCTTCAATCATAACAAGTACGGTGATCACCTTGCACAGTTTGTCTTTCTGCATTCTAGTGGTTAGGATAGTATGATACATGTTAGTTTGAGACCATCCTATGAGGGTGAGGGCATCATCTTGCACAGTTAGTCTTTCTGCATTCTAATGGTTAGGATAGTATGATAAATGTTAGTTTGAGACCATCCTATGAGGGTTAGGGCATTTTCTTTCATAGAATGGTCATTTACAGTTAGTATTGCTGAAAATAACAATGAAGTAGAGACTTTCATGGCTTTGAAGGGTTAAAGAGAATTTGTAGCTTCCTGATGCAAAGTACAGACCAAGGGTGACTCCCTTGTTATTGTTACAACCTTATAAGAAATCAGATTTAAGATTGATGTTTAAAAAATGTGCCAACCCAAGATGTGCCAACCCTTGCATTTTGTTAAAGCCATTATAGGTATGGATGTGGATACAATTACAAAGGTGACTTTTCTTACACTACTGTGGTGAAAGATAGATACCTACATCACCCCTATGTCCAAGAAGTGGATGTTCAGGCAAGCTTGCCTAAGAAACTTCCCTTGCACTAATGTGGTGAAAGATAGACACCTACATCACTCTAGCATCCAAGATGTTCCAAGTAGGAATAGATGTATGGGCACAATTCAAACTAAAGTGTCTATTATAGATGATTTCTTCATGAAGCTTGAAATTAGGTTTCAAATAACATAACATGTGTATGGATCTTAAATAGGCTCATCCACAAGTGAATGGATTATTACTAGTATATAACTGCAAGAATGAAAAGTTAAAGAAATAATATAGTATATGTATAGGCATTTCATATTACAATGGGATGCGGCTATTTTCCATATAAAAATGGGATGCAACTATTCTCATGGGAGTCATATGATGCCTGGGTGATAGAAGTTACTACAGTTACATTTTCGAGGGTAAGGCTGAAACTACTAAATGCTAAGAAGCTCAACCCTTGATCAAGAGGCCTTGAATAAACTTAGAGACCCCATAAGGAATGAATGGGTTGTGAAAGTATAAAATGAGCTACTTCATTTGGACTGTAGATGATCATTGAATACTGCAACACCCTGATGGACATATTGCTACTATCTTCCCAAACAACTCCATTAGAAAGTTTGATCACATTTCTCCACTCTTCTAGGCTATCAACTGGATAGGTCATTTGACAGAAGACTACAAACATATTTATCTAAGTCTCTACTAAAATTTGTATGCTATATATTGCATCGATTTTGATTAACCTTCATATATCCTTTGCTTACCTTGTGTCTCTCTCTCAAAGGTATGGGATAGACAAAAATAAATAAATTTGGCATTCCATAATGTTCCATATCATGTAATGTTTTCTAAAGCATTGCTTATTTTACTACAAATTCACAGTTAGAAATAAATTTAACTAATAATAATATATGAATCTTGTAGCTATCATTCAAAACAAAAATTCAAAAAAAACACCCAAAGGGATATTTGGAATGGGCAAATTAATAATACAAAAAACAAATTTAAACTTCTATTGTACCTTGATCTTCTCCATAAATTTTTCATCAACATCTAAATGTTTAAATGTGATAGGGTGCCATCCTCGCATGTCAAGTTTTCTTTTAGACTGATTCCAAAAAGTGTAAGTCAAGGTCCGGCACTCGAGTTCATCTTCAAGACCTTTCATCTAGATATGATAAATGAAGCAAATGAGTTAAAGTGGTGTTGAAAGTAAGAAATCAACAACAGTTGGAAGTTTTTGAAAATAAAATTTTGAATATCTTTTGATTCCCTTATATCAAAAATTTAACCAAAAAACACAAGCATTCTAGGTTACAATTGTAGAATTTAATTTCAATAAAAATATAGTGATAGCACTGCTTTTAGTGGCAATAAAACATGTTTTCAATCCAAGATAAGAAAGATAATCAAGTGCATAGGAAAATGATCATAAAAGAGGATTAATACCCATAGCTAGCAATGTTTGTACATAATGCTCATAAGATATACAATTATTCTCTTTTTGAAGAACATCAAGCTAGCAATAGAAAGAAATTAAGAAGGGCTAGATTAGTGATCTAAACATAGTTCCAATGTAAAATGTTAGAGGAGAAACATCATCTAACTAATCCTGAATCTAGATATTATGTTGTATATGAAAAAAAAAAAGTAAAGTAGTTCATTCAGAATCTAAAATCTAATTGTAGATGCACAAACAATGTATATCTCAAACACATTTACTAACATAGATATTTATCTCATTAAAACATTGCAAGTTGGTACTAAAGTATATAGGCATTGGAACACTAGGAGGACTAGTGTTGGATACTTCAGTGAGGAGGCAAATACCATGCTATTTGTCAAGACTTGAGACTGATAGATGACATTTGCATGTGAGAAAATATTACTTTGAATTCATGACATATCCATACAACCACTTGTTTTGCAGGATAAACAAAAACTAATCTTCCAAAATAAAGTAATTAAATAATATACAAGATAGGATGGGAGACTAAGTTCAAAAGAAGTAGATGGACACAATCGTTTTATTTCATTAGACATACCAGCATGTAATAGAAATTTCTATTGATCAATCATAGTAGATAACTAATAGTGATCCATAAACAAGGCGACTATTCCACTATCTTGTCAAAATAAATCTCTAGCATCTCAATCAAATGCTTGAATGATCTCTACATGAGTACTTCTAGCAAGAGTATAAAAACTATATGAACAACACAATTCAAACAAATTTATAGGATCTAATCAATTCTTTAAAATCAATCAGAGATAGTGCTGAAATCATATAATTGAGTCAAGAATTTCTTATCCTCCTACCACAATTGGTTGTATTGTCTTTATAGCTGGAAACAACAGATCCATGACTATTGTGGCATGCTATCTCCTACTATGCCACAAACTAAACCCTCTTTTTGAGTAAAGAATTTCTTATCCTCTTGCCACAATTAGTTGTATTATCTTTTAGGTGGAAGCACCAAATCCATGACCATTGTGGAGACAAAATTATAGAATCAAATCAATTCTTTAAAATCAATCATAAAGAGAGTTCTTAAATCACATAATTGAGTTAAGAATTTCTTATCCTCCTGCAATTAGTTGTATTGTCTTTATAGGTGGAAACAACAGATCCATGACCACTGTGGCATACTATCTCCTGCTATGCCACAAACTGAACCCTCCTTTAGGAATCTAAAAAAATCAAGTACAAAGGAAACAAAATAAGAGTTATAAGGGACAACGATTGCACCTAAACATTACTTCTAGAATGCTAATAAAAATCTAAGAAATATCTAGGACCAAATCAAAATCAATCATAGAGGCAGCGTTGAAATCAATTAGGGAGTTGAAGAGTTCTTATCCTCCTGTTCAAATTAGAGTTAGTTGTATCATCTTATAGTTGGGAACACTCCAAATCCATCACCATTGTTGTGTACCATCTCCTATTATGCCAAAAATTGAACCCTTCCTTTAGGAACCTAAACCAATTGAGTACAATGGAAACAAAATAAGGAGTTGTAAGAGACAAATTGCACCTAAATATTACTTCTAGCAAGGGAAGTAAAATCTAACATAAATATAGGACCAAATCAGTTATAGAGGCAGTGTTGAAACTTGAAATCAATTCAGGGAGTTGAGAGCTCTTATCCTCCTACCCAATTTAGAGATTGGATCATTTAATAACTAGAGCACCATATCCATGTCAACTGTGATGTGCACAATATCTCTATTAACCTAGAACCTCAACCTTCCTTTACCTACATCTGTATGGAAAAATTTACATTTTTTTGTGTTATAAAAAGGCAATTCTATAAGAAACTAGCATCAAATCTGATCTTTGAAGCTAACATAGAGAGAGCATTGAAATCAAATAAGGGAATTGAGAGAAGTTCTTATAGTATTGTTTTATAGCTGGAAACACCAAATCCATGTCCATAGTTGAGTGCTCTTATCCCTCCTGTCACAATTAGTCGTATAGTCCTATACTAGGAGAACAAAATCCATGTCCACAATTGAGCGCTCTTATCCTCCTACCAAAAGTAATTGTATTATCCTATACTAGGAACACCAAATCCATGACCATTGTGGCATGCTTTCTCCTCCCTGTAAATTTACCTATTAAGCCAGAAACAACCCTCCTTTCGGAACCTAAACTAATCAAGTGCAAACAAAACATAATATTTGTAAGAGAAAGACATCACACCTAAATATTAATCTAAGAAAACCATTAAGAACAAATCACTTATTTAAAATCATTCAAAGAGGCAGCATTGAATTCAAGTATGATAGTTAGAGAGTTCTTATCCTCCTACCCAAATTAGAGATCGAATCATTTAATAACTAGATCCATGTCCTATCAAGATTATTTCAATTCAGTCGTAACCTGAACCACTTGACTATAAATAGAACTATTTTTAATGAATTAAAGTTGCACTAAAGTATATAATCCAAAATGCCATAGTATCAATTTTTAGATCATTGAGGATGTATGTCAGTTCTAGATGAAATATTGGTGATCGCGAAGACATCACTTATCTCAGAATCACATGTTTTCTTCGTTTTGTCTAACTTTTTTGTGTAGAATTTATAGCCATGGTAGTACATAGCTTTGTGGTGTTTGACCTGCAATTATTCAAACATGTCGAGATTATTTGCATCGATCTGTGAGTTGATATTAAACTAAGGTCTCATGATTAGTAATTTTATGCATACCTTTGTATCTCTTAAGCCATATATTAGATCAAGTACTATTTGTGTAACATTGGGATCTCCATTACGATGAGCTTCTTTAACCAATGATGCAATGCCATCCCATGTTAATTAGAGACCATTTTCTTGAGATTGTTCAATCCATACTATCATCCAATCAAGATTTTTGCAATATACAAGTGTAGTGCATCCCACTCATGACCAACTATAAAGAAGACAATTACACCAGTTAGAAACAACTTATATATATTGATGATGGATAAGAACTATTAAACTACAAAAAAAAAAACTTTTAATTACCTCTCATCCTCCTCAATCTACCTTTCCCCGTTAGGTACTCCCCTTCGAAGTTGTCATTAAAGTTGGGATCCCAAATGTGATCTACATGGATATATGCTACAAACTTTGGAAGATATTCAGTAATGTACACCATGGTCTGGTATATCATATATCCCTCTATCTCAAAACCCTCAGGACATGCTCTTTGTCAAACCAAGCCCTTCATAAATTTCAAGTGCCTCTCAACCATCCACATTGATCTAGCTTGTAGAGGTCCGCACAATTAACTCTCTTCAACTTGATGTATGAGGTAGTGTTCTTAAGCATTGAAAAAGGTTGGAGGTAAACACTTTTGCATTTCATACATAAGCTATGGAATTTTTCTCTTCCAATATTTTATATCTTTTTTGTCAATTTCTTTAGATGATAACCACCTAAAAGAGATTCAACATGAAAAAACACATAAATGAGATTTCAAATAAAATTATACAATAAATTTTAGATAAAAAGCTACAAATCTAAGAAAAAACACTTCTATCCTCGTGTATTTTTCAAAATCATATATAACTTATTTAATATTATTGTCAAACTATTGTGGAAGGGATGGACGTAGGATGAACTACAATCATTAAAAATAATCATTTCAATATATTATTAAATAATGAAATAGGTAGTACATTCAATATTACAAATATACTATAAATAGAGAACATGACTTACCTTGACAAAGGTATGCCAATCATGTGTTTTCAACTCTGGCCCAAAATCACCTTTCTTTGATAGAAGAGTGCTTATATTTACAACAAATCTTGTTGGAAATTTTTTATTTTTTGTGACTTCTTTTAATTCATCACTTTGTTGCTCCGTTAATAACCAAGGAAGGGCACTTGTATTTATGCAGTCTCCATTGCTATTTGATTCAATGAAAGGTTTTAGTGCATGATTGGATTCATGAATGTCAGTAAAAATTTTGAAAATTTGTTCTCTATCACACCTTCCATCCAACATTTTCCATAGTGTCTTTGTTACATTCTTTCCAATATGCATAGCATCAAACAAATGCACAATTGGGAGATCCTTGTAGTATGGTAACTTATTAAATTGAGTAGGATAACTTTTCATTCCTCTAGGAAGTTGGTCATTGATGCCTTGAGGACCTTCAAAAGCATCAATTACAACATTACTAAATATAAGACAATATTAAAATACAAATTTTAAACTTTGGACAACAAATTGGACATTACCTCGATGATTTAGTGGATCGTATTCCAACTTTCATAAATGAGGTGCCATTCTTCATAGCCTTGATGATGTCTCTTCTTTTCCATTGAAAAGATGTTTTTCAACAATTCAATACCTATGATAATTGTAGAGAAAGTGTCTAAAATCATCAAACACCTACTTTCCTAAAGTTCTCGAATGACGAGATTTCATCTTCGGACCACAAACTGGACATGCAAATTTTCTCTTTTTCTGAAGACCTAAAAGATCATGTACAATTAGCATGCACAACTTAAACATTTGATAGTAATATGTAAGCACTATAATAGACCAAAAATATGTGATATTAACAATATAACATACCACAAAAATGAGTTATCCCAGGGGCATCATGTATTGTCCATACAAGCATTGCATGGAATTGAAATTGTCGATGTCCTATCGGTTTAGAGATGTCATACATAGTGATGCCATTCCATAACTTCAACAACTTGTCAATTAGGGGCTCAATATACACGTTCATATCTTTAACTTGGTATTTACCTAGCAATTGAATGAACATAAACATTACATAATTATTATGACCATTTTCATGCACTATTTATAAATTAATTTAGATAACTATAAAATGAAAAAATACCTGGCACAATCATTGACAACATTATGTGCTCCCTCTTTATGGAAATCCAATGAGGAATGTTATTATTAATAACAAAAATAGGCCACACTGAGTAAACATATCTCATATCTCCATATTGATTGACACCGTCCGCTACCAATGAAAACTTTAGATTATAAGGTTCTTCTTTAAAGTGTGACCATGTTTCTTCTATCTCTTTAAATGCAGAATCATCGGCAGACATTTGCATAATTTCATCCTGACTCCTATTGCATGCATAGTAATCCATAAATTGTGCCAAGCTAGCACACCTGAATAACTGTTAAAGACGTGGAATAATGGAAATGTACCGAAGAACCTTGTGAGGCACTTTTTTTGTTATTTGATCTAACTGATATCTACTAATATGACAATCAGGGCATTCTGTTGCAAATTCATGTTGTTTATAATATAGAATGTGATCATTAGGACATGCATGTATTGTCTGATATTTCATTCCAATACGATTCATAATGTTAGATAATTCTCAGTATGAACGAGGCAAAATATTTGATGGTGGTAAGAAAAACTCACCAATCAACCTACAACAACAAATATGAATTGTTAATATAATGAATAGTAATTGCATGCTAACATTGAAGATGACAAAAGTGACATACCTTAGCATATGTGACATTACTACATTGGATATACCATTCATAACCTTTAAGTTCACCAACAACACTACAACCGAGAGTAGAGTTGTTTGGAAGTCTTTGTATAAGGGCTTGTGTGCCTTCTCAAGTAAAGGTATATCAAGACCATCTTCATCATCATTATTAGATTCACTAGTACCATAATTGTGAGCCTCTTCATCACCTACCCTAATACCATCTTCTTCAATCATGTCCTCTGGCACATTATCATCTTCTTCCATGGCAGTGTTATCCTTAGCTTGGATATTCACTTCTCCATGTTCATCCAGTAGGAAATCCACATTCAACAATGGACAAAAATCATGGCCCCATTCAACATGACCATGTTGCCTACAATGACTCTAGGCTATTGTGATTAGAATTCTTTGAGGCTTTAAGCCTTTACACTTTTTGCAAGGACAATAACATTTATCAAGTTTTCTTCAGAACTGAGCCCACAATGCAGCCATTGTCTCATTATTTTGTTCAGCATTTATATTGTCAAACATAGTCTTTCTTCACAAGAAAATATATCTGCAAATAAATTGGACATGTTGTGATTAATTCTTATATCTGCACATATGGTTTTTGTTGATTAATGTTTTCAAATGTAACTAAAATGACCCTATAATTTCTAGAAGGCTTAGATGTTTGCAAAATGTGGATTTATAGACAATGTATGTTAATTATTTGCAAAATGCCTCAAAGAGATGTCACAAGGTGAAAGTGACTTAGGTGCTAACAACAACATGCCTTGACTAATCCTAATAGCAATGAGTAATGTGATTAATGCATAAACTAATAAAGATGACTAAAAGATTGAAACATATTAGTGCTTCTTCTTCCTTGTATTGTGTAGGTTAACCCTCAGTTTTATGCATTTAGGTGATTAATCTGCTTTTCACACAAGAGTTTAGATTCCCTGATGTTCTAAGGATTTGGGACTCACTTCTAAGCAATCCATATGGGCCTATGGTATGTTTCTATCTTCCATCTAAAAGAGAGAATCTTCTATTAATCATTTACACAAAGTTTCAATCAAAGTTTTACAAAAGCTATAAGCTGTCAAATACCCAAAAAAAAAAAAAAATATAATATGTGCTCTATTAATTTTCTTGATAATGAAATAAAAGACACTATCATATTAGAGAGCTTGAGTCGATGCTTCTGAGGTGTATCACATTTTTGCATAAAATTTTAGGCTATCTAGTGACTAGGCATTGCCTACTCTGTTACTGTAGGACATATTACTCCGCATATGTTGTGCTATGCTAATGTGAGGCCTCACCTTGACCCATCCTAGCATCAATGATACATTATTATTTTTTATATTCATGACTCGATATGTCAGAACATTATTTGATACACTGAATATTATTATGTTATTTATGATGTGTGATGCTTTACTTTTAGATATTTGATTTCATCATTTAATGCTTTACGAACATGTATGATGGTAAAGTAAATGAATACAAAACTAACACTTTGATTATGAAATTCTAATTGTCAGAAATATAAGTAGAATTAGATAAATAATTGATTATTAGAAAATGGATGCTTTAATTTATATGATTTTTCTGATACATAATTTACATAATGCATGGGATTTCTTGAACCTACTAATGTGTGCAATGAGTGTGCAAGAAATTTAGCTGGGAAACCCAATGGAAAGATGGAACTAAAACCCCTTGTTAATTTGTGCTATTTTTGCATTATTTTTCTTTGAAGGTTGTTATATATTGTTAAAAAAAAACCTTCCTAGCTTTTTTTGGGTTCTATTAAGTCTTTAAGGCCTAAAAACATTAAATTTAAGTACCCTAGGGGTAAGGGTATGGGTGTGGAGTACTTTCCACCCCCTTAGCCTCTTTGTTTGACTTTTAGGGTCACTCAAAAACTCTTTTTTTGGTTGATTGCAAAAATTGATTGTCTCCTCCATGTGTTGGTGACTCAAACTCCATCTTGAGTTTGATTGAAGTCTAGTTGAGTTAAGGATCATACTTAGAGGATTTTGGGGTAGTTTTGGGGTGGTTACCCAATCTCTAGATTTGGAGAAGGTTGGAAGATTGAAGGAAGAAAAGGAAAAGCTCTTCTCAACCCACCATTTTTTTGCCATAACTCTTTTGGTGAAGGTAGGAGTTCTTTACTTCTTTGAATTATTTTCTTCATTTGTTCATGCTTGAATCTTGCTTGAATCATGCATAAGGCATTGTGTTGTTTTTGTATTGCTTTCTTGTGTGTTGGGGTTGATTGGGAGGGATCTTAACTTGTTTTTATTTTGATGTTATTCTCATGCTTTCTTTGATGTTTTGTGTTTTGAGAGGATTTCATGGGGATTTTTTTGGCATTACTCACCCTTGGATAGGGAAGAAGTGGCCACGTATGGGGGAAGAGCCTTAGTTGGACCTCAATGGTGTAGAGTCTCCTCTCATGGTGAGAGGAGGGAAAGAGAGTAGGGTGTATGGGCCCCTACTTGTCATCACATGCCTTGTTTGATATTGTGAATTCTTGAATATGGAAAGGAATGAAAATCCTTGTGGTATTAGTCTTGAAAGGGCCTTATAGAAGAATAAATTTTTTTGAAGTTTTAGCCCCAAAAGGGCCATGTTATGGCATGGTGATTGATGTCTCCCATTGGGAAAATCCACCTCCCCCCTAGTCAAGTCCTATGTTTGGATCTATTATGTAAAATCGGGTTGGGGTGTATGCTTGCTGTGTTCTTGATGTTGTGATGTTCCACCCGGGTCAGCTCTTGTCTTCTCTTTGTATTTCCTTGAAGTTTTGAAGGTATTGGAAGAGAGCACTTGTGAAGGATTTTGAAGAGATTTCATTTGAATTGTAATATTATGTAAAATGTATTTGAATTTTGATGTATTGGCAAAGACATCGGGTTTTCTTACTAGTTCTTTCTCGATGGAGCCTTGAATCAGGATGAATAATAGAGAAAGAAAAAGATTATGAAAACCTCCTTGTATTGCCCTCATGTGATTTCAAATTTTGCATATGTATGTGAGAAAATAGAATGATAGATAATGTCTTTATATTATGAATTTTCAAGTTTTCAATTATGTTAATGAAAAGCAATTTGATATGTTGAGGTTTCTAATTCGATGTTTAAGTGTTAAGGTGAAATAAAAATCCTACATTGTGATCACAAATTCATTCCTCTCCTTGTTAAATTATATAAGTGACAAAATCAAATTAGATTATGAAATTTTGCATCTCCTTGAATTCAAAAGAAAAGGTTCATATACCTTTGATATATGATGAATTATAAAACATAAATTATAGCAAAGAAAAACATGTCAACAATTAGACAAAAATTGGCTTCAAAGAAAAATGTGCATTCCCAAGAGTAAAAAAACCTCTCTGGAAAATGTATGGGGAGAATTTTAATTCCCCCAAGTTTATAGAGAATATTCTTTGAGTTATTCCTTGAATTTCAACCAAAAACATTATTAAATCTTTCAAAAAGAATACAAATCAAATACATTTGAAATTTAAAACATTTAAATGTATGTCTTATTGTATCTCTCAACAAAAAAACTTTTGGCATTAAAGTCCATATAGCTAAGGGCAAGGTACTTTCCTAGGTCATCATACCTATTTATATTATTAATCAAAAAAAGTAAATCCAAACTTACCCACTTTCTTCTATCCTAATTGAAGGCCAGGCATGGACATCCCAACTACCTGCCAGTATGTACTATTATCACTGTCGACTTTCTCATGTCTTAGGGAGCAAAAAGAAAGTTATAAACTTTTTTGCCTTATATCATTTACCCTCCCATACCTTTACCACTATGCTGGAATGTCTTGCATGAGTCTAGCGCACACAAGGGAAGTAGGAAAGCCTGTGCTAATAGGCCTGGGTCAGCGCATGGTACCCATAGGGCAATGTGCAGGAGGTGGGGAAATTTTGACCCTAGCCTTGTGGTTAGGAGTGTAGTCAAGGGTAAGTTAGTTATAGGGGTAGTGAGGATAGATTGATTTAAGTTTTTTTGTTAGAATATTAATGGTGTTTGGGGTTAGTAGTATAGGAAATTTAGTTCTTAAAGTTTTAAGTTGGTTAGTAATTAATGTTTAGTTTCTAATCCTTGACTGAAGCAATGGAGATATGTGTATTCATATACTCATAACTATAGGCAAGTTGTCTAGACTTTGGTGCAAAGTTGTAGAATGATTTAATCTAAATCATTGGTGAAGAGACAGATTGGACTTGAATATTGAAAGCAATCTTTAACCAGTTTGTGCTATTGCCATATTGTTACGAATCTTCTGATACACTTTGCTTTGCATATCCCATGAACTGTTTAAAAAAATTTCTTAAGGTTGATCCTTCCAATATTTTATACTATGTCTAGTGAAAGGGGATGTTCTAGGGATAAGGACAAGACATCCTCCTTCCTACCGATGGGGGATGTCTCTTGGGAATCCTCCTCATTGGGAAATCCCAAGGGGATGCAAGCCCATACCCAACATCCCTGTGCTATCTCAGAGATGTCCTAAAGTCCCCTGCAACAACCAACTTTCAACATGGGAAAAAGGAAAAATTTAAAATTTTAAAGTTCAAGGTTCTTGGTATTTCAAAGTTTGAGCTAGGAATCCCCATCAAAGTTTTACTAAACATGCAAGACTTTAAGGGTAAGCTCATGTTAGTGACCTCAAACCTCAAGTATCAAGATCCCTAATAGGAGAAAATAATTCAAGTACTTTGGAACTCTTTGTCTGAGATTCTCATTTCTATAATGATAAATTATTAGACATTTTAAGGGAATCCAAAGAAACACATTTCAAACCACAAGTTCTAAAACCACACCTTTAAGCAAGCAATATTTTATAGTCCCATACTCCAACATCCTTGTTTAATACTTATCAACCAAATCAGGCTTTACTCCTGATCTATCTTCTAGCAGTTTTGTTTCAGAGAGGTTTCTGAAGTTGAGTAAACTAGTATTCATAGTCATTATTTTCAAGGAAGAACAAAGAGTAAAATACTCATCCTCTTCATTATTTGCGATAGAAAAAAAAAGAATAAATTCCTATCCAACGAACAAAAAAGAGTAAAAACCCAAATTATTCATGATCTATAATAGATGAAAAATGTAAACATGCATCCAAATTATTGTTTATACTATGAAGGTGGCTTTCAACTCAAGAATGATATTGAGTTAACCAATTGGTTGTTATTGACAAATACCTCCAAAAATATTGACAAATAAATCTTTATTGTAGAATGACAAAGTATACTCTGGTTCTACAGAATGACAAATAAATATTTATTACAACTTACAAATATGAGATTGCATAGTAGCTTGGGAACCCTTTGAATAAAAATAAACTATTTTAAATAGTTGTAGAATATAGATTTATGAATAAACAACTCAATTTTACTTCTATTAACAACAGTTTAAAAAAATTAAAATAGAATAAAAACTGTGAATTTCTACATGCTTCAACACTAAACCTATGGTGTAAAATGAAGATAACTATCAAAAATCTTACTCATTGCTAATGTATTGCCTTGGTTTATTAAAACTAAATAGCTTTTAAATAGAAACTAATTGCAGATGGTTATCATGCCAATGGTTTATATGTTTTAAATGATGTGTATATAGCCACTTCCCCTAAGGAAACTAGTTACAAGTATCAATGGATAAAAAAGAATCTATAACATGTAAAGTGTTCTGCTCAATACTAAATTTTTTCTTATTCTAATCTTAGAAGTGAGGAGAAATTAGGCTCCCTCATTAATGACTAGAAGTCTTGGAAATTGAGTTTATTGCATTATATTAGCTTCCATATAGTGACCCTAGAATGTGTTGCTTTCAATTTCAATCTAGTGAAGTGGGGATCAAAGGTGTAAACTTACCATAGAGATAAAAGGAGCCCCAGAGAAAATAAGTTGTTGGTATTTAAAATTATTCATAGTCAGGCTCCTCTTGTTAAGGCAATGATCAACATTCCTCATCTCAAAATAAAATATAGAGCATAGATTCTGAAGGGAGTTTTTTGTTTGGATTTATCAAATGCCATTTTAAGAAGATGTGCTCTGTGATTTTAGAATATTTGATAAGGAATCTATAGAATGGATGAAATTCAGCTTACTAAAGTTTGTTTGACCTAAGAATAAATCCTTCTCGACTTCCATGTAAAGATGTATGTTAATTACTAAGAAATTGATTTGATATGATTCCTCTGCCACTAATATTACATAATAAATAGAGACATGCTAGAATCCAAATATCTTGAT
Source organism: Cupressus sempervirens (assembly GCA_028749045.1). NCBI lineage: Eukaryota > Viridiplantae > Streptophyta > Pinopsida > Cupressales > Cupressaceae > Cupressus > Cupressus sempervirens. The sequence continues at coordinate 843,290,165 of CM053783.1, forward strand.
CTGAAATCTGTGCTAAATAATGATGATTCTAATAACTAGTTGTATAGCCAAATTTGGCATTACCTTTATATTTTGGACTTCAATTGAAGTTTTATTTTCAAGATTGGACTTCACTATTTCCTAAAGATGTAGCAATATTGAAGTTTTGAGATAGAATACAATGTGCTTCAAAAGTTTATAGATGTACAACTATAAAATATAGGGATTTGAAATCTATAGAATAGTAGATTAGATATTTAGAAGGTGCTCTATAATTCTAATATAACTACAATGCACTCAGACATAATAATTCTAATTCTAATATAACTATAATTCTAATATAGACCTGCACTCAGACATGAATAAATTTCGAACCAGAAAAGATTTACTCAATCCAACCATTGATATTTGGTGTAACTAGGTTTCAAACAACATATAAAAATTTGAGAGAAATCCAACGGTTCAAACCTAAGATATTGACCCCGCATCAGAGTACATTTTTCTGCAATTGTTATTCCCTAAATTGATTGCCATGAGAAATATATGAAGCATAACAGTAGAACCATAATCTTAAAAAAAAAACACAGGAGACCAAAGGAGACATAAAACTTCCCATTCCTCCCCAAGTTTGAATCATTTTTTTACATAAAAGATTGTCTTTTTAATAACCAAAGTCTAACTGGCCTTGCTGTCCAGTAGTAATAAAAATGTTTTCTTTTCCATCTAAGAATAGGAATCTGAAAGATGCTTTACAATCAATACCATGCAGCAATCATGGATATTCTTGTAACTGCTAAGAATAGGAATCTAAAAGATGCTTTACCATCAATACCATGCAGTAATCATGGGTATTCTTGTAACAGCTAAGAATAGGAATCTAAAAGATGCTTTACCATCAATACCATGCAGCAATCATGGGTATTCTTGTAACTGCCTATTATCTGTCACCAGTATTTGATGGAATTCTCTTTAATTATTTAGCACAACTATGAATTAAAAAAAGTATTCTAATTTTAAAATCCACACACCTGGTCCTAGGTGGCTATATCTGGAGAGCTCATCGAATTGCTGCTCTAGGTATGCCACCACATGTAGGACATTATTGAAAACATTTAAATTTAAAACACACACAAAACATAAAACATTACTTATCATATTTTCCGCTCTACTACTGTAGCATACTCCCCTGTAGAAAGAATCTCAAGTCCACTTGAGATGAGATCTTGAACGGATGAACCATACTTGTTGATTTGTTTCTCATCCATCTAGATAGCCTCTGTCACTAGTTTGTTCTTCCATTTGACTAAATACTGAGTGTATTGTCATTTGTGAGTCTTCTTTATTTTTGTATCTAGGATTTTCTCCAATTGAGGTGGTGCTTGTTTAGGTACTTGTTGCAGATCTTCTGTTACTGAATCTTCATGTACGACTTGTGTTTCAGAACCTTTTGTATCATGTGAGATCACAAACATTGAATATGGGTGAAATACCAATGTCTGTAGGTAACTGAATTTTGTATGCATTATGTCCATATTTTTCCAGAATTTGACAAGGACCAATCTTCTTAGGTAGTAACTTTTTATTCTTCGTTTGGGGTAACCTTTCTTTCTTCAAATATGCCCATTCTAAATCACCAACTTCGAATTGTACTTCTCTTCTTTTCTGATCAGCAACTTCTTTGTACTTCTGATTTGAATTCTGTAGCTGCAACTTGACTTGATCTTGGACCTCTTTAATAGCTTTAGAAAATTCTTCAATTTGTCTTGCCATTTCTTCATTTTGTTGTGGTGTTAGCTTATATGCTGCCTTGTTGGGTAATGTTGATCGTGGTATGAGATCAATACAATGACTGATTTCTCGCACTGGTGGGAGACTTCTTGGTATTCCATCAGCTATAATTTCTTTGTACTTGTCCAAAATTGGTTCCACTTCTTTAGGCACCTTTTCCTTCTTCTTTTCTGTCACTTCCACCTTCAAGTTTGAAGACTCCATCTCTGAATTTTCTTCCTCAATCTGATTTTCAACATCATTCTATAATTTATCTTTGAGTACAGGAACCGGTGCAACGAGTGGACACTTCTTTCCTTTCACTTCTTTCAGAAATTCTTTCTTACCCATCACCATAAATTTGGCTTCTGTGGCTTTGGATTCTTCTTGGCTTGGCTCAAGTAAAGGTATCAATTCAATGACCTTTCCATTTTTTGTAATGGTATGCGTATTCTTCACTCCATTGTGATGTGCCTTGAGATCATATTGCCATGGTCTACCAAAAAGTAAATGGCATGCATCCATATTAACAATATCAAACAATAATCTATCTTTATAGGCTCCAATCTGAAATTCCACCCAAGCTTGCTCTTCTACTATAGTCTGTTGTCCTTTATTTAACCAAGATACTTTGTAAGGATACAGGTGTTGTATTCTTGGTAGCTTTAACTTTTCCACCATTTCAAGAGACACAAAATTTTCTATAGAACCAGAGTCTACCAGTACCTTACAAACTTTTCCTCCAGATTTACAGGTAGTTCTGAAAATGGACTTCCTTTGTGGTGGTTCTTCTTTGAAAGGAATTTTCAATAGTGTTCTTCTCATCATAAGTGCTTCCCCCTTTTCTGGATAACCATAACTTTCTGAATCTTCTTGTAAATCCGCTTCTTGTGCCAGGTGTATTCTCTTTTTGCCATGAGTACTAGAGCTTGCTTTTGCTGGACATTTGTGTGCCATATGACCTTCCTGATTATAGTTGTAGCATCTTATTGGTCGATTCGTCCTTCCTGGTGATCTTTCTCTAAAATTTGGTCTTCTACCTCTGAAACTTCCTCTGAAATTATCAAACTTGTTAACTTCATTATGCAGCTCTATTTGTGGTTGAAAATTTGGACTTCTTCCTATAAATTTACCTCTTCCTCTAAATGGCTACCTTCCTCTGCCTTTGTTGTTATTTTCTTGTCTCCTTTTGATTTTCTCTTCCACCTTCAAAGCTAGCTGATAGCACTTAGCTACGGTGTTAGGACTCAACAACTACAACTCTTCTTGTATGTTCATCCTCAAACCATTTAGGTATCTTGCTACCTTGATACTCTCATGTTCTGCAAATTTTGACCTTAGACTTAACTTCTAAAATTCTTCTGTATAAGTACAGACATCCATATCCCTTTGTCTGAGATTCTGCCTCTTCTGATGCAACTGTACCTCATAGTCTTCAGGGAGATACGTCTCTCTTATCATTGACACCATCTTCTTCCTTGAACAAATCTTCCTTTTATCCTCTTTTACTCTTTCTTCTTGCACAAAATTCCACCATGTAAGGGTTGCTCCCTTCATTCAAGACTTAGCCAATTTAACTTGCTATGATTCTGAAACTTTCTCACATTCAAAATGATTCTCTAAGGCTTCAATCCATTCCAACACTAATTCAGTGTCCATCTTTCCTGTAAACATAGGTAACTCAATGAGTTTTCCTCCCAAAGCCTTTAAAGCTTTAAAAAATGGCTTCTCATTCTCAGATATTTCATCTTCCTCATCCTTGGGTACTTCTTCCTCCTCTTCTACTTCTTCTTTCATTTCTTTCTTCTCAACCGTAGTCTTCATGTGTTCCAACTTATTGGCTAATTCTGCCAATATCCCCTTCAATTCACTATTCTCTTTCTGGTAAAGTTCTTCTTGCTCCTCAACCTTCTTCGCTAACTCTGCATTGGTCACCATCTTGTTTGACCCTATTGAAGAATCTTGATCAGGGGCGTTCAACATATAACTTCACAACTTGCAACTCTCAAGCTCTGATACCAAAAATGATGCAGAGCCACACCTTGGAAAACTCAGGAGGAATCAGTCACTCAACTGAGTTGCTTCAAGGGGCATCTATAACCTTCAGGATCACACATTAAAATCAGATTCAATAAACAAAACTTTGAAAATAAAATCCCCCAAAATATCTTCTTGCTGCCTTCGGATAGACCTGCACTCAAACATGAATAACTTTTGAACCAAAAAAGATTTACTCAATCCAACCATTGACATTTGGCGTAACTAGGTTTCAAATAACATATAACAATTTGAGAGAAATCCAATGGTTCAAACCTGAGATATTGACCCCGCATCAGAGTACATTTTTCTGCAATTGTTATTCCCTAAACTGATTGCCATGAGAAATATATGAAGCATAACAGTAGAACCATAATCTTTAAAAAAAAAACACAAGAGACCAAAGGAGACATAAAACTTCCCATTCCTCCCCAAGTTTGAATCATTTTTTTTATGTTGCAGTAGCAGAGCGGAAAATATGATAAGTAATGTTTTACGTTTTGTGTGTGTTTTAAATTTAAATGTTTTCAATAATGTCCTACATGTGGTGGCATACCTGGAGTAGCAATTTGATGAGCTCTCCAGATATAACCACCTAGGACTAGGTGTGTGGATTTTAAAATTAGAATAGTTGTTTTAATTCATATTTGTGCTAAATAATTAAAGAGAATTCCATCAAATACTAGTGACAGATAATAGGCAGTTACAAGAATACCCATGATTGCTGCATGGTATTGATGGTAAAGCATCTTTCAAATTCCTATTCTTAGCAGTTACAAGAATACCCACGATTGTTGCATGGTATTGATGGTAAAGCATCTTTCAGATTCCTATTCTTAGCAGTTACAAGAATATCCATGATTGCTGCATGGTATTGGTGGTAAAGCATCTTTCAGATTCCTATTCTTAGCAGTTACAAGAATATCCATGATTGCTGCATGGTATTGATGGTAAAGCATCTTTCAGATTCCTATTCTTAGATGGAAAAGAAAACGTTTTTATTACTACTGGACAACAAGGCTAGTTAGACTTTGGTTATTAAAAAGCCAATCTTTTATGTAAAAAATGATTCGAAATTGGGGAGGAATGGGAAGTTTTATGTCTCCTTTGGTCTCCTATGTTTTTTTTATAAAGATTATGGTTCTACTGTTATGCTTCATATATTTCTCATGGCAATCAGTTTAGGGAATAACAATTGCAGAAAAATGTACTCTGATGCGGGGTCAATATCTCGGGTTTGAACCATTGGATTTCTCTCAAATTTTTATATGTTTTTTGAAACCTAGTTACGCCAAATATCAATGGTTGGATTGAGTAAATATTTTCTGGTTCGAAAGTTATTCATGTCTGAGTGCAGGTCTATCCGGAGGCAGTAAGAAGATATTTTGGAGGATTTTATTTTCAAAGTTTTGTTTATTGAATCTGATTTTAGTGTGTGATCCTAAAGGTTGTAGATGCCCCTTGAAGAAAATCATTTGAGTGACTGATTCCTCCTAAGTTTTCCAAGGTGTGGCTCTGCATCATTTTTGGTATCTATTCTTGGCCTACTGGATAATTTATAAGTGAAACTCTTTTCCTTGTGTTATTCAGCTAGTTCTCTGATTTGTATGTGGTTACTGATTGACATAAGTCTGAGTGTGTATGTCTTTGAATGTTATCTTGGTTTTGTAGTGCATTTATGGGCAGAAATGGGTCTGAATACTCTATTTTGGTGCATCACCTCCGTAGTTTAGGTAGGGTAGAGTTGTTTTCTGCATCTCCTTCTTCCCCTTTTCTTTCGAGAGTAGTTAGGTGCGCCCTGATAGTAAGAGGAAGCCAGCCTTCTTCGAAGACTCAACCTCACAGTTCAAGTCCCACAGCTTGGAGGTTGTTTCCATGTTTCACTAGGTTGTCCTTGCGCATAGGCCTTGGACAAGGGTGCAAACCTAAGTGACAATAGTACTCACATTTATTTTAGTTATCTCTAAAATCATTTTTTTTTGGAGATCTCCCTCTGTTCAAATGATCTCATATGGAATGTGGGGATGCCGGCTAGCAGCCCTAAAATTCTATGGCATTAGATGTTATAGGGCTCATATGATCAGCATTAAACATTAAATGATTAAGCAATAAATGATTGAGTAAAGCCATTGGATTAAACTAAAATGTTTGTGTTTGTAATGAAGAAAAGAAATATGCACCCACATGCTTAGACTAATTATGTACCAAAAAATGCTGTGGTAACTGAGCACTACCACATGTAATACAAAGGTGACATCATTTGTGATCTATTTGGCTTGTTCAAGGGATTTCAAATAGAGATGAAATATATGCATACAATACCTAGGTTAGTTGTGGAGAAGTATACAGGTATAAATTGCTTTATGGTTGAAACTAATTTGGCATGTATGGAGGTTATTGATCCTAGAGAGATATTTATTCACCCTTCTTGGTTATGAGGTTAGCCGAGAATTTCTTGAAAAATATGGTGAGGTTATGTTGGTCTCACCTAGAGATAAGGAAGCATAAATATGGGGGACTTGTAATGAGAAATTTAGACAAGTAAGGGAATAATTATACAAATGATCTAGAAAAGTGAAGGTAGAGAAATTTGTGGAAAACATTGGAAAAAAGGAGGGCATTATCAAAGAATAATGGGAAGTGATGAAGAAGGGAAGCAAAGTTTCAATAAAGGTTCAATTGGGAAGCACAAGCATAAAACCAATCAAGGACAACATTACAAAGAGTGTAGAGGTGGTAGACACACCTAGTATTTTGGCAATAAAAGTTGAGGTTACTCCTCAACCTCACAAGGTTACAAGGAGATTTGCAAGGACTCCTCCTACTGCTAAGTTAGAAAAACTAGCTAAACAGGGACCTACAAGAGCTAAAAGGAAGAAGGCAAAGGCATAAGGCCCAAGACCCAAGAAAGCTAATGTCATAGAACATAAGAAGATAGATATAGGTAGGAAATTTTTAAGTTAAAATATGAAAAGGAGGAAGAAGAAGAAAAAACATCAAAAGTCACACAAACTAACATTAAAGAGAAAAAAAAGAAATGGAAACTGGATTTGAAAAAGATCATTGCAACGACTAAGAATGAAGGAAAAATGGATCAAATTGAGAAATATTACATCAAGTATGTTGAAAATGATCAGGCCATAATTGAATACTTAGTTGTTAAGTATTTGCAAAATTTCAAGAGAAATATTTTAGAGATAAAGGGTAGCATTCCAAACCCTATTTATGACAAAATGGATGTAAGGATGCAAATTTCACTAGAATAGGATAACACATATAGAGAAACAAAGTTATATGAGCTCTACACCTTAACCGTAGTTGATGAAATAAAGAGAATTTTGGACAAAGCTAGGCCAAAGATGAGGACAAAGATGCTGAAGATAATAATAGGATTATATGATGAGATAAAAGAGGAGACAAAGAAATATTTAGAAGAGGTTCTAGATGAAACAAGTATGAGGCTAAATTCAGTTGGTATCTCTATAAGAGAATAGCCAATCAAACCCCAAGATGTAACTAATGATGTTAATTAGCTTTATAACACTATTACAAAATAAAACTTCTTTGTGATAGGAATTCCAATCACACTTGACACTACTACTGAGTATAAAGAGCATAATCGAGATAACTTCATGGCCAATGAGGTTAGTAATTTAGAAATTTAAGATATTATGAAAAAGGCAACCCATGACACTGAATAGATTGAAGATGATGTGTTGAACAAGGAAAAGAAGGAGAAAGAAAATGCCAAAGTTATCACAGAGATATACCCTTACTATTCTGAAGGTTGCACTGAAGCTGTCAAACCCTTGTTTGCACTGAAGCAGTAAAACATTGTTGGCATGTAATCCTCAAACCCTTCCTCTGCACATAATCCTAGCGGCACAAAATGCAGTATAGGAAAAAATTAATTGCACAACCTTTCTGTCAATCGCGTAAGATTGAAATTAGGGCGATAAAGAGCTTCCTTTTGTTTTTGACATAGTGTAAGCTTGTGTTGGTCAAAATTTTGACCAACAGGGGCTTCTATTTAAAATATATATATATATATGTTGCCTTCCATAAAATAACCAATTTGACCCCATTTTATTAGATGGTCAAAAATTTTGGTCTAAAAATGGGGTCAAATGTACTAGTGACATCTCATCAAGGTTATAGGAGCTGGTTTGTATTGTGCAAGCCTCAGCATTTGGACCTAGTTTAATCTTCTCATTCTTGACTAAGAATGGCCTTGCTTCCTGGGATAAGGCACATGTACAATTTTGGTCCTACCACCCATGCATTTTGGTGTTAGAGTGTCTACTCAGTAATAGTCAAGGTTGAGTATACACCTCCACCAACCCATCTTTTTGTCAGCTAGCACTACCGATCTCTTCGTGATCCATTTTAGGAAAGCATGCCTTTAATCTACCTTGGCCAAGGATTTAAATGGGAAAATGAATAGCCAATCACCACCGCTTGACTTGCTAATCATGTCATTTTCTTAGTTCTAATTCATCTTTATGATATTGCAATTTATCCATTTTTCCATTTCATATGGACCACATCATCATCTCAACCCTTCCCCGGCTATTCTAGATGATTCCCCAGTGTGATTTTTTTTAGCTTGATTGTAAAATATTCAGTTACATAAAATAAATCTTTTTCAACATTACATTCTCATATTCCCAAAAATAGTGTTGGGCCCAAGGTTGCAATGTTGAACCCAACACACTGATACCATATGTAACATACATGTTTTTTGAGTCTTAACTAACATCTATCATATCAAAGAAATACAACTATAACTTCACTTTCATAGGGAGACAATTATATTAGTTATGTCCATGTGATTGAGATTAACAGTTACAATTACTCAAATAGAAAATTCATAACTAATTTTTGAAAATACCATCAATAAATTTATTATGGAAATTAAAATCTATATACCATGGAATTTGAATCAATAAATAATTGTAGGGATGCTTCTGCAATCACCTAGATTAGTCCACAAATATCACTTAGGATCAATTGATGATTACCATCAAATACCACTATATCAAAATCAAATGATGATTTCCATTAAATACCACTATATCAAAATAAAATGATGATTACCATCAAATATCACCATATCATTTCAGGCATCACATACCACTATATCAATTAAGGCATTGATTAGCATTGGATCATTTAGGGCATCAAATACCATTGTATCATTCCTTTCCTTCTGAACTGCTAAACTATGGCATTAACATAAGATTAAAAGATATGCTCATAATCATTATTCTTATATATGAAAAAATGAAATAATTATCCTATAAATATATTCCATATTTATTTAGAAGATCAAGTGATCTAACTGGTTGCCAATTATATTGATGATAATAATTTCTTTCATTTTAAGAAATAACTGTAATGATGATACAACTCAATCAATCTTACTTTCTACTTGAATATACATCATAAAGTAAAAATACCTATTTCCGACAAATGTTTGAATGCATAGCTTATCTTTTTTAGATGCATGTCCAAATATCTTGGAGAAAGGGGAAACATTGTGAGGGGCTTAACCATGTAACCTCGGACCATAACTTATCCCCATATCTCTAACAAGAAAGGCCCTCCCTACCTAGAATAGATAGGGAACATCTTGTCAACCATGAAGCATCCTAGTATACCCACTCAACTTGACAACATGTGAATATAATAAACATGATCATGCATGAGCTATTAAATAATTTTGATTAAAAATGATAAACATTGTTATGTCACATCTGATTCTATTTCATGTTATTGTAGGATCCTTTCTCTCTCCCCTTCACCCTTTTCCTTGGCTATAGAGTTGGGTGAGTCCTAGGTGTTTGAATATCAGAGCAACCAAATCTTTCTATTAATTCTCAATTTTTTCATGAATAATATATATTCCAACTTATTAGAATTTGTGATTTGAAGATTGTGTTCTTAAGAATTGTAGAAAATATTACTTGAATTTTAATCTGTAATGGCATATTAAATCATGATTTCATAATATGGTTACTTAGCATTTACTTGCCATAAAAAATTCTAATTAGAGAAGGTCAATCATATGATGTTAAGTAAAATTATTTGCATCATGTTGTAAACTATAGCTTATTGCTATATAATCAGAATGCAATAACAACTGATAAAGGAAAACATAATAAAATATTTGGATTTTCGATTATCCACATAACCTAATATAACATGGAGGAGAGATGATTTCTTTTTGAACGCTTACTCATTCCACCCCACTCCTTGTACAGTAGGTCTTGAACACAAATACCAGTATAGAGATTACTCACATTTTATTATAGAAGAACTCTATAATTAAGAAATCGTGGAAAGGAACATGACAATGGTTAAAAAAATGATATCCACAGTGATATTGGTGCTAATAGAAACATAGTCAAATTAATGGAAGAGGATAGGTAATAATATGGGATTCAGGTGCTTGAAATATATGAATGTGTTCTAGGTGTAACCATAGTGTATAAATACAACTCAATCCTTAGAAAAAAAAAGAACACATATGATAGACTACATTAAGAATGACATTGCTAAGGAAGGTAAAGGTTTTTGAATAGAACTTGCAAAAAGTTTGATTCATTTAGCATAGTATTAGTTATAGATGATAGCCGGAATGCTCAAGGAGAAAGTGATAATAAAATATGGAAGTCAGGAATGAAACTTCTTAAATATCCTCTCTCCCAATCCATAATATAAATATTAAAGGTTAATGACTCTTTGGCTTCCATAACAATTTTTTCTTTTATCAAATAAGAATGCCAAGTGTTTAATCGGTTACAAACAAGGAAAAGAATAAAAGATGGAAAAGAGTTGGAAGGTTATAATTTGAAAATTATTATGATTTATATTTATATATGTACATGTAAATATATTGGTGAGGGGTCATCATTTTATTATAAGAAAATAATATGATGGTGTCACTTCATATTTATATCTTTGTATACGTACATAGGTATATATTGTCACCGGTGAACATATATTAAATTTATATGGTGAAACATCATTCAAAACCTTTAAGGTACACATTATATTTTAATTAAATTACTTTATGTTTTATATTATTTATTTAATAACTCATGCGGTTTCATCGATTGTATCCTGATGTTTAGGTCACTAGATCCTCAACCATTTTGATTCATGATTCATACCCATTTGCCCAGTGATGGTGATGCTTTTGTGCCCAATTCTTTTTTGACAATGCTTCCACCCCTTCAATGTGCTTCCTACAAGAAAATTCTTTGTAGTTAAATCATATTATTATAACAAGTTATAAATAATCATTACAACTAACCGCCTATTCAATTCCATGAATTCATGATAAATAATCAACTAGCATGTTATCTTCACATGAAATTATAACGACTAACCATCTTACCATTTTGTAGGATTATAAAATTTTTAACTATCAATTGACTTCATGTGAACCTCAAAGGCTATATTTTAAATTTGGTGAAAAATTGGGATGTGACATCCATATGTACCAATTCAAGTTTTAATGACTTCAAACATATTAAATAATCTCAAATACCCACTCCGTCTCTATAGCATATCATGAAAAAATTAACATTTCATGTAATATCTTAACTCTATGTCTCAATATGTACTAACTACCAATAAATAATCAACCATAAAATATAGCAAGCAAAAAAATAACATCTACACATGAAAATAATGCTTTGAAACCAAGATTTAATGTGGAAACCCAATTTGGAAAAATACATCAAGTAATATGCTACCAAAATTTCAATCTTCTGAAGTGAGCTTCATTAAGAGTTAACCCCGTTAAAGGTTATACAACACAATTTTAAAGGTGACCCTATTAAAGGATTTAATCACCATATTAAAAGTAGACTTGTTAGAGGACTTTGGATCATTCCATTAGAATGTCCCCTTGATTAAAGGATTTTTATTTATACAATGGTTAGAATGTAACAATAGGTTTGATCTATAAAGTACAACTCACTTTTCAAATTTAGATCTCTATTCACTTATCTAGTAGTTCATTGATTGGCCTTCATTGACATCTCCATCACTAATATTCTTGGCATCTCCTTAAGAAATCACTGTACACAAATTCTTCACACTTCACCTTCGTTGTTCTCCTCTTCACAAATTGTGCTTAAGATCGCTAATCAACAATGAACCAACCTTAAAATTCATTCCTTATGTATCCTTAAAAATTAAATTTCAATCTTTTACTACTTAAAAATCACTATTGATCTTAGGGTTAGGCTAGATTCATTGAATCCTTCCACTGTTTTGTTCTCCTTCTTCTTCTAGAAACTTTTGATAAAATCCTTACCTTTGATTTTGTCACAAACTTTCCTTATGCATTAAATATTCTAACTCATCAATCCTTATCTTCCACATGCTTTGACTAATTCAAAATTTTAAATTTTTTGGCCTCAAAATTAAATCTTTCTCAAACTATAAATTTTGTTGTCACTTGGCAATCATCATGTTCTTTAGCTTGGTGATCACTATGTAGCTCAAAAATCACTATACTGTCTCACTCAGCATCAACATGCTAACTTGACCAATACTATGCTTAGTCACTACTACACTTCTTCATACATGTTCTTAGAAATAACTATCATTTGACTTGAACTTATTTTTCTTAGCTTCTACTAATCTCCTTAATCTTCTACTTAAGCTCCTTCATTTATCGTGCAACACTAATACTTGGTCAAGCTTATTCTTTTGACTTCTTTCAACTCTTAGCTTCATTGAACTGTATTCTTCACTTCATGTATTGATTGAAAAATATATTAACTTTTCAAGGACTAACTTATTAAGTGCCCATTATAATTCCATGATACTTAACACATCTCAACTCAACCTTTCACTAGGTCATCTCATAATCTCTTCTTTTCAAATCTTCTTCATCATTCAAATGATATGACACTCTAAATTGTTAATAAATGTATCTGTGGTTGGTTTGATAGTCTGTCTTACTAATAGTTTTGACATCAATGAAAACATAACTATTGGAATCTCTAACCATTGTTGTCTATTAGTGTCAACCACTTAATCATTTACAAGGCAGAGTCAGATTGTCATCACTATGACCGAGCTATTCTATATAAGCCGAGTCATGTACATAAGCAAGTATGTACCAACCTCTATAGAAGCTAAGTACGTATATGGTCATCAAGTATTTTCTATATGAGTCAAGATCAATAGTGACTAATCAAGTTCCAAGTATACAAGCACTAAGTTACATAGTGTGTGCCAAGAAAATATAGATCGAAAAACAAAAATGATGAGTGTTAAAAAATAGTAAAGACCAAAAAAGTTTACATAAAAGTCAAAAATAGAATAGAATTTGAGATAAAATGTTTTTCAAGCCAAATTGGAAGGAACATTTAAAGTTGATGTAGGAGAATCCTGGCTTGCATTGTTATCCTACATGATTGCCTTGTTTCTTAGTTTCTACTGAGTTGCAATGCCTTGCATTGTTGAGTTCCTAGTGTTGACTAAGTTCATGGTGTTTTCCAAGTTTGCAACATTTGTTGAGTTCTTGGTTGTGTTTACCAAGTTCATGGTGTTTGCTGAGTTCACAATGTTTGTTGAGCTCTTGGTGTTTTCTGAGTTCATGGTGTTTGTCAAGTTTATGGTAGATGTCGAGTTCACAGTGGTTTCCAAGTTCATAGTTGATGCCAAATTATTGGCACTACTAAGTGCCAGTATTGTTTTGGGTATTCTTTGATAGATCAGTATGTGTTTGGTTCTAGTTTGGACTGACCTCTCTTATTTAATTTCGTGATGTGTATTTGTTGAGAGCTAACTTGTCACTTGATTTTTATTTAATGTAAGGTTTTATTTAGTTGGTATTTTGTAATAGGATGACTTGTGGCCATGCAAGTATTTAAAGGGGTCTTGGGTAGAGTATCAAAGGAAGATAGCAGATGATAGCCGAAGGTAGTAGGTTAGGGAAGATTAGAAGCAAAGTTGGAATGCAAAATTTGTCATTGAATATTGAAACTTGAATTGTAAGGTTGGCCGTAACCTAGAAGGCCTTATAGCTAGGCATGTATATGGATGATTTTATGAATCTATAAAGTATTTTTGGCTCTTCTATCTCCTTTGATTAATGTTCTTTGTGTTGTTTTCCACTATATTTATTCTCATAGGTGGCTTTGATAGTTGGGTGTGCCTTTGGCTCTACTTATCTCATGTCCTCCCTATGTTAGGTGGTATCAAAGCTTGAGCTTCATCCTTGTAGAGATTGGATCATGTAGAACTCTAAGTTAATTTGGTTTTGGGGTGGAAGATATTAAGATTTGTTGTACAACTTGCATAGGGTTATGATCTTGTAGGAACTTGATTGTAAAGATGGTTTGATGTAGAGGAAATGTTGACAATGCCATATTGAAAATGTTGAGACAATTATAGCCATATTAGATGTTGTGGAGACAACCTAGAGGAGAGGAATGCACCTTGATGATGTGAGTGATGATGAAGCACTAGCAGCAACACCAAACCCTAACCTAAAACTTGAAGATGATTAGGATGAGGCAAGATTGTTAAGAATATTATTTAGGAAAAATTCAAAACCTATTGTAGAAGTTGTTCCTTATGATGGGAAATTCAACACCAATGCTATGTTAGATTGGATCTTTGAAATGGAGAAGTTCTTTGAGTATGAAAACACTCCTAATAATACAAAGGTGAAAATTATAGTTACTAGTTTGAAGGGTCATGCTTTCACTATGGTGGGAGCATGTGCAAATTGATAGACAAAGGAGAGGAAAGGAGAAGATTAGAACTTGGCCAAAAACGGTGAACAAGGTAAATAACAAGTTCCTTCCTATTGATTACCAAGTAAGCTTGTTAAGAAAGATGAAAAATTTGAGACAAAGGGACATAAATGTAAAGGAGTATACTAAGGAATTCTATAAATTGGATGCCAGATCTGGACATGTGGATGATGATGTTGAGAAAAGTGAAAGATGCATCAATGGATTGAGATCTCAAATTCAAGATGAGATAAGCTTTGTGACATTAAAAAGTGTGGAGGAAGCATATCAATATTCCTTGAAACCTGAGGAGATCTTGATAAAGAAGCAAGAACAAAGAAAAAAGAGGCAAAGGTGGTATATTCTAGAGAGGCAGAGGTAGATATTATGGAGAAGGTGGTAGGTCTAAAATTTTTATGCTAGATAAGGGAAAATCTAAATGGAATAGTGATGATAAAGGAAAGATCAAGTGGAAAGGTGGTGATTCTTATTGAGAATGTACTAGTTCTTACTGAGGAAGAGGTAATTCTTATTCTAGAGGTGGTTTTTTTGGTAATTATTTCAGATGTTGTAAATAAGGGCATAGATCCTTTGAGTGTAGATTCTTTGAAAGTGGGAAAGGTAACATAAATGTTGTGGTTCAAGGAGACACTGATGACTCACCAAGTGGACCTGAGGCTAGAGAAAATTTGATGGTGAGAAGTGTTGGAAATATTATGATAGGCTAAGTTACAGAGAGGGGAGGGGTGAATCAGTAACCAATAAAACTTAATCCTTAATTAGTAATTAATTCTTCATGAGTATTCTGATCTAATTGCATGCATGAGAAATTTAAAACATTAAAGCATACATAAAACTTTTGGCACACAATTTGGTGACCCAGAAACCTTCCAAATAAAAAGTAAAACTAGGTTGGGAATGATACCCACAAGCTTTAATACTGCAGTATGAAGTTGGCCTATTAAGGCTTACAATGATCACTTCTAATGATTTGCCCTATTAGGAGCAATAAGGACTACTAGGTCCACCTTGCAAAAGGATTTACAAACATACAATGAAGTATGCACTTGGTAAAGAGATTTAAATAAGTCTGTTAGGTCTACCTTGTGAAAGGATTTGACTAATCCACCTATTAGGATGAAATAGTAGCTGATCTCTAATTTTGATGGGGACACAACCCAAGAACAAAATGGACACAACAAAAAGGGAAAATTATATTAACTAAGAAAATAAGCTATTACAAATAGTATAGAGAAAATAAACTTCAGAACATGCCCTAAGGGCTTACAATAGCATAAATCTGGAGATAATTTCTCCTTTCAGTACCTCCTCTCAAACTCCACTTCGAACTGCCTTTTACAATGCCAAAAATCTCCTTAAATAGACCCCAGAGGGTTAAGGACTAGGAGTACATTCTAGAAAGTGCTAGTAGGAATCCACTGACAAAATAGAAGGTTCCAGAAGCTGCGTTAGAAGTCGGTGCAAATCTAGAAGAATCTAGAAATGGTAATCAAACTTTCGGGAGGCATAACTTTTGAACCGTAGTCCGATTGACGAACCGTTTACATTTTCGAAAAGCTCTTGAAGTGCTCTATAGCCCTATGGACGAGATTTACTCATCCCCCATTTTTTGACCCTTTTTGAGGTCATTTAATGCCCCAAACCTGACTTTGAAGCATTCTTAGGAGGTCTCCAAAACCTGAAAAACTGCAATAACTTTCAAACCGTGGGGCCTATTGACCTGATTCTTTTTCTGGAATGCTCTAAATCATGATTACATTCATCTAGCCAATTCACACCTTCTAGTCTACCAAAATGATGGCCCAAATACATGCTCCTATTTTTTTGGGATTTTCAAACGGACTGATAGTGGAACTGTGAGAGTTGGAACCTTTATTTGACCCAAATGGGTATCCAAAAATGAAAACACATCAAACAGAAACTAAGTCTAAGTACATTTTTTTGGGTGACATAGGATTGCCCTTATACCTCTGGATGCTCCTGCATCAGACACCCAGGGTAGATTGAAAAGTGACCCTGTCACTTTATGGATGGTAGAGGAAATCCCAAATGGGAAACCTCAGCTGCTAAAATCCAAGTTGAGTCCTCGATCGGCCAGGCTTTCCATTTGACCAAATACTCTTCATACTGCCTATTTCTGGTACTCCTATCCACACAATGATCTAGAATGTCTTCTATCTCCTCCTTCTTAGAATCAGGAATTGGACATGGCTCTAACACCAGCTCCTCATCTGCACCATCATCATGATACTCTATTAAATCTGCAATGTTGAAAATGAGAGAAATGTGAATACCATCTGGCAGCTCCACCTCATATGCATTTCCTGAGTCATGTTTCTTCAAAATTTTGCAGGGGCCAAATTTCTTCATTTTTAGCTTGTTGTAAGTACTGGCTGGAAATCTTTCTTTTCGTAAGTGCACCATGACTAGATCCTGTACTTGGAATTCCTTATGTCTTCTCCTTTGATCAGCCCTAGCTTTATATTCTTGATTCATCTTGGTAATGTGTGCTTGAACTTCCTCATGTAGATGCTTGATATGTTCAGCAAATTCTTTCGCTTCAGCACTTGTCCTCTCCCCTTGCTCTATCTTCCTCAATTCTGGTGCAGTCCTTGGGCTATTCCCATATACAATTTGGAATGGTGATTTTCTAGTACTCCTATTTACAGAGTTATTGTAAGAAAACTCTGCTTGTGGTAGAATCAAATCTCATCCCTTGGGCTTATCCCCAACTAAACATCTCAGCAAATTGCCCAGACTTCTGTTTACCACTTCTGTTTGGCCGTCAATTTGTGGGTGATGCGTGGAACTGAATTTCAAGTCTGTTCTCAACTTCTTCCACAATGTCCCCCAAAAATACCCCACAAATTTAGTATCTCTGTCAGAAACTATACTCCTTGGAAGACCATGTAGTCTTACCACCTCTTTGAAAAACAAGTCTACAATATGGACAACATCATGAGTTTTGTGACATGGAATGAAATGTGCCATTTTGGAGAACCTATCAACCACCATGAATACTGAGTCATTACCCCTTTGTGTCCTTGGCAATCCAAGAACAAAATCCATACTTATGTCCTCCCATGGCCTTGATGGAACAGGAAATGGCTGATATAGGCCAGTATTTTGACTAAACCCCTTGGAAACTTGACAAACTTGGCAACTCTGTACAAACTTCTTCACATCCTGTGTAATTTGAGGCCAAAAATAATGTTCTCTAAGAAAGGCAATGGTCTTATCCCGACCAAAATGTCCTATCATCCCTCCATTGTGTTTCTCCTTAATCAGATTTTCCCTCATGGAACTCCTTGGAATGCACAATTGACTACCTTTGAACAACATGCCATCCTAAATCAAATAGTCTAACCACTTGGTTCTATCTACAACAAAAGCTTCTTTACAAGCTTTCCATGCTTCAGCAAAATTAGGATCCTCGGGGTACAAATTCTTGAGTTCATCAAACCCAACTACTTTGACCTGCATTGTTGTAAGCAACAACTGTCTCCTACTTAGTGCATTTGCAATCCTGTTAGATTTTCCACTTCTATGCTTCAACACAAATGTATAACTCTGCAAGAATTCTACCCACTTCATATGCCTCTGATTCAATTTACCTTGGCTATTTAGGTACTGTAATGCCTAATGATCAGTATACAAAACAAATTCCTTTGGTAATAAATAATGCCTCCATTTCTTTAAGGCCTGAACTATTGCATAGAACTCTTGATCATAAACAAAATACTTCTTCTTTGCATCATTCAATTTTTCACTAAAATATGCAATAGGCTTACCTTCTTGGCTTAATATAGCCCCAATAGCATTTCCACTGGCATCAAAATCCACCTGGAACACTTTTCTAAAATTTGGAACTGCCAACACAGGTTGTTCTATTACCTTCTTCTTCAGCAATTCAAAACTTCTCATAGCTGTTGCAGGCCATTTGAACTCTTTTCTATCCCCTCTTATTGTATCAGTTAGGGGTGCACATATGCCACTAAAATTCTTAATAAACTTCTTGTAAAAACTAACCAGACCATGAAATGATCTTACCTCAGTAGTAGACCTTGGAGTAGGCCATTCCAAGATGGCTTTTACCTTCTCCAGATCCATTTTGAGACCTTCAAGTGATATAAGAAACCCCAAATAGACTAACTCCCTTTTTGCAAAGTTACACTTCTTCAGATTAATTAACAGTTTCTCTTCCCTTAGCCTTTCAAGGACACTACGAATATGCAATAAATGTTCTTCCAAATTCTTGCTGAAAATTAAAATATCATCCAAATAGACAATAACAAATTTTTCCAAGAACTTCTTAAGTACCTCATTCATGAGCCGCATGAAGGTGCTTGGGGCATTCGTGAATCCAAAGGGCATGACTAACCACTCATAAAGACCCTCCTTGGTCTTGAAGGCTACTTTCCACTCATCTCCTTCTCAAATCCGTATCTGGTGATAACCACTCTTCAGATCTATCTTTGTGAAGTACTGAGCTCCACTCAAGCAGCCCATAATATCATCCATCCTTGGCAAAGGAAACCGATACTTGATGGTGATCCTATTTATAGCTCGAGAATCTGTACACATCCTCCACTCTCCATCCTTCTTTGGTGCAAGTACTACAGGTACTGCACATGGACTCAGGCTCTCTCGAATCAAGCCCTTCCTCAACAACTCCTGAACCTGTCTATTTAGCTCCTCTGTTTTAGTAGGAGTCATCCTGTGAGCAGCCTTGTTAGGCAAACTAGCTCCTGGAATTAGATCTATCTGATGACTAATTTGCCTTACTGGTGGCAATCCATCTAGAACATTATCAGAGATAATATCTTCAAACTCTCCTAGTAAATCTGAAACTTCAAATGGTATTTCTCTACTACCTTCTTTATCTTTTGTAAGAATCAAAGCATAGCACATATGCTGATGTTTCATGCCATCTAAAAACTTCCTTCCATCAACAAGACAAATCCTAGCACTGCTACATACCTTTTCATCTTCCTTTTTCATGGGCTTCAATTTATGGAAAAATCCATCCTTTGTGAGAGAGTATGTGTTTGCATGTCCATCATGCACTGCATGTCTATCAAACTGCCATGGTCTACCCAACAATAGATGGAAAACATCCATCGAAATAACATCACAGAGAACTTCATCATGGTAACTCCCAATTTTGAATTTTACTAAACATTGTTCACTTACCAAGACCTTATGATCATCTTTTACCCAAGAAATCCGATAGGGTTGTGGATGTTTCTCCCTCTTGAGCTTCAACTTAGAGACCATCTCTTCTGATACCAAGTTATCAGTGCTACCACCATCAATGATCATGTTACAACATTTATCCTCACACTTGCATCTGGTATGGAACAAACTCCTCTATTGTCCTAGTTCAATCTCACCACTTAGTAGGACTCTTTCATTTACCAAGGTCTCTCCTCTTTCTACATCCACTGAATGTGATGATTGTGCATCATCATCCACATGAGAAACCCTAGCTTGGCCCTCAGCTCTCCTATCTGTCCTTCCTTGTCATTGAGGGCATTCAAAGGCACGATGACTTTCTTCATTGCAATGGAAATAGGTACCATAGAAGCCTCCTCTTCCTTGTCCATGTCCTCTACCTCTTCCTCTTTGATTTCCAAAGTCTTGATCATGGGAGCGGTTGAAACCCTCATTCCTCTGGTTCCTGCTAGTACCCACATCTTCATTTTTCTTTTAGGTTTCATTGCGGCCTCCAGATGATCTACCACTTCCCCTTCCTCCTTGACCGTGCCCTCTTTGTCTTCCTTCAAACCTTTTATTCAACTTCTCTTCAACTCATAGGGAAAACTGGTATGCCTTTTCAACACTGGTTATTCTTACCAGACTTAATTCCTCCTGGATGCTAGGTCGCAACCCACTGATATAACGAGAAACCTTCTCCTTATTTTCTTTTGCATGTCCTTCTCTAATCAAGAGTTGGTAAAATTCTTCTGTATATTCTTGGACTGATCTTCCTGCTTGCTTTAACCAATACATCTTCTTAAACAGATCGAGCTCATAGTCCACAGGAATGAACTGCTTCTTCAATTTGTCCACCATGCGATCCACTCCGAACTGCCTTTTACAATGCCAAAAATGTTCTTAAATAGACCCTGGAGGGTTAAGGACTAGGAGTAAATTCTAGAAAGTGCTAGTAGACATCCACCAACAAAATAGAAGGTTCCAGAAGTTGCGGTAGAAGTCGGTGCAAATTTAGAAGAATCCAGAAACGGTAATCGAACTTTCGGGAGGCATAACTTTTGAACCGTAGCTCTGATTGACGAACCATTTACATTTTTGAAAAGCTCTCGAAGTGCTCTATAGCCCTATGGACAAGCTTCACTCGTTCCCCATTTTTTGGCCCTTTTCAAGGTCATTTAATGCCCCAAACCTGACTTTGAAGCATTCTTAGGAGGTCTCCAAAACCCAAAAAACTGCAATAACTTTCAAACTATGGGGCCTATTGACTTGATTCTTTTTCTGGGATGCTCTAAATCATGATTGCATTCATCTGGCCAATTCACACCTTCTAGTTTACCAAAATGATGGCCCAAATACATGCTCCTATTTTTTTGAGATTTTCAAACACACTGATAGTGGAACTGTGAGAGTTGGAACCTTTGTTTGACCCAAATGGGTATCCAAAAATGAAAACACATCAAACAGAAACTAAGTCTAAGTACATTTTTTTGGGTGACACAGGATTGCCCTTATACCTTTGGATGCTCCTGCATCAAATTTGCAACTGGGTTTGCTAAATGTGATTCCTTTGAGTGTAGAAATCACCTTGCTGTGATAGATACATATTTTCTTCTCCTTATATTGCTATAGCCTTTGTAATTCTCTCTTTTGATCTTCTTTTGTTATACATTACTTCTATACCATTCTTTTGATGTGATACAATATATTACATATATACCAATCCAATTACAAATTACAAACTTGGCTACAATACAAGTTTACACAAAATACACGAAGTTTTCCCAAATGAAGAAACTTGGGTTTTGAAGACTAGCTCAGTGAGGTTATGATACTCGAAATCCATTGTCAATGCTTGAAATCATCTTGCACTCGGTAGATATAGAAGCTCAATCCATACTGATCACTTCCAAGTAGTCTTGAACTGAGTCTACAATAGTGACTCAACAAATCCTATGAAACTCGATATATAAACTAAATCAATCGATTCACACTGCATAGCTTGGTCAATGCTATCACTATGAGCTTGGTATAAACTAAGTCACTTGGTTAACACCGAGTATCTTAGTTAACACTAGACTCACATCACATCAACTACAAACTCGGTAAGTACTACACAACTTGGTTTGCACTAATAAAATCGACATACACTGAGATGCTCAATTTATATTACTAATCATCACCATAGTAGTAACTACTTAGCAAAAATTTAATATTGTCCCTTGGGTTCGGTAGATACTAAAATGCTTGGTTAACATTGTTAAATATACAATATGCTTGGTAGATACTTACAATCTAAAGAAGTGTATGTCACTAATAAAAAACATGGCTATAACATCAACAATCTCCCCCTTTGACATTAGTGACAAAAATACTTATCAGTCAAAACTGAACTCAAAAGGTTCAAGAGCACCTTTTATCTATCACCTTATGTCTTTGACTCGGTAAAGTATACTATTTTTGAGATATTTCAAAATTGGTTTTTTAAGAGATGTACCTTTGAGTATATGTACATGAATAATATGATAATGCTCCCACATTCATAATATATAGTATACTATAAATCTTATATTGTACATCTTCTCTCCTTTACACAATATACATCTTCCTTTATACAATATACAATCTTCTTTATAATCTTCTCCCCCTTTGACATTAATGCCAAAGATGTATGCTAACTATACTATACAGTAATGCCAAAATGTGAAAAGAAATTTGAATGTATCTTTAAAATTAATGCCACTATCTTGTCCCAATTCTCTTGCAACACCTTGCATGTGTGCAATGCAATTTTCACTTTTGCTAATAGTTCTATCATGTGGTATGCAATTGAAAAGTTGTTATCATGGATGAGTGTTTTAGCAAGTGCAATGTGTTTTTGTAATGCATCCATGTTTGGGAGAATCATGCCCTATATATTTATCAATGTAGCTCTTATTCATGCTTCTTCTCTTAGCAATTCTTCCTACATATTAGTTAGGAATATGATCTTGTTGTAGTGGGTAGAGTTTTAGCTCGGGTCAAGTTGTAATTGATGTGCACTTTCCTTAAGATCTTCATCAATCTTTTATAGTTTATCTTTTATTTCCTTAGTGAAAATTGAAATATCATAGAATTTACAAAATAGTGAAGACACATTGTTGGAAGAGGTCTCAAGTGACCCTAGAATAGTAGATAATTCTACTTGATGGATAGCAATTTGTTGAGCAATAAGTTCCAAAACTTTATTCTCAAACTTCTTCTCAACTCTCTACAATAGTTTCTCTTGTCCATTCAAATCATCATTGAATTTTTGGAATACCTTTGCTAATTGATTCAAAATTGGTTGAAAAGTATCAACCTTTGTATTTAGTGCCTCTACAATGATATTCTTTTCACCTTCTATTATTTTAAATTTCTTGTTCCTTTCTTCCCTAAGCCTTTGCTGCTTAGCTTTCTTTAAAGAATTTCTCCAAAAATGTTCATCCTTAGGGTCTACTCATATATTTCTTTTGTTTTTTTTATTGCATTCTCCCATCTTGGATTGATCTTCTCCATTAGAACATTTGGAATCTACTAAGCAAGCTAGTCTAGAGAATACTTCCATTTACCCATTTTAGATATCACCAAATACTCTATTTGCTTCTACTTCTTTGCAATCCTAGTCTCATAATTTAGTGCCTTGAAGTTTTTTATTCTAGATCCTAACTCTAATTCTTTCATCCTTTCCTCAAAATTAGGTGGAGGCCTCTTAAAGATTACATCTCCTCCTTCTTTATCTACTTTCTTCCTAGATGATCTTCTAGTAAATACAATAGTAGATGTTTTGGTAGGCTTGATAATAATTACCTTACCTTTATTATTTAATGGTTCTTCGTCCTCTAATTTCTCTTCATATTTTTCTTCTTCATACTCAATATCATCTCCTTTTCCTTCGGTCGATAGAAGAGTGGAACTAGTTTTTAGTTTGGTAATTCTCTTCTTTCATTTGTTGACTGCCTGAGGGAGTTTGATTTCAAGTTCAATTCTAGATTTTGCCTCATTATAAGTGCCAAAGTCTATAGTTTTAGGTTCCACAAGCTCATTAATCAGTGCCTCAATTATGTCCTTGGTTTCATCTATTTTTACCTCATAACCAAGAGTTTTGCCCATATTGTCCTTGGTCTAACTTCTTGAATATATACTTTCTCATTATCAACCATGAAGCAAACATCATCTTTGTAATCATCAACTAGTTTCTTTGGAATCCTGAATCTATTATTCATCTTCTCTTTGAATGCATCAAAGTAATTGTCCATAATACTTACATAGTTCTCTCCTATTTCAGCTATATACTCATTAATCTAATAAAGAACAGGTACATCCTTCCTCCAAACTACTATACTTTTAGATGGGAAAATTTTGTACATAGAAAATAGATAAGTTAAAAGTGAATTGAACTTGCGAGAATTGTTCTTGGAAGTTCTTATACTCTCCACATTCTTGTTGAACTAGTTTAGCATTAACTCAACAAAGTCAAGTGTTAGGTTATTCTTGACCACTTTGTATGCTACATACACTGCTTCGCATGTCATGTTGTTTAGTTTGCTCAAGCTATAAACCTTGTGAGTAGTGACATAGCTAATATTCATTCCCCTTCCATCTCACTTGGCAATAGTTTTCTTCTCTAGTTCAACCCAACTTAGGCTTTTGGTCATTTTCGCTTTTGTCAACATAGGAAGACTAGTGATCCTATGGATCATCTTCTTGGTTATCAAAATGGGTTGTTCCAACCATAGCTAACCATTATGCACATGACTAAGAATATATCTTATCCATTTTATTTGAAAGTCCTGTGGCATATGCAGAATGTGAGTTTGTTTCAAGATGTTGATGCTCCAATTTCAACACACCATTAACAAATAACTCTTTCAATGATTCATCCATCTCCAAAGTTCTAGTGTCTTGAATAGAAAATTTAAAATGTGAGCAAATACCATTGATCAATAGTACCTTTGGTGGAATTTGTGATTGAGCTCCACTCAGATCTAGGGTTTCTATGATGGTAGGACTGAGCTTAAAATCAGGTACCTTCCACTCCACACCTCAAACTAACATGATAGATCCTTTCTTTGATTTTCTTCTAGTAGATGCCATCTTCATTCAGTAGGGTTTGACATGGAAATCTTCAATAAATTGCTTGAATGCTCTGAAATTCACCTTGCATAGATAGCTCTCAAAAATTTATGGTCAGAAATGACTTTGATTTTTCTCTTTTTTATCAAAATTTTCCATAAATACCCTAGTACAATTATTTTCTCAAATGATAGACTATCATCCACTTCACTTGCATTGAATTCTCAGTAGAGTCATCCATGACTTGATAACCACACAAAGCTTAGTTACACCAACCTTGCTAGGTAATGTCTGCAAACTAACCATACTCCATAATTACTGGCGCCTTTTACTTGGTGATCCCTTTGCATCTTGAATGCTAATTTGAATCTTTCATTCTACTAATTGGAACTGATGTGAGATATCTTCACAATCCTAGTTCCAATTTTCCTATGAGAGATAAAGTGGAAATGGTGGAGTCACACAATTCTTGAGTGACTTGTTCATCATTGCTTAGACTTTCATTCTCAGTAGATTTTGGAATTCATTACTGTCTCATTTGTTTTTGATGTTATCATCTTTTGCCTTCTTTTCATCTTCAATTCTTCTAGTATTCATATAGTTCTTGGCAAGATGACCAAGTTTTGTAAAAATGAAACATCTTCTAGTAGTATCTCTTTTCCTCATGTGATGTTTCACACAATTCATTTCAATGTGTCCAAGTTCTCCATAGTAATGACATCTGCACCAAGTGTTATAGTCCCAAGCAAATATAGCTTTAAAAATCTATTATGCTAGGTTCAATATCTTAGTTTTGCATTCTGAGGATTTGTGCCCATGCTTCTTACATTTGTGACATTTGCCTTAAAACTTAGGTTTCTCTTTGCATTCATTTGCCCTATGACCATGCTAGTTGCAATTGTATCACTTTCCATTGAATTTAGCTTTTCCATTGCTCCAACATTTTTTTTTATGTATGTCCTATCTTACCATAGTGACTACAAGTAAGTATTTTATTCTTTTGAGCTCCTTTCTTGGATGATTCACCTTCTTTTGTATATCCAATTCTTAATTTTCCCTTTTTTCTATAATGGCTTTACTTATTTGACTGATTCATGTCTGCTTGAGATTTCATCATCCTCTCACTGGTTTGCCTTTTATTATTTAGATCATTCTACAATCTTTCATTCTCTAATCTTAGATTCATGATTTCTTCATTTATATTTGTGAGTTGATCAATGAAGTCTATTTTTTGAAGGGATAGGTGATGAATTTCATTGTTCTTTCCTTCTATCTCTTCTTTTATCTTGTTTTTTTCTTCCATGACTTTACACAATCTTACTTACTAAATTTCTTGCTCTCTTCTCAGTTTTCTCACTTCTTCTTGAAGAGTACTATTCTTTTCAAATAGTTCTTTGATTGCTTTATTAATTTCATTTGAATTACTTGAATGGATGTCTTAAATTCTTTCTTAAGTTTAGAGTTGGTCATTGATCTAGATTGCAAGATAATTTCTTCTTTTCAGGGATTGAGAGAGTTGCTCCTTTTCTTTCTTGAGTTTTCCAATAACAAATTCCAAATCTAGCTTCTCATTGTCAATAGCCTTGTCAAGTCTAAATACCTCCATAGCCCTTGATATTTTCTCAAGCTATTAAGATTTTCTCTGAGAATAGGAAAGCTCTGATACCAATTGCTAGAAATATTATGATAGGATAAGTTACTAAGAGGGGAGTGGTGAATTAGTAACCAATAAAAATTAATCCTTAATTAGCAATTAATCCTTCATGATTATTCTGATCTAATTGCATGCATGAGAAACTAAAAATATTAAAGCATACATAACACTTTTGACACACAATTTGGTGACCCAAAATCCTTCCAAATAGAAAGTAAAACTGGGGTGGGGATGATACCCACAAGCTTTAATACTGCAATGTAAAATTAACTTGTTAAGGCTTGCAATGATCACTTTTGATGATCTACCATGTTAAGAGCAATAAGGACTGCTAGGTCCACCTCGCAAAAGGATTTACAAACATACAATGAAGTATGCACTTGGTAAAGAGATTTACATAAGACTGTTAGGTCTACCTTGCTAAAGAATTTGACTGATCCACCTATTAGGATGAAATAGTAGTTGATCTTTAATTTGCAACTTGGTTTGTTGAATGAGATTCCTTTGAGTGTAGAAATCACCTTGCTGTGATAGATGAATCTTTACTGCTCCTTATACTGCTATAGCCTTTGTAATTTTCTCTTCTACTCTTCTCTACTTATTACATTACTTCCATACCATTCTTTGGATGTGATACAATACATTACATATATACCAATCTAATTACAAATTACAAAGTTGACCACAATACAAGTTTACACAAAATACCCAAAGTTGGCCCAAATGAAGAAACTCAAGTTCTGAAGATTGGATCAATGATGTTTTGAAACTTGACATCCACTATTAATGGTTGGCATCATCATGCACTTGGTAGACATAGAAGATCAATCCATACTAATTACTACCAAGTAGTTTTGAACTCTATCTACATTGATTACTTGATAAATACTGTGAAACTTGGCATATAATTTGAATCACTTAATTCACACTACATAGCTTGTAGAATGCTATCACTGTGAGCTTGATATAAATTTAGTCACTTGGTTAACACTAGACTCAAATCACATCAACTATGAAAATGGTAAGCACTGCACAACTCAGTTTGCACTAATAAACTTGGCATACATTGAGATGCTCAGTTTATACTACTAATCATCACCATAGTAGTAACTTCTCATCATAAACTAAATATTGTCCCTTAGACTAGGTAGCAACTATAGAGCTCAATAGATACTAAAATCTTAGTTAGCACTATTAACTATAAATTATGCTCGGTAGATATTTACAATCTGAATAAGTTTATGTCACTAATAACAAACATGACTGTAATGTCAAAAAGAACCTTATGTAATAAGGGAAGTAATGAGGAACCTATCCTAAGAATAAGTCTTTTCAAAACCATATGTAAGATGGCTAGAAAATGTTGCAAGGTGATCATTGAAAGTGAAAGTTCTACAATTTGGCATCAAAAGAATTGGTTACAAAGTTATAGTTACAGAGTTATGTAGGCAACAATAGAATAACTAGGGCCAAGGGCTCACCCAACTTTTCAAACCAACCTGCAAGATTTAACACAATAGAAGGTAACACAAGGAACAACAACCAAAGGAGAGAGAAGAGAAAATAATTTTATTGATTCATCAAATATTCACCATACATGCCCAACTATAAGGCCTTCTAGGTTATGACCAATTAAAAATACCAATTATTATCTTCAACACCTCTTAACTCTAACCCTAAACTCTCTATTTATACTTGCCAAAATGGCTTACATAACATTCTAGAACATTACATAATAGAAAGGCTAACATAAGATCCTATCATTAAATTCATGATCAAAATTAAATACGCAGGTCAGCTCACACTAAGAACCAAAAATAGACAACTCGATAGCCACTGGATAACTCGGCACCCACTAGGAAACTGGCACTCAACATCAATTAGAAACTGGCACTCGAAATCACTTGGCATCACCCAGCATCCACTGGAAATTGGCACTCGGCATCAACTAAAAACTGGCACTCGACATCACTCAGCATCAACTGGGTAACTCGACACTTGAAGGAATGCTACAATAACTTGGCACATGAAGAGTGCTATAGTAACTTGTCACATGAAGAGTGCTACAGTGATTAGCACATGAAGATTTCTATAGTGAATCGACACATGAAGAGTGCTATAGTGACTCAACACCAACTAAGTAACTCGGCACCAATTGTAGAATGAATAAAAATGAGTAGGATAACAAGGCAACCTAGGATGCTCCTGCATCAGACAATCGGTGTTGAAAGAAATGATTCTCTTGAATCATTGAGATGTCCCAACCTAAGCTAAATCCAACTCAAATTGAGAAATCCATGAAGCATCTTCAATAGGTCTGTTCTTCCACTTCACTAAATATTCATAGTAATATTTTCCTCTTGTACTCTTGCCAACTCTCTAATCCAATATATGTTCAACTTCCTCAATCTGTTTCTTAGGATAATCATCACGTATAAAAACTTCATCCTCTGACTCATGATACTTATACAAATCAACAATATTGAATATAGGAGATATATCCATATCATCAAGCAACTCAAATTTATAAGCATTACCACTGTCAAACTTCTTTAAGATTTTACAAGGTCCAAATTTCTTCATCTTCAGCTTGCTATATGTTCCAACTAGAAATCTTCCTTTCTTCAGATGAACCATCACCTCATCACCAATTTGAAAATCATGGTGTCTTCTAGATGGATCAGCATTCTCCTTATACTTCTGATTGCTTTGTTCCAACCTCAACTTTACTTCTTTATGCAAAGATTCCATGAAATCAAAAAATTCTTCTCCTACAGTTCTTTTCTTTTCTTCACCAGCAACATCTCTCAAATCTAATATACCTCTAGCATGCATTCTAGTAACAATCTCAAAAGGTGCCTTTCCTATGCTCCTATTCAAAGAATTGTTATATGCAAATTCAACTTGTGCCAATACCATCTCCTAATTACTCGGCTTATTCCCAACTAAACATCTCAAAAAATTACCCAAGCTTCTATTCACAACCTTTGTCTGCCCATCTATTTTTGGATGGAATGTAGAACTAAACTTCAATTTAGTACCCATCTTCTTCCACAAAGTCTTCCAAAAATAACCAACAAACTTAATGTCTCTATCTGGAATAATGCTTCTTAGTAACCCATGCAATCTCACAATCTCTTTAAAGAAAAGTTCAGCAACATGCTCAACATCTGATGTCTTCTTACATGGTATAAAATGAGCCATCTTAGAAAATCTATCCACTACAACAAATATAGAATCATGCCCCTTCACTATTTTAGGCAATCCAAGAACAAAATCCATACTAATGTCAGTCCAAGGTTTCTTAGGAATATTAATAGGTGTATACAAACTAGTATTTTGACTCACTCCTTTTGTAACTTGACAAACTTCATAACTCTTTACAAATTTTTGAACATCCTTATACATTTGTGGCCAATAATATTTCTCTTTCAACAAACTCAATGTCTTATCAATTCCAAAATGTCCAGCTAATCCACAACTATGCTTTTCCTTAATCAAATTCAACCTCATAGGACTTCTAGGAATACACAACTAAATACCTTTGAACAACATACCTTCTTGAATGAAATACTCATCATACTTACTTATGTGATCTATCAGATTTGGTGCTCTACACTCTCTCCATGCCTTAGAAAAATTAGGTTCAGCATCATATAACTCTTTCATCTCATCAAAATCAAGAACTTCAACCTTGATTTCAGTCAACAAAGAGTGTCTTCTACTTAATGCATCAACAACTTTGTTAGTAACTCCACTATTATGCTTGATCATAAATGTAAAACTCTGCAAATACTCAACCCACTTCATATGTCTTTGATTCAATTTATGTTGACTCCCCAAGTATTGTAAAGCTTTATGATCAGTATACACCACAAACTCCTTAAGCATCAAATAATGTCTCCACTTCTTCAATGCTTGAACAATAGCATAAAAATCTTGATCATACATAGAATATTTGCTTTTAGCATCATTCAAATTTTCACTAAAGAAAGCAACAAGCTTACCTTCTTGACTTAATACAACTCTTATTGCATTACCACTTGCATCACATTCAACTTGAAATACTTTGTTGAAATCGGGCAAAGCCAATATAGGTAATTCAGAAACCTTTTGTTTCAAAGTCTCAAAACTCTTATTAGCTCCATGTGTCCACTTGAATTCCTTTTTATCTCCCCTCATTGTTTCAGTCATAGCATTACAAACAACACTAAAATTCTTTATAAACTTTCTGTAAAAACTAGCCAAACCATGAAATGATCTTACCTCACTCACATTCTTAGGTGTAGGCCATTCCAAAATTGCTTTAACCTTCATAGGATCCATCTTCAAACCATCAACTGAGATCACAAATCCTAGATACACAATCTCATCTTGCATAAAAGAACACTTTTTCAGATTAATCAACAACTTTTCCTCTTTCAACCTCTGCAATACTTGTCTAATATGCTCAAGATGTTCTTCCTTAGTCTTGCTGAATATCAGAATATCATCCAAATAAACAATCACAAATTTACCCAAGAATCTTTTCAGAACTTCATTCATCAACCTCATGAAAGTACTAGGTGCATTAGTCAAACCAAAAGGCATAACCAACCATTCATACAAACCATCTTTTGTCTTGAAAGCAGTCTTCCATTCATCACCTTCTTTGATTCTGATATAATGGTAGCCACTCTTTAAATCAATCTTGGTAAAATACTTTGCTCCACTTAAACAATCCATTATGTCATCCATCCTTGGCATAGGAAACCTATATTTCACTGTTATCTTGTTAATGGCTCTGGAATCAGTACACATTCTCCATTATCCTTTCTCTTTAGGTGCTAATATAGCAGGTAGAACACATGGACTCAAGCTTTCTCTAATCAAATCTTTCTACAAAAATTCATGCACTTGTCTGTTAAGTTCTTCATTCTTTATAGGTGTCAATCTATATGGTGCTTTGTTTGGAAAACTAGTTGCAGGGATCAGATCCATACAATGACTTATACTTCTTAAAGGAGGTAAACCATTAGGAACATCTTCAGCAATAATGCCTTTATACTCATTTAGCAACTCTGCAATTTCTTTTGGCACTTGGTCAATACTACCATCTGTCACTTGGTCACCACTGACTAACATTCAGTTAACATTATTTTCTGGCTCTTGGTCTCCATTGACAAAACTCAATTTTCTTGGAATTATAGTAAAACAAACTTGATTCTTCTTCACTTCCTTTTCAAATTGTTTTCCATTAACCATGCAAATTTTTTTAGCAGTATAATTAACCTCATCTGGACTTTTGATCAAAGGCAACAATGTTTGTTTCTTCCCATTTACCCAAAGAGTATATTGATTCAATTTTCCATCATATACAACATATCTATCATATTGCCAAGGTCTACCAAACAAAATATGACAACAATCCATGGGCATAATATCACACAAAACTTCATCAAAGTAATGTCCAATTTTGAACTTCAGAAGGCATTGCTCACTTACCAATATCTTATGCTCATCTTTGATCCATGAAACATGATAAGGTTTGGGATTTTTCAGCCTCTAATACTACAACTTCATAACTAGCTCTTCTGATGCCAGATTTTTAGAACTTCCACTATCAATGATCACTTTGTAACATTTTCCAGCCATCTTAGATCTTGTCTTGAAAAGACTTCTCCTTAAAACAAGTTCCTCATCACTTCCCTTATTACATGAGGTTCTTCTCACCATCAAATTTTCTCTAGCCTTAGGTCCACTTGGTGAACCCTCAATGTCTTCTTGAATTATAGCATTTCTATTATTCTACCCACCTTTAGAAGATCTACATTCAAAGGATCTATGCCCTTCTTTGCCACATCTAAAACAATTACCATGAAATCCACCTCTAGAATAATAATTACCTCTTCCTTGATAAGAATTAGTGCCTCCTCAATAAGAATTACTAGTTTTCCATTCAGTCTTGCCTTTGTCATCATTCTTCCATTCAGATTTGCCTTTATCTTGCATAGAACTGTTAGATCCTCCACTTTCTCCATAAGATCTACTTCTGCCTCTCTGGAATCTACCACCTCTACCTCTCTATCTTTTTTCATGCCTCTTTGTCAAGATCTCCTTAGCTTTCAAGGCATATTGATATGATTCTTCTACACTTTCTAGATTCACAAAACTTATTTCATCTTGTATTCTAGATCTCAATCCATTAATGTACCTTGCAATTTTCAATACATCATCATCCACATGTTGAGATCTGATGTCTAATCTATAGAATTCCTCGATATATTCTTTTATAGTCATGTCCTTTTGTTTCAAATTTTGCATCTTTCTCAACAAGCTAACTTGGTAATCAACAAGAAGGAATTTGTTCTTTACGTTGTTCACCATCTTTGGCCAAGTTCTAATCTTCTTCTTTCCTCTCCTTTGTCTATCAGTTTGCAAGTGCTTCCACCATAGTGATGCATGACCTTTTAGCCTAGTGACTACAATCTTCACCTTTCTATTATTAGGAGTGTTTTCATACTCAAAGAACTTCTCCATATCAGAGATCCAATCCAACAAAACATTGGTGTCCAATTTTCCATCATAAGGAACAACTTCTACAACAGGCTTTGAATTTTCTCTAGACAATACTCTCAACAATCTTGCTTCATCTTGGTCTTCTTTAGGTTCTTGATTAGGGTTTGGTTCTACTACTTCATCATCAATTACATCATCAAGATGCACTCCTCTATTCTCGACTGTCTCCATAGCACCTAATCTAGCTTCAATTAGTCTCAACTAATCCAATATAGCATTATCAACATTATTTCCTCTACCATGAACCATCTTTACAAATCAGGTTCCTGCAAGATCGTAACCCTCTACAAGTTATAGGTGAAATCTAGAGATCTACCACCCTATAACCAAATCCAAATTAGGGTTCCACATGATCCAATCTCTACAAGGTTGAACCTCAAGCTCTGATAAAATTCACCCAACCAAGGTCCTGGTACAAACTACCTCACACTCTACAATCTGCTTGCAAACTTAGGAACAATTGTGCTCTAATACCAACTGACACAAGCAAGGATAGAATAACTAGGGCCAAGGGCTCACCTAGCTATCCAAACCACCCTGCAAGAGTTAACACAATGGAAGAAAACACAAGGAACAAAAACCAAAGGAGAGAGAAGAGCAAATACTTCTATTGATTCATCAAATATTCACCATACATGCCCAGCTATAAGGCCTTCTGGGTTATGGACAATTACAAATACCAAATTCTTATCTTCAACACCCCTTAACTCTAAGCCTAAACTCTCTATTTATACTTTCCAAAATGGCTTACAGAAAATTCTAGAACATTACATAATAGAAAGGCCAACAAAAGATTCTATCATTAAATTCATGATCAAAATTAAATGCGTAGGTTGACTCCCACTAAGAACCAAAAATAGACAATTTGGCACCCACTAGATAACTTGGCACCCACTAGGAAATTGGCACTCGACATCACTCGACATCCATTGGAAATTGGCACTCAACATCAACTGAAAATTGGCAATCGACATCACTCGACATCAACTGGGTAACTTGGCACCTAAAGGAATGCTACAATAACTCAACACATAAAGAGTTCTATAGTAACTTGACACATGAAGAGTGCTATAGTGACTCAGCACATGAAGAGTGCTACAGTAACTCGGCACCAACTAAGTAACTTAGCACCAACTGTAGAATGAAGAAAAATGAGTAGGATAACAAGGCAACCTAGGATGCTCCTACATCACAGAGGCTGAAGCATCCTAAATCCTATCATGTTTCATGGATCAAAGATGAGCACAAGATATTAGTAAGTGAACAATGTATCCTAAAGTTCAACATTGGACATTATTTTGATGAAGTTCTATGTGATATTATGACTATGGATTGTTGTCATATTTTATTGGGTACACCTTGGCAATATGATAGATATGTTGTACATGATGGAAGATTGAATCGATATACTCTTTGGGTGAATGGGAGATAGAAAATATTGCTACATTTGATTGAAAGTCCAGATGAGGTTAATTGTACTACTGCAAGAATTTTCATGATTAATGGAAAGAAATTTGAAAAGAAGATGAAGAAGAAGAAAATCTATTTCACCATAATTCTTAGGAGACCAAGTTGTGCTAGTAGCAATTGAGTATTAGAAAATTGTCTTAGTTGTGTGCCAATCAGTAGCGATTGAATGAAAAAATTTAGTGATAATTGAGTGACAACAAAAAATGGTAGTATTGATTGAGTGCCAATGGAAATTACAATTTTTTTGAATGAGTATAAATATATTGTTGTAGAGGATATACTTGATGGTTTACCTCCAATGAGAATTATAAGTCATTACATGGATCTGATTCCTAAAGCTAGTTTTCCAAATAAATCACCATATACATTAACACTTACTAAGAATGTACAAGTACATGAGTTGTTATAGAAAGGTTTGATAAGAGAAAGTTTGAGTCCATATGTTGTATCTTCTATATTAGTACCAAAGAATAATGGCGAATGGAGAATGTGTACTAATTCTATAGCTATTAACAAGATCATAGTAATATATAAGTTTCCTATGCTGAGGATGGATGACATAATGGATTGTTCAAGTGGAGAAAAGTATTTTACCAAAATTGATTTCAATAGTGGTTATCATCAAATCAGAATCAAAGAAGGTGATGAAAGGAAGACTACTTTCAAGACAAAAGATGGTTTGTATGAATGGCTGGTAATGCCTTTTGGTTTGACTAATGCACCTAGTACTTTCATGAGGTTGATGAATGAGGTTCTCAAGAGATTTTTGGGTATGTTTGTGATTTTTTATTTGGATGATATTATAATATTCAGTAAGACTAAGGAAGAACATCTTAAGCATGTTAGACAAGTATTGCAGAGATTGAAAGAAGATAAGTTGATGATTAATATGAAGAAGTATTCTTTTATGCAAGAGGAGATTGTGTAATTAGGAATTGTGATTTTTTCTAATGGTTTGAGAATGGATCTTGAGAAGGTTAAAGAAATTTTGGAATGGCCTACACCTAAGAATGTTGGTAAGGTAAGATCATTTCATGGTTTGCCTAGTTTTTGCAGGAAGTTTATAAACAATTTTAGTTCTGTTTGTAATGCTATGACTAAGACAATGAGAGGAGACAAAAAGAAATTCAAGTGGACACATAGAGATGATAACAATTTTGAGAATTTGAAACAAAAGCTTGCTAGGTTACGTGTATTGGCTTTTCCTAATATCAATAAGGTATTTCAAGTTGAATGTGATGCAAGTGGTAGTGCAATAAGAGTTATATTGAGTCAAGAAGGTAAACTTGTTGCTTTCTTTAGTGAGAAGTTGAATGATGCCAAAAGGAAGTATTCTATCTATGATCAAGAATTTTATGCAATTGTTCAAGCCTTGAAAAAATGGAGACATTATTTGATTCCTAAGGAGTTTGTGTTGTATACTAATAATGAAGCCTTACAATACTTGACAAGTCAACATAAGTTGAATCAAAGACATATGAAGTAGGTTGAGTACTTGTACAGTTTCACATTTGTGATTAAGCATAGAAGTGGAGTCACTAATTGAGTTGCTAATGCATTAAGTAAAGACATTAATTGTTGACTGAGATGAAGGTTAAAGTTCTTGGTTTTGATTGTACACTCGAAAGTGTCCCACTCTAAACCCTTCTATCCAAACGATTCCATGAGTTGGAATGCTTGGATGCCGGCTTAGAGTGGGACACTTTCGAGTGTACATTTTTGGCGCCCCACGGTGGGCGCCAAAAATGTACACTCGAAAGTGTCCCACTCTAAACCCTTCTATCCAAACGATTCCATGAGTTGGAATGCTTGGATGTCGGCTTAGAGCTCCCTATCCACGGAGTGCAAGAGAGTGTATTTCAAGTTCAAGGGCTCTCAAATGAGCTTTAGAGATACTCTTCTTGCTAGTAAACCATGCAATGGGAGGTTCCAAAGACAAGATGCAAGAATGCAAATGTCCCAAGGAGTTCCTCAAGGATGCAATGCAAATGAAGATTAAGATAGAATGAGAATGTCAAATGCAGCTATGCTAGAATATGAATGAGAGTGTTACAATCCAAATATTAAGCTATGTGAGAGATTATTGCAAAATAGAAGCTAAACTAACATGCAACATGAATCTAAGCTAAAATGCTATGGTATGAGAGAATGTAGACAAGAAATAGAAGTTCTCCACAAAGCTCCAAAGAAACCTGTTAGAAAACCTGCAGCATAACAATATTCAAAATGAGGATGGATTTAGGGGGAAAGCTCTCTCCCTTTTAAAGATGTATGGACGGTGGAGATCAAGATGAAGATGGTGGATGATCAACGGTGAAATTCGAAAATAGGAGTGATCCATGTGCACACACAAATCAACCAATAGAATATAAGTTGACTTGTCATATAAGAAAAAAGTCACAAAGCCTTTTCTTTTAATTGCAAAATAGAAAAAGGACTTTATGTGTGCACTTTAAGTGGGTTAGAAGAATGGGGTCTTTTATTTAATTAAAAGGGGACATGTTCTTTTAATCAAATAATGAACTTAGGATAGCATAGTCAAACTATAGGTTATAATCAAATAAATTGATTATTAGCAATTTGGCTTAGGTAAGTGATTAAATTAATTTAGCCAAAATGTTGAAAAGGGGGCTAATAGTCTAGATGACCATTTTTAGGTGATTACATTGATGAGATGGAGTTTTATGAAACTAACCATGATTTTTTTGAGATTTGGAGAGAGTGTAGAGCACCTAGTTTGATAGAACAACCAAGTAAGTTTGATGAATATTTTATTCAAGAAGGTATGTTGTTTAAGGGGATTCAGTTGTGTATTCCTAAGAGTTATATGAGGTTTAATTTGATTAAGGAAAAGCATAGTGGTCGATTGGTTGGGCATTTTGGAATTGATAAGACATTAAGTTTGCTAAGGGATAAGTATTATTGACCTTAGATGTATAAGGATGTTTAGAAGTTTGTAAAGAGTTGTAGAATTTTTCAAGTTGAAAAAGGAGTAAGTCAAAGTCCTAGTTTGTATACACCTATTTCTATTCCTAAGAAACCTTGAAGTGACATCAGTATGGATTTTGTTCTTTGATTTCTTAAGACAGTGAAGGGGTATAATTCTATAATAGACTTTTTTTCTAAAATGACTAATTTCATACCATGTAAGAAGTCATAAGATGCAGAGCATGTTGTTGAGATTTTCTTAAAAGAGATTGTTAGATTGTATGGATTACCAAGTATTATATACGACAATGAGAGTAAGTTTGTTGGTTACTTTTGAAAGACTTTGTGGAAGAAGATGAGTACTGAGTTGAAGTGTATTTCTACATTCCATCCACAAATAGATGGATAGAATGAGGTTATGAATAGAAGTTTGAGAAATTTGTTGAGATGTTTGGTTGGAGATAAGCCGAGTAAATTGGAGCTCATATGAACACAAGTTGAGTTTTCATATAACAATTTTGTGAATAGGAGTACACAGAAAAAACCTTTTGTGATTGTTACTGGAATGTAGCATAAGGGGATATTAGATTTAAGGGATGTTGCTGGTGAAGAGAAGAGAAGTGCTACAGGGGAAGAATTTGCTAATTTTATGAAGTCTTTTCATGAGGTTTTAAAGTTAAGGTTAGAACAAAATAATCTGAAGTATAAGGAGAACATTGATAAGTCTAGAAGACATCATATTTTTGAGATTGGTGATGAGGTGATGGTTAATTTGAAGAAAGGAAGATTTCCCATTGTAACATACAATAAGTTGAAGATGAAAAAATTTAGACCTTGTAAGATCTTGAGAAATTATTATAGTGGTAATGCTTATGAAGTTGTGGTACCTGATGATGTGGATATATCTCCTATCTTCAATATTGCTGATTTGTATAAATATCATGAGTCGGATGATGAAGTTCTTGTATCAAATGATTATCCTAAGAAGTAGATTGAAGAGCTTGAATAGGTATTGAATCAAAGGGTTGCTAAAAGCACAAGAGGAAATGATTACTATGAGTATTTGGTGAAGTGGAAGAATATAACAGTTGAATATGCTACATATATTTCCCAAACTGAGTTGGATTTAGCTCAAGTTGTGACATCTCAATGATTCAGGAGAATCATTTCTTTCAACCCCAGTTGTTTGATGTAGGAGCATCCTAGGTTGCATTTCTATCTTGCATGATTTCCTTGTTTCTTTTTTGTTTCCAAGTTGCAATGCCTTGCATTACTAAGTTCATGGTGTTTTCTGAGTTTGCAACATTTGCTGAGTTCATGGTGTTTGCCTAGTATGCAAAGTTTTTTGAGTTCTTAGTTTTTGCCAAGTTCATGGTGTTTTTCGAGTTCCCAACATTTTTTGAGTTCTTGGATTTTTTTGTGTTCATGGTATTTTCTAAGTTTGTGGTTGATGCTGAGTTCATAGTGGTTTTCAAGTTCACAGTTGATGTTGAATTCTTAGTACTATCGAGTGTCAGTATTGTTGTGGCTCTTCTTTGATTGAGTTGTTTGTGTCTAGTTCCAATTTGGGCTGACCTTGCTTATTTAATTTTGTGATGTGTACTTGTTGAGAGATGACTTGTGGCTTGACTTGCATTTAATGTAAGGGTTTGTTTAGTTGGCATTTTGTAAGAGGCTAAATTTTGGTTGTGCAAGTATTTAAAGGGGTCTTGGGTAGAGTATTAGGGGAAGATAGAAGATGATAGCAGAGGATAGTAGGTTAGGGAAAAGAAAAAGTAAAGTTAGAATGAAAAATTTATCATTGAAGATTGAAGCATGAATTGTAAGGTTGGTTGTAACCCAAAAGGCCTTACATCTAGGCATGTATATGGATGATTTGATGAATCCATAAAGTATTTTTGGCTCTTCTATCAACTTTAATTGGTTTTTTTTGTGTTGTTTTCTTCTATGTTTACTCTTGCAAGTGGCTTTAATAGCTAGGTGTGCTTTTGGCCCTAGTTATCTAATGTCCTCCATGCCTGAAAAGTTTGTAGATGTTGTTACATAAAATTTAATACATGTAGAGGTTGTTATACAAAATTTCAATGATGTGTATCACAAATCTCTATGTTGTGTGATCAATGATTCAGATGAAGAGGAAAAACATGGAATCATCTTGAAAACTCTTTATGAAACTATTTAAATAGCAAAGATCTTAACCTAGATCTTGTAAGACAAATGAAATAGAGATGAAATGAGAAGAGTATATGTGCGAACATGGAGCATTATGAAAATAAGTGAAATAAAGGATCGAGATCATATCAAAAGTTAGTGAAGGGTTTTTTTATCATTTAATAGAGCAAGTGACCTATTCATAGAAGTGAAGTGAAAGGGAAGACAAGTTTACCATATTAGAGGAGATGATTAGTTAGCAAGGAGAAGACTCAAAATTATCTTATAGATCATATCAAGAGTCATCTATTGAATCAATTCTAACTGACTTGAATAAGGGTAAATCTCTTAATAGAGTGGTCTTAACTGATCTTTGTAAATCTCCTAACATAGTCCTTACTTTGTTGTAAGTGTTAAATCTGTTAGATTAAATAATTAATTATTAATTATTTATTCTATTTACTTAAGCTTACTTAGGTAAATGCATTTATTTAATGCATGTAGTGGTTAGTTGATGAAAACACGAGAGTTTGTTCCCTTCTAGCATGTTTCACCTTTTGTGGATATGTGCTGAGTTGTCTTCTACCATCTTCTAGCTTGTTCTACAAGCTTCCATGAGCTCTTTATAAGCGGACTCTCTCTCATTGTATTTTCATAACATTTTGCATATTGTAAATACATTTCTTCTTGTGTTTGCATATTTGTCTCTCATGTCCATTTAGGTTTTTACCCTTGCTCCATGCTCTTCCTCTCTTTGGCTTCTCTTTGACAGGTTCTCACATGCAGGTGATCTTAGGCATCTTCGGAGTTGGCTTTCCTCAACTCCAACAAAATCTTTTAACAAGGTGAGACCCATAAGTCTCTTAAGCTTTTAATAGGCTAGAACCCTCATAGGGTAGATCATATCTAATGATCAAACATTGTAAGCATCACATGGTAACTTTATTACTTTAGTAGTAAAGATTTATGGGTGTCATCCCCACCCTAGTTTTACCTTCACCTTAGATAGTTTCTCAGTAAAAAATATTGTAGTATGTGTTTATTTTCATGCATGTTGTAGATCAAATTTATATGTTACAATAAGTTATCATTACAAGTTTTACATGCACAATTTTATTGATAGATGTGAATGAATTGGTGAAAATTTGAAGTTTTTAAGATTTTGAATCACCCCTCCCCTCTCAATATCTTATTTATCCTATTTATACCTCCATTAATCAATAATTGGTATTAGAGCATTGGTTCTCAAAGAGAAGCTTAATTGCTTGGAGATTAGATCTTGGAGATGAAGGCTTTCAAACTGGACAAGGTTAGTGACAATTAGGTGATTGAAATCCAACTCATACTACAAAAACATGAGAAGGCAAGACAAGATCTGAAGGATTCCCTAAAAAGGAGACAGGATATTGCCATCCAGATAAAATAATTTTCCTATTAAAAAGTTGAGATTGAAGGAATGTTTCAATCAATCAATCCAAATGACAAAGCATTCACAGATCTACTTTAAAAAAAAAAACTCCTAAATGAAAAAATAAGAGGACTAAAAAGAGAACATGAAATCTAATCAGTATGACTATGTGAAGTGACTGAACAAAAAAAGAAAGTTGAAGAAGATGAGACTATAGTTGAAAAAGAAAAAAGAGTAATGGCTACCAAACTTGAAGAAAGGATATCAGATGTGTAGAAGCTTACAAACACTCAACTAGACATGATGAATCAAATAATGCTTGCAAATCAAGAATTGAATCACAATGATGTGGAAATCAAAAATCTCAAATCATAGAAGGACATACTAAAGAATGAACTTAAAACTAAGAAAGAGTCCATGGAGAGATTCAAGAAACCAAAAGAATAAATGAAGTACTTTGAAGAACTTATGAAGTCATCTAGCTATTCCAATGGGTTAGGAAATTCATGGACTGAGAGAGGAGAATCATCCACAAATGGAGAATTGAGGAAGGCAAAGTCAAAGGACAAACCAAACTTCTATCACTGTGAACAACTTAGTCATAGTGCAATTTTTTTTAAAGAAAACATGGTATACAAATTTCTAAACCTAAATTATTGGTTACTATTTTTATTGCAAGAAATGAGGACATCAAATACATGAGTGTAGGTCAAGAGTAAGGAATGCACCTGCTACACCTAAATTTGAAGGATATTGCTATAACTGTTAGAAGTATGGGCATAGAGCATATGAATGCAGATCAAAGACAAAACCTTACCAGAAAAATTAGAGGAAGAATTATGTAGCTAATAATGCATGTTCCAAATGTCACAAGTTTGGACATCTAAAAAAGAATTACATGACTCAAGTACATTCAACAAATTAGAAAAAAGATAAAATAGACATTGAGAAAGTGAGGAATGAAATGAATTAAAAATGGAAAAGGAGAGCAAAAGAAGGAACTAGTGAAGAAAATGGAGCTGAGGTCACCCAATCCAATGGAGAAGGTGACCATATCATCTCAAAATAAGCAAGTGAGTTATGTATGGAATTGTATACATAAGATGATATATCATACATCAATTCCTTACATGGAAATGTGCCAAAAGATTATATTTTCATATACAAAGATGCATAAGAACAAATTTTTGAAATGTTTCCCAATGTTAGTGAAATTGTCTACATTGACCAAGCATTGCAACATAGACTGATCACTTCATAAAAGAAATGGTAGAGATCAAATGGAATGATAGAGATTGAGCTATAAAGAAAAGACCTAGTCAAAAGGTATCAATATTGACCAAGACAACTAGTTTCCACTTACCTAAGTACACAACATTAATGGAGACCCAAAATTGATAAAAGGAAGGTATATATTAATTTTTTACGACATTATCTCATACCTTGCATACATATTTCAAGAGCAATTTGGATGAAAAGATTGAATGAGTGGAGATCTAAACTGTGTTAAGTAATCTAGAGAAGAAAGAACTTCAAACCTTAACAATGAATATGGAAACTTCATCTACCACTAGAATGAGTTAAGTAATTAGAAGAATCTAATTAGCAAAGAGTGAGGCTTGTCCTCCACCAAAGTTTCACACTATTCTAGAAATTGCAATGAAAGGAGATTCAATGAGTGTGCTATCCTCAATACCACCCGAAGTCATTATGATCCATGCTATTAGAAACTATTACATGTATAAAATTGGAGTAGGAGACTATGAGATCAGAGAAGCATATGAGAAATTTTCCAATGAAGGAATCTTGAAGGAAGAATTCAAAGTTGTTAAAAGGAAAGGGTTAACTTGTACCCTAGAATTTTTGAGAAATTTCAAGATTGAATAGATTAAATTTTTTTTGAGAAGAAATCATGACATGAA
Source organism: Cupressus sempervirens (assembly GCA_028749045.1). NCBI lineage: Eukaryota > Viridiplantae > Streptophyta > Pinopsida > Cupressales > Cupressaceae > Cupressus > Cupressus sempervirens. Next base: position 843,333,134 of record CM053783.1, read on the forward strand.
GTATTGGCTATAGAATGGATCGATGGAGATCACAAAGAAAATGATTCATAGGGTTATAGGCTATCCAACCCCATATAAAAAGAAAACTGTGAGATGTTTGATCCAAGAAGAAATTGAGGCAAAAATAAGAGCCGAGTGAAATGGATGTGGTTTTTCCATCACAAACATTTTTGATCCACTAATTGATTTTTTAGTTAGGATTATAGCTCACAAATTCTATCAATCAAGAAGATTGAACATTGTGCCTTGTATGGATGTGGATCAAGCATGTAAGATAGTAATGAAAGATCATGAGTATTATCTTGCCAAGATACATATACTACAACTTGCAGAGAATCTATCATCCATAACAAAAGTGAAGAATTAAATGTGTAAGTTTGGATCCCTCATTGTGTGTATTTTCCTTTACATCTAGAAGTATTTTCTTGGTGTTGGTAATGTTGTATGGGAAAAAGATAGATCAGTAATAAGAGAGATTAATGAGTAGATTACTCAATTGGGAGAATATTTTAAGAATATAATGGATAATTATTTTGATGAATTTAAACAAAAGATGAAAAGGAGGATGAGGATACCTGAAGAACTAGTCACAAGGTACTACAATCACATATGTTTTCTTGTGGATATAGAAAACACTTTTGTGCAGACAATGAAGCCAAGGAAGCCTTGGTTATAAAGTTTTGATTATGAAATAGATAATGATATAGTGAGTGCAAACATTGAGACGCTATTAAAGAAGACATAGATGTTGAGGCTGAACCTTTTGGCTGATATGAAGAAGCTAAAGAAAGAATAACTATGAAAATTTAGATAGCTTCTAAGGAGAAGAAAAAGAAGAGAATGATTGAAGACCTAGACGCTAAACTGGGCACCCTATGCAAAGGTAAAGAACCATTATATTCGACACAAGGTCTTGGTGAAGATGAGAAAAAAGTTAGTTGTGATGAGGAAGAAGAAGAAGAAGAAGAAGAAGAAGAAGAAGAAGAAGAAGAAGCTGAGAAGGGAAAATCCCTAGTTGTTGTCATGCCACTAAGAAGGAAGGCTAAAGGAAAAAAGAAGAACCAATAGTGACACCCATCTCCTCTCCATTACCAAACAAGTCAAGGATGAAGGCAACTGCTAGTGCTGAGCAGACTGCAAATCAAAGAATATTAGAGTCTACCAAGCCCAGTGCCCCCAAAACAAGAATAAGTAGATTGGTCAAAGAACCACCTAAAGGAAAATATAAGTCAATGGATGAGTTATGTATAGATTTGAGAAGATCGCTAGGATTATCTAGTTTTATATTTGTAAAGTATGATAAATTAGATAATACTAATAGAAATAATATTGAGGAGGCTATGGTGGACATGATTGCAAATCATAAACTAGCTCCAAATGAAATAGAGAAGAAGATACCTCAAGATCTATATGATAGATTGAAGATAAGATGACAATAGGGAAAAGAATTTGAGAAAAGATAAGAACTAACACATTAGTTAGAGTCATGCATGATCATTTACAAGATCAACATGACACATTTTTGGAATAGTATAGAAGCAAATTTGTTCCTAAGTACATAATGTTTTCGATACTATAGAATAAAGAGGAAGCTATACAATAGCAAGATGAATTTCTTTGGAAAAATATTTTTGGATTATCAACAAAGAGAGTAGAGATAGACACTGTAAACATCAGAGATGATTACAATAGTGGATAAAGTTTGGGTGTGTTTAGTCCACAAGGTAGCATGTCACCAATACATGCTGACAACCTTGACACTTTTATGGCCAAGTAGTCAAGGCTCATAGGAATAGAGGTAGAAGGTGAAGAGAAAGAAACAAGTATAAATAATAAGATTGTTTCAAAAACTCATATTAAGGAAATCAAAGATTCAAATGAAGGTGAACTAAGTGTGAAAATTTTCTCAAGTACATATGCACAAGAAATATCAAATAGTGACACACCTTCACGAACTCTTAAAGTAGTGTCGAGCAATAGCACTCCTTCACCAAGCAAGAAAAGAATAATGAAAGATGTTTCACTAGATATAGAAATTAGTCTAGATGAAATAATTGAGATGCCATAATTAGATCTAGAAAATCTCACCATGGAGAAAACAATTTTTCTGCAAGAAGTTTGGGTGAAAAAAAGAGACAAGAAGAACTAAGAAGAGAGCTTAAGTAGAAGTAGGTACTATATGATGTAAGAATAATTTTGTTAATGCTTTTGAAATTCAAAATTTTGATGAAGATGCACCAATAATAAACTAGATTGTAAATATAGTTGATCAAGTGAATGCTAGTAGTATGGAGTTAATTGAGAAACTGATGAATTGGTCTACTAGAAGATTTGAAACTAAGGTTGTGGATAAAGTCTCCATAACCACTACCAAGTAGAAAGTACAATTACAAGAGAAAGTACAAGTTATGATTGAACTAATTCATAAGGTACAACATTTGTACACAATTCGGTTAGATGTTCCAAGATTCATTAACAACATTCAGGCACAAATAAATCAAATTTGGGCTATGATGGAGATATCCACAAATATTATTTTTGAGTTATTAGGATCAAGCATTGATCATTTCGATAATCAATTGAATGCTCAAGGAAAATTTGCTGAGCTTTAGGCAAATGAAAATAATATGAGATCCAAATTGATCTCAATTTTGGCAATGATGATACCTCATTTAGAGGTCATGTAGAGAGATCTAAAAAAAGCCCAAGATCTTATCACAAAAGATCATAATCTTTCAATGGTTGATAGCTTAATTGATTTGGCTACAAGATTTCAACTACAGAATCATATTTTAGAAGTAGCAAGAGCCACATGGGATTATGCATTGTCCATGATTACTATAGTTCATAAATAATTCATTAAGCAATATGGATTACTTCCACCCATTCAACCCCAACAACAGTGACATTTAGTGTTAAAAAACAAGGGGGAAAGAGAATTAGAAAGAGGGAAAGAGAATTTTCAATGGGGAAATAGATCTAAATATTATATTTTTTATTCATTATTCATTATTCGTTGGAATAAGTCATAAGACTTAGGGTGAAAGCTCATTATTAGATTGTATTGTTTAAAGATGTAAATAAGACAAAGTATTTTTTCCACTAATGTCAAAGGGGGATATTTTTGGTATCTCTAACCATTGTTGTCTATTAATGTCAAACATTTAGTCATTTATAAGGAAGAGTTAGATACTATGACCGAGCTACGAAAAGTATGTACCGAGCTCTATATGAGCTGAGTAAGTTTATGGTCATCGAGGTTTTCTATATGAGTCGAGCTCAATAGTGACCAAGAATAAAATTGTCAAATTACATAGTGTGTGGCAAGCATCAGAAAATAATAAACACTGAGCAATGCAATGTTTACATAATAGTTAGATATAGAACAAAATTTGAAGTAAAACATTTTTCAAGCTGACTTGGAAGGAACATTTAAAGTTTTTAGAGGTTGTTATAGAAAATTTATCACATACAGAGGTTGTTACAAAACATTTAAATGATGCGGATCATATCTCTCTATTTTATGTTGATGTAGGAGCATCCAGAGGTATAAGGGCAATCTTGTGTCACCCAAAAAAATGTACTTAGACTTAGTTTCTATTTCATGTGTTTTCATTTTTGGATACCCATTTGGGTCAAATAAAGGTTCCAACTCTCATAGTTCCACTATCAGTGTTCTAGGATAGAATATTTGAACACCTTGGGATACGTGTAAATGCCAAAAAATAGGAGTATGTAATTGAGCCATCATTTTTGATGAACTAGAAGGTGTAAATTGGTTGGATGATTTTCATTGTAATTTAGAGCATTCCAAAAAAAGAATCAGGTGAAAAGGCCCCACGGTTTGAAAGTTATCGTAGTTTTTCAATTTTTGGAGACATCCTAAGAATGCTTCAAAGTTAGCTTAGGGGCATTAAATAACCTCAAATAGGGCCAAAAAATGGGGTATAAGCAAAGCTTGTCCATGGGCTATAGAGTGCTTCGAGAGCTTTCCAAAAATGTAAACGGTTCATCAATCGGAGCTACGGTTCAAAAGTTATGCCTCCTGGAAGTTCGCTTACTATTTTTGGATTCTTCTAATTTTGCGTCAACTTCTAATGCAACTTCTAGAGCCTTCTATTTGGTTGGTGGATGCCAACCAGCACTTTCTAGAATGTATTCCTAATCCTTAACCCTTCGAGGTCTATTTAAGAACATTTTTGGCATTGTAAAAGGCAGTTCGGAGTGGAGTTTGAGAGAAGGTATTGGGAGAAGAATTTATCTCCAGATTTATGCTATTGTAAGCCCTTAGGGCATTTTTGAAGTCTATTTTCTCTGTACTAAATGTATTAGCATATTTACACATTTAATACAATTTTCCCTTTCCTGTTGTGTCCATTCTGTTACTTGGTGTGTCTCCATCATATGTGATCAATTATTTAGACTGTTAGTAAATAGATTTGTCATTCAACAATAATGAAATAAATTGACTCTCAAATCCCTAAAAAGAATGATAAACATAACTAATAATTGGATGAGTTATCATAGTTTGATAAATCTCCTCTGAATTGAGAGATAAAACTCCCTCATTGAAAGATTTACAATGAATTGATTAATAGGATGTATCTTTAACCTAAAGATACTAAGGATTTTTGACATGAAATGAATGCAATTTCTAGATTTTTACATTAGAATAGAGAGATAAAGATCAACAAATAATCACACAACCATTTATTCAACCCTTCATTACATTGCAAAGAAAATGAAGGAAAATGTTATTTATTCTATAAATTATAAGCAACCACAAGACTACATCCAAAATATGAAAGATGTGACCACATGATCAATATCTATCCAAGAAAGATATATTCAGACCACAAGATCTAATAAATATAAACTGCTCTTCATTTTATACAAAAAATGAAAGAAACCACACAATTCCCCTATTATTGTGATTGTAATCAACTTTTGTAGAAAATAAATAATCTCCCTTATTTCCCTGTTACAAACATAACATATGCTCTTCTCCTGGAAGGCTCATGAAATGTGAAAAAGAAGAACCCCCTCCCACTATTACCTTAATATTTTACAATATATAGTGAATCTGAAGGCCCTCATTTAGTTTCATAACCAAATCTTGAAACAATTCTTTTAACTGATTAGTGTTAGGAATAAGGTGTCTCAACCTTGTATAATTCCTATTCTTATTATTTTTTTTGTAAAATGTATTTCTTTCAAATAATGTTGATGTGTCAACATCTTGAATTGTGTGTAAGGAGATCATGACTAAAATGATTATGATGGATTCCTATGACATGTAAGAGCTATGTTAGGAAGATTCAATGATAGGTGAAGACATGTGGCAACTATGATATTTGAGTACTATACACTCTACCCTATAGTGGGGTTCAGGGCATCGCCCCAGAAAATTTTTTGGGGTTCCTATTTTCTCGGAGAATGGTAAAACCCTAATACAGTTTACCTTTGGGAGTAGCCCTAAAGTGAAATGCATGTTATAAGCATTTTTTAGGGTTTCGAAGAGATGCGATGCGAGAGAGTGTATTGTTGGTACTACGAGTAGCTACTAAAGTCTTCTGTTGTTGATGTTGAACTTGCATTGCAAGTGTATTGTAACCTTGTGTTGAAGATAATACATTGTGCAGGTTCTGAAGGGGTGGGGTTGTTTTACCGAAAGGTTTTTCCCCATCGACAAATCTTTGTGTTATGTGTTTCTTTCTTTGTCTATTTTCTGTATGCATGGTTGGCTGCAATATTGTTGTTTACATGATCTTGAATCTATAAGTGTAGAAGATTTTAATAGGATTTGCATAATACTTTCCTTATGAGATTAGTGTAGGAAGCTATTTCTGCACTTGAGTTTCCTTACAAGTGGTATCAGAGCTTGATCAACTTTTGATCCTAGTTGTTGGGTAGGGTTTTTTGAGCTAATCTCAAGTTGAGTGGTAGTCTTGTGAAGAGAATCCTAAATATTATTTATAGATTGAGATGGTGAGTTCATCATATGGAAGAATGGAGGTGGAGAAATTTAATGGTACTAATTTTGAGTTGTGGAAACTCAAGATGGAAGACATGTTGGAAGATTGTGACCTATGGGAAGTGACTACAAGTGCTACAAGACCAGCAACTATAGCTCAAGCAGATTGGGATATCAAAGACCATAAAGCTAAGGGTCTCATAAGACTCTATTTAATCGATGCAGTCCTTCTGAATGTTCTAGATGAGAAAACCACATATAGTTTGTGGGAGACACTTTGGGCCGTGTATTAGGCCAAATCTTTGGTCAACAAGTTGTTCTCGAGGAAGAAGTTGTATTCTCTGCGAATGGAGGAAGGTGGATCCTTAACGAATCATTTACATGCATTTAATTTGCTGGCTGCACAGTTGACATTAGCTGGTGTCAAGTTAGAGGAGGAGGATCGTTGCACACTTTTGTGTTCTTTATTAGATTCATGGGACCATCTTGTGATGGCTCTCGAAAGCACATTAGTCACCTTCAAAATGGATGATGTGGGGTCTTCGCTTCTATCAAAGGAGATGTAGAGAAAGGCTTCTGTTTTGAAAAAAGAAGCCCTTGCTATTCGTAGGAGATCCATGGAAAGAGGAAAGAAAAATGACAATAAGGGTAGATCCAAATCCTGTGGGAAGTCAAAGACTTCTAATAAGTCCAAGGCAAAATGTTGGAACTATGATAAGACTGGGCACTTCCATAAAGACCGTAAAGAGCCTAAGAAGAAGAAGAAAGCCTCAAATTCTGGTTCTAAAAAATCTCAAGAAGATGGCGATGCATTCATCGTAGCTTTGGCAGCCCATGCATCTGATGATGTGTGGTTGGTTGACTTGGGTGCATCTTTTCACATGACCTCTCATCGAAATTAGTTCTCAAAATATGAAGAGTTCGATGGTGGAAAGGTGTACTTGGGTGATGATTCTCACCTAAAGATAGTTGGATGCAGAAGAGTCACTATAAAATTTCCTGATGGACGAGTAAAGGGAATCAATGGAGTTATGCACATTCTAGGTTTAGGATGAAAACTATTATTTGTAAGTATGCTGAATGATGTAGGTGTGCAAGTTGTTTTTTCTAAAGATGGATGTAAGATGATGAGAGGAGCTATGGTTCTTGCTAAGGGTACTAGGAGAGGTACTTTATTTCAACTTAATGCATACATTTCTCAGTGTAATAGTTCTTATGTTTTAAAGAAGATAGCAGCTATCACTTCATCCCCACCATCTGAACGAGTAGTAAAGAAGACTGTTGTTAGTGGTTCTGATGGTAGTGCAACAAGTGTACCTAAGGGTGCAAACACTTTGGAAGGAAAGTTTCTGCAGAAAAGACAATGTTGTGGCACATGAGATTTGGCCACATTGGTGAGAAGGGTCTCAGAACCCTGAAGAATAAAAATCTCATTGAGGGGTTAAATGATTGCAATCTTGAGTTTGACTTTTGTGAACACTGTGTATATGGTAAAAAAAATCACATTCAGTTCTACTCAAGTTCTCACAAATCTTCTGATGATTTGGATCTTATTCATTCTAATGTATTTGGTCCTGTAAAAGTTCCTTCAATCTCCAAGTCTATATTTTTTGTATCTTTCATAGTTGATTACAGTAGAAGGACATGGATTTATTTCCTTAAAAGTAAGACACAAGTCTTTAGTCGATTCAAAGAATTTAAAGCCCTTGAAGAGAATTAGACTAGTAAGAAGATTAAGTGTGTGAGAACTGACAATGGTGGTGAGTTTTTCACATCAGAGTTTGAACAGTTCTATAAAGAACAAGGTATCAAGAGGCATAAGACAACTCCATATACCCCACAGAAAAATGGAGTTGTAGAGAGAATGAATAGGACATTGATGGAGAAGGCTAGGATTATGCTTGGTGGAGATGGTTTAGAACAAAGGTTTTGGGCCAAAGCTGTGGCCACTGCTTTCTATCTGGTTAACAGATCTCCTACATCAGCCCTTGTTGGTAAGACACCCATGGAGGTGTGGTCTAGTAAGAAGCCTTCAATTAGACATCTTTGTGTTTTTGGTTGTGAAGCTTATGCACATGTTCCAATGGAGAAAATATCTAAGTTGGAAAACAAAGCTTTTAAATGTATTTTCATTGGGTAGAGTGTTGGTGTGAAAGGATACAAGCTTTGGGATCCTGTGACTAGTAAGGTGTTGTATAGTAAAAATGTTATTTTTAGAGAGATAACATCTTCTCCTATTGTGCTACAACCAGATGAAAAAGAAAAGGAAAAAGATGTTGTTCAGTTGCCTCCTACCCTTGAGAAGACTAAATAAAGAGACCATGTTGGGTCTAATGATGAGGAGAGCTCTAGTAGCTTTGATAGTTCAGAAGAAGAGGATGAAAAACCTCAACCTTAGCCCTTGAGGAGATCCACGAGAGAAAGAAAGCAACCAAAAAGGTTTGTTTATTCTATGCTAGATTCCAGTTGTGCTTTTGCTTTGATTACTAACACTGATGAGCCTAGATCTGTGAAAGAGGCTTTGGGCATGGAAGATGCATGTTCCTGGATTGAGGCTATGAATGATGAGATGGTTTCATTAGAGAAAAAAAAAACATGGGACCTTGTACCTTTTCCTAAAGGGAGAAAATCTATTGGCTGTGAATGGGTGTTCAAGAAGAAATTCTATGCAGATGGTAGTGTTGAAAGGTACAAAGCTAGATTGGTTGCAAAGGGGTATTCACAGGTAGAGGGAATAGATTATGGTGAAATATTCTCTCCTGTTGCAAAGTTGACATCCATTAGATTTCTATTATCTCTTGCTGCATCATATGATTTAGAGATAGAACAAATGGATGTGAAGGCAACTTTCCTTCATGGTGATTTGGAGGAAGAGATTTATATGTTACAGCTTGAGCACTACATTGTTAAATGTAAAGAATCCTTAGTTTGTAGATTAAAGAAATCTCTATATGGTTTAAAGAAATCTCCTAGGATGTGGTACCTTAAGTTTGATGCCTTTGTGTTGTCAATTGGATTTGTAAGATTGAAATCAGATCATCGTGTTTATTTCAGAATTGAAAATGATCACCTTCTTATTGTTGCATTATATGTTGATGATATGTTGCTGTTTGGGAAGGGTAAGGGTATGATTTCTGATTTTAAATCTCAGTTGTCAGCACAGTTTGAGATGAAAGATCTTGGGGCAGCTAGGTACATCTTGGGTATGGAAATCAGTAGAGATAGGTCTAATAGAAAAATTTGGTTGAGTCAGAGTAAGTATGTGAAGTCTGTGTTGGACAGGTTCAACATGACAGATTGTAGACCACTATGTGTTCCTATTCTTGTGGGAACAAAGTTATCTGTAGATGATTGTCCAAAATCTCCTATTTAGGTGGAGGACATGAGTAGAGTACGTTATGCTAGTGCAGTTGGTAGTCTTATGTATGCTATGGTCTATACTAGACCAGACATTGCTCAAGCAGTGGGAATCCTGAGTCGATTTATGGCTAATCCTAGACGGATACATTGGGATGCAGTTAAGTGAGTATTTAGATATTTGAAGGGTACATCAAATTACTCCATATGTTATCATGGTAACTCTTCTAGATCTCTGCATTTAGTTTGTATTCATGGGTTTGTGGATTCAGATTGGGCAGGTGATATTGATCGCAGGAGATCTGCTAGTGCTTATGTGTTCACTATGTTTGGTGGTGCCATCAGTTGGATGAGCAAGCGACAACCTGTGGTTGCTTTGTCCACTATAGAAGTTGAGTACATGGCTACAACTCATGCTTGTAAGGAAGCCATTTGGCTTAAGAGATTATGCTCTAATGTTGGTGTTGATGCAGAACAGATTACTATTTTGTGTGATAGTAAGAGTGCTATTTGCCTTGCAAAGAATCCAACTTTCCTTTCTAGAACGAAGCACATTGATGTGCAGTTTCACTTTGTGAGAGATATGGTGGAAGATGGAAAGGTAAATTTGGAAAAGGTAGATACTGTGAAGAATGTTGTAGATGCATTAATGAAACTAGTGGGCACTGAGAAGTTCAGATGGTGTTCAGAGTCTATGGGCCTTTTGACTGATAGCGGCTAGTTCCTATTATGTTCCTATTGCTCTTACAAGGTGTTCGATAAGTGGTAGAATGTTAGGAATAAGGTGTCTCAACCTTGTATAATTCCTATTCTTATTATTTGTTTTGTAAAATGTATTTCTTGCAAATAATGTTGATGTGTTGACATCGTGAATTGTGTGTAAGGAGATGATGACTAAAATGGTTATGATGGATTCCTATGACACATAAGAGCTATTCTAGGAAGATTCAATGATAGGTGAAGACATGTGGCAACTAAGATATTTGAGTACTGTACACTCTACCCTATAGTGGGGTTTGGGGCATCACCCCAAAAAAAATTTTGGGGTTCCTATTTTCTCGAAGAATGGTAAAACCCTAATACAGTTTACGTTTGAGAGTAGCCCTAAAGTGAAGCACATGTTATAAGCATTTTTTAGGGTTTCAAAGAGATGCAATGCAAGAGAGTGTATTGTTGGTACTACAAGTAGCTACTGGAGTATTCTATTGTCGATGTTGAACTTTCATTGCAAGTGTACTGTAAACTTGTGTTGAAGATAATACATTGTGCAGGTTTTGAAGGGGTGGGGTTGTTTTACCAAAAGGTTTTTCCCCACCGAAAAATCTTTGTGTTATGTGTTTCTTTCTTTGTCTATTTTCTATATGCATGGTTGGCTACAATATTGTTGTTTATATGATATTGAATTTGTAAGTGTAGAATATTTTAATAGGATTTGCATCATACTTTCCTTATGAGATTAGTGTAGGAAGCTATTTTTGCACCTGAGTTTCCTTACAATTAGTATCTTCATAAAAAGAAATAGTCCACCTATACTCCTCCTAGGTGAATGATAGTTAGTTAATCTAATCACCCATTTCTAGATTTCACAATTGTCAAATGTTCAATCATTCTGTATCCTATCTTCTTTTACATAGGCTAACTTTGTAGAATTAAAGCCATATATTTCATGGTCACAATTAGCACATAATAGGTGATCCTTGGGCTTGACATTTTTGCATGGCATACAAATATTTTGGGATAAAAAGAAAAATAGATTATCCTATGTTGCTTCCCTTGGTAATTAGTTGGAAACCACATTGTTTTGGATGGAATTTGAAAAAATCTATAGAAAAGGTTATGTTTTGTATTCATCTCTATCCCCAATCCATGTCCATTGAAGATGTGGTGACTGAGCATCTTCTAGACTATGCATTCTCTTTCTATAGATTTGCAAGGCACATACTTCACGTATGAACCTAGTCACAATTTCTCTATTAATAATTTCATTTTATAAAAATAATCTTCTTTATGAAGCACATCTTCTTGATTGTTCATGTTAGGCTTGTAGCCTCTATATCCCAATGATGCTAAAGATTTTAATTTTATGCACTAGCTTGGACTCTCAATTTTCCCATTATGGAGATGCCTTGGTTCCAAGGGATCATCAAAACAACATGTATGTTTCTTTATTTGGTTGATTTCAAGTTAGCACTCATTGACCAATCCAATTCCAAGGAGCATGAATTGAGTCAAACCTTATTCTGACCTTTGTCAGGCTTCTACTTCCACTTACAAAAAGATGATCTAATTTAATTTATGATGTGAATACGAAGGGAGTTCCCGTGTCTTCTAGTGGATTCAGAGTTTGAGCATTTTTTCAAGCAGTTTGTGTGTATGGTCTAGACATCAATTAAATTTTGATATCTTGATCAGTGTTCATGTTTGGATATTGGCTCATGCTCTTTTATTCAAATGTAAATAGCTTTTGAATATTTAAAATCTCCCTCTATGGCCTCAATTCTTTTACTATTTTTTACAATTCTTCATACTGACTTGGAGGATTGTGTTGATCAACATCATTGGGCATTATGTCAAACAAATGCCATGCACTATTTGTGCTTTCATGCATGAAGCTCCCTACAATCCTACTTTATGATCTTAACATGTCTAGATCTAATGGTAGGTATAGGCTATGTGTTGTATCCACACCAAAGATCATTCAATTTCTTCTTAGAAAGAGAATTTGGAGAATGATAGAGCCCAATTATTCTATTTTCTACATGTGGCTCTTACTTAGTTTTGGTCCATCCTGGTATCAAGTTTGATACCCATTTATAGAGGGTGATGGTTTAGTGATACTCAATCAGTGGCTTGAATTTTTTTCATGGGTAGCACAACCAAAACCTTTATTCACACCTTTATCATAACATGTCAGGCCCCTTTTTTATATTTTCTACATTATCTGAGGGAATGCCTCATCAGGCTAGATAATTTATTAGAGATAATAAAGATGTTTCTCTTTGTTCTTATGCAGGGAATCATCATATTGATATCAATTAGAATTTGACGCTTTTAGAATGTATTTGAAATGGTGTCTTTGTGCTAGAAATACTCTTCTACAATGAAATTATATCATTTTGGGTCTTCAAATATCCTGATTCATATATCCTCCCATGTTTGTGACTTTATCTTGACATGCATTTGGTGGCCTTTTCTCGAACTTCATTACCACTCTTTATCTTTATGGGACTTGAGTGGAATTCCATTATTAGAGGATGCTAAAGGGTGTTTATGTGGTTGAGAGATAGGAACCTATGATATTATTAATAATGAAGTCATGACTTCAAACCACATCACCCCTACATACTAGGAGAGTATCCTTGAGTCGTCCTTTCTCAGTGTTAACACTTGGTCATATAATGTGAATGTCAAGCTACTAGCATCATTCTCTAGAATGGTTTCTCCTCACAAGAGATATCAAGTCTTACATTCACATGGAGTTATCATTTAATGATGTTTAACATAGCCTTTGAGATATTTCTATATTTCTTGACTATCAAGATTACTAAAATGTATAAAATTACTAATTCTTTAAGCATGGAAGCTTATGCACTTTGGACTAGTAGCCATGCCATTGAACCTTGAATCATATCCTTCTGAACCAAGCCTACACTTGGGAACTTGGAGCATCAAGCTAAAATTTGATGTTGGATTTGAATTCTAAGTGAAGCATGTTCAAAGCTTAAATTTTTATTGTGAGAACATGGATTTGAATTGAACACCTTGATCTACATATCTAAACTAATCACTCTTATTCTTGAACCTGAACTTGAACTTGAACCTTGTATTGAACTTTGAGGTTCAAGTTCAACCTCAAAATAACTTCAAAATGTTTCCTTCTTCACAAGTCAAAGTCTACAAAATCATCATTAGAAATAAAAACCAAGAAAAACACTAGGATGACTAAGAGATTCCTTCCCTGGGTCTCATTTTCAATGTTTAAAATACAGGTGCTGAAAGCACACTTACAACTAGCTTTGACTAGGGATATGCACTGTAAGGGACATGAAGAACCTAAAAATCTCTTGTAAAAGACCAGTGTCTACCCATTGGGAAAAAAAATTAACATATAATAGAGACTAGGGGAGCTAGTTGCAAAGAGGGGAAGAGTAGGAGCAAAACCAAAAACACCTAAACTACTAGCAAGATAAAAGTGACAAACTAAAAGTGAAACCAACAAAACTAAAAACCACCAAAAGCTTAGAGAGAAACAAGCTATTTAAAAGTAAATATAGGTGAGGAGAACTCACCAATGGAATTAGAGATGAGGAAAACTTATACAAATCCATTTACTAGTTTAGAGAAGAAAGATCCCTTTTAGAACAATGAGCAACTACCAAATGAGATATCTTGGTGTAACCTATACATGATGACCTACTTATTGCTACACAATGAGTGAAATGCATGAAAGAGCCTCATAAAAAAATACTCAAATCCAAATAATCATAGCTCATATAGATCTCTGCCTTTTTTTGAGTCTCCAAGATAGAACTCTCCAGACCATTTTCAATTGGTTGCTGAAAATATTTACGCTCAAAGATCTTCACAAAGAAATTCATTTCATCTATATTGTTAGCATCCATGAAAACCTAACTTTTGGAAAGACTTTCTGCATTAGCAACATACTTAGTATGGGTAAATGTTTCATCTAGCATAGGTTCGACATGAAATAGGTAGGGTTCATCAAATTTTGCTACTACTACTTTACAAAATATTTCATGCAAGCCAAATGTATCAATCAAATCAACATTTAAATTTTTATCTCTGGAATCTTCATACCTGGTCAATGATAGGAGTTCTTCAACAATATTTTCCTCATTCAAAGAATCATTATCACTTGCAGCTACTAGATTTGGAAATTCTCAATCAAAAACAAAGAAATGAGAACTTGTACCTAGAGCTTTTGAAGAAGAAACCTTATCTTTATTGGATGAGAAGAGTGAGAGGAAAACTTCTCTAATATCCAATAATGTGCTTACAAAGATATGTGATGGTTATTTGGACAACATTACCTTGGGAATTTGAAATTCTCTTCGAGTGCTACTTGTCTTTGTATTTCCTATCCCAAGAGAAAAGAGACAATCTTTTTCATTCAAAGATGATAACTAGAATAGAGGGTTGTCTATGTTTTCATAAAATTCCCTTGGTAGGTATAAAGGGTTAGGCCTTGCTGCATCTAGACCTGAAAATTTCTTGACTAGAGGGGTTGCATCATTATTATCCAAGCATTTACCTTTGGAATCTTCTTTCTTTATTGCTAACAAGAACCCTTCAATAATCACATCTTCATTCAAAGAATCACCACCCAACTAAATTGTGGATGTTCAAACATGCTCAACCTTCTTTTCATCACACATTACTATATACATCTCAACTTTTTCTTTTTCTACTAAACTTATTGAATCTGAAGGACTAATATTTTTAGAATGAATGAGTGTCTATTATTGATGTTTGATATTCATTAGGCTACACCATTTCTTTGTTGGTGGCCATGAACATCTTCTTTGAAGTTTCACCTCCACCATAAGCCTCATCAAAATAATGCAGAAGAGTATAATCAAGAAGGTTAGAAATCTTATTATCTTCAAAGGAGAAAGATTCTAGAATATGGTCATTACAGACCTTTACAAAAGGAGGATTGTTTGCATTCTTACCTTTGCATTGTAGAAGTAGAAAATAATCACACGAAACATTATCTTCCAAGCTTACTATGTTTTTAGAACCTTACTGATTTGGATTCACCAATGCTTGTATTTTGTGAGGTTCAAAGATTTATTTTTGAAACTCTTTCTCTATCATAATAGGGTAGCTGTATGAGAGGGATGAGACTTGAATAACTAAAGCCTCAATTTCATCCATCTCTAGCTCTTTCTAAAGTCATTATACTCTTTTCGTATATTCTCCTAGGTCTTTTAGTTTGTGGAACCTATGATAAAAGCTCCTCCAAAGTAGGGTAGAATTATGATCATCTTCAAGGCTAAGATTTGTTTCCACAACATCTGAGATATTCTCTTTGTAGTGCTTCTAGATATCTTGCAATACTTTTTCATTGATCTTATTGATGTCCTAGATGGTAGGGTTGGATCTTTTCTTCTTTATGATCCTTCTTTCTAGCATGGTCATTCCATAGAGTCACCAATCTCCTATACATAGAGACAAAATGAAAACCAAGAAACCAAAAGATAGACACTAAATCCTTGTTTTTGTTCCCCAACAGAGTCACCCAGAATTTGTTTGTAAACAAATTTTCCTTCAATAATAATGAAATAAATTGACTCTTAAATTCCTAGAAAGAAGAATAAACACTGCTAACAGTTGGTGAGTTATCATAGGATGATAATTCTCCTCTAAATTGAGAGGTACAACTCCCTCATTGAAATATTTACAGTGAATTAAATAATAACATGTATCTTAAACCTGAAGATACTAAGGATTTCTAACATTCATTCATAGACATGAAATGAATGTGATTGCTAGATTTATAGATTAGAATAGAGAGAGAAAGATTAAAAAATAGCCACACGACCATTTATTCAATCCTTCATTACATTGTAGAGAAAATGAAGGAAAATGTTATTTATTCTACAAACTATAAACAACCATAGGATTGCATCCAAAACATGAAAGATCTGACCACATGATTAGTATCTATCCAAGAAAGATATATTCAAACCACAAGATCTGATAAATATAAACTTATCTTCATTTTATACACAAATAAAAAGAAACCACATGATTTCCCTATCCTTGTGATTACAAGTAACTTTTGCAAATAAATAAATAATCTTCCTCATTTCCCTATTACAAATAGAACATATGCTTTTCTCTTGGTAGCATTATGATGTGCAAAAAAGAAGCCCCTCCCATTTTTACCTCAATTTTTTATAATAAATAGTATATCTGAAGAACCTCATTTGGTTTTGTAACCAAATCTTAAAAAAATCCTTTTAATTGATCAATATCTTCATAAAAATAAATGGTCCACCTATACTTCTCTTAAGAAGATGGTAGTAAGACAATCTAATCAGCTATTTCTAGATTTTAGAATTGTCAAATGTTCAATCCCTCTCTAAACCATCATCTTTTCTGTGGTCTAACTTTGTAGAATTAAAGCCATATATTTCATGGTCACAATTAGCACTTAATAGGTGATCCTCAAGCTTTACATTTCTGCACGGGATATGAATTTTTTGGGATATAAAGAAAAATAGACTATTTTGTGTTGCTTCACTTGCTAATTAGTTGGACAACCACTCTATTTTGGATGGAATTTGAAAAGGTTATATTTTTTTTCTCTACCCTTGATCTGTTTCCATTAAGATGTGGTGATTGAGCATTTTTTAGACATATGCATGCTCTTTCCACAAATTTACAAGGTACATACTTCATGTATAAACCTAGTCATGATTTCTCTATTGATATTTTCATATTATAAAAATTATCTTCTTCATGAAACATGTCTTCTTGATTATTCATGCTAGGCTTGTAGCCTCTACATCCTAATGATGTTAAAGTTTTTAATGTTATACACTAAGTTGGACTCTTGAATTTTCCTATTATGGGGATACCTCAGTTCTCAAGCATCATCACACCAACATGTATGTTTCTTTCTTTTGTCAATTTTGAGTTGGCACTTATTGACCAATCCAATTTTAGGGAGCACAAATTGAGTCAAACCTTATTTCGACCTTTGTTAGTCTTCTATTTCCACTTACACAAAGATGATGTAATTTGGTTTATGATGTGAATACAAAGGGGCACCTATGTCTTCTAGTGGAGTTAGAGTCTGAGAATTTTGTAAAGAAGTTTGTGTGCATGGTGTAGACATCAATTAAACTATTAAAATCCCAGTCACTATTCAAGTTTGGATATTGGTTCATGTTCTTCTATTCAAATTTAACTAGCTTTTGAAGCTTTCAAATATCCCTCTATGGCCTCAATTGCATTACTATGTTTGTGATTCTTCATATTGATTTGGAGGACTGTGTTTATTGATTTCATTGGGCATTCTATCAAATAGATGCCATGCACTATTTGTGCTTTCATGCATGAAGCTCACCATATCCTACTTTATGATCTTGACATGTCTAGATCTGATAGTAGGTATAGTCCATGTGTTGATTCCACACCAATGATCATTCAATTTCCTCATGGAAAAGGAATTTGTAGAATGACATAGCTCAATTCTTCTATTTTATACATGTGACTCTTACATAGTTTTGATGTATTCCACTATCAAGTTTGATACCTATTTACAAAAGGTGATTGTTTAATGATACTCAATAAGTGGCTTGAATTATTTTCATGTGTAGTGCAACCTAAACCTTCATTCATGCCATTATCATAACATGTTAGGCCCCCATTTTTATATTTTCTACATTATCTAAGAGAAATGCCTCATCGGGATGGATAGTTTATTTGAGATAATAAAGATGTTTATCTTTGTTCTTATGGGGGGAACCATCAAATTGATAGCAATTAGCATTTGATGCTTTTAGAATGTATTTGAAATGGCATCTTTTTGCTAGAAATACTCTTCTATGACCAAATTATATAATTTTGGGCCATCAAACATCCTAATTCATATATCCTTGAATGTTTGTGGCTTCATCCTAATGTGCATTCATTGGCCTTTTCTTAAACATTTCATTGCCACTCTCTATCTTTATGGGACCCGAGTGGAATTGCATCATTAGAGGATACTAGAAGGTGTTCCTATGTTTGAGAGATAGGAACTTTTTACATTATCAATAATGAAGTCATGAATTCAAATCACATCACCCCTACATACTAGGAGAGTGTCCTTGAGTTGTCCTTTTTCATTGTTAAAACTTGGTCATATAATGTGAATGTCGAGCTGCTAGCATAATTCTCTAGAATGGTTTCTCCTCACAAGAGATATCACATATTCCATTCACATGGAGTTATCATTTAATGATGTTTATGATAGCCTTTGAAAAATTTCTATATTTCCTAATTGTCAAGATTACTAAAATGTATAAAATCACTAATTATTTAAGCATTAGGGCTTATGCACTTTGGTTTCATAGCCATGCTATTAAACCTTGAACCATAGACTTATGAATTGAGCATAAACTTGGGAACCTGGAGCATTAAATTGAACTTGAACCTTGGATCTAAAATCTAAGTGAAGCCTATTCAAAGCTTGAATTTTAAGTTTGAGAACATGGATTTGAGTTCAACACCTTGATTTGCATATCTAAACTAATCACTCTTATTCTTGAACCTAAACTTGAACTCAAACCTTGAATTGAACTTTGAGGTTCAAGTTCAACCTCATAATAACCTTAGAATGCCACCTTCTTCACAAATCAAAGTCTACAAAACCACCATTAGCAATAAAAAGCAACCAAATTTACTAAGATGATTTAGAGATTCTTTCCATGGGGCAAATTTTCAATTTTTAAAATGTAGGTGCTAAAAGCATGCTTACAATTGGATCTGACTAGGGATGTGGGCCATAAGGACATGAATAATCCAACAATCTCTAGTAAAAGACCAGTGTTTAGCCATTGGGAAATAGATTTGGCATATAATAGAGACCAAAGGAGCTTCTTGTAGAGAGGGGAAGAGAAGGAGAAAACCAAAGAATACCTAAACTACCAACAAGGTAAAAGCAAAAAACTAAAAGAGAAACCAAAAAAGTAAACAAAACCAACCAACAAAACTAAACACCACCAAAATCTTAGAGAGTAGAAAGATATTTACAAGTATATATAGGTGAGAAAACTCACCATAGGAATTAGAGCTTATGAAAACTTACACAAAGCCATTTATTGGCTGAGAGCAGAAAGACCCCTTCAAGAATAATGCACAACTCCTGATTGAGATAGCTTGGCATAACCTACACATGAAGAACATCTTATTTCTGTAAGCTAAGTGAAATGCATGAAAGATCCTTGTGAACTAATGCTTAGATCCAAATAACCATAGCTCATCATAGACCTCTTCCTTTACACGAGTCTCCAGTATAGAACTCTCAAGACCATTTTCAATTGGTCATTGAAAATATTTATGCTCAAAGATCTTCACAAAGAAATTGATTTCATCTATATTGTTAACATCCATGAAAACCTAACTTCTAGAAAGACTTTCAACATTAGCACCATACTTAAAATGGGGAAATGTTTTGCCTAGCATAGGATCAACATCAAGCTTTTTTGCTAATACATCAAAAAATATTTCATCCAAGCCACATGTATCAATGAAATCATATTTAGAATTTTACCTCTAGAATCTTCATATCTGATCACTGATAGGAGATCTTCAACAATTTCTTCCTCTCTCAAAGAATCATTATCACTTGTAGTTGCTAGATTTGGAAATTATCAATTAAAAATAGAGAAATGAGGACTTATACCTGGATCTTTCGAAGAAGAAACCTTATCTTTATTGGATGAGAAGGGTGAAAGGAAAACTTCTCTAATATCTAGTAATGTGCTCGCTAAGATTATTGGAAATATTATGAAAGGCTAAGTTACTAAGAGGGGAGGGGTGAATCAGTAACCAAAAAAATTTAATCCTTAATTAGTAATTAATCCTTCATGTATATTATGATCTAATTGCATGCATGAGAAATTGAAAACATCAAAGCATTCATAAAAATTTTGACACACAATTTGGTGACCCAGAAATCTTCCAAATAGAAAGTAAAACTAGGGTGGGGATGATACACACAAGCTTTAGTACTATTTTATAAAGTTGTCCTATTAAGGCTTAAAATGATCACATCTAATGATCTACCCTATTAGGAGCAATAAGGACTACTAGATCCACCTTGCAAAAGGACTTACAAACATACAATGAAGTATGCACTCGGTAAATAGATTTACATAAGACTGTTAGGATGAAGTAGTTGCTAATCTCTGATCTGTAACTTGGTTTGTTGAATGAGATTCCTCTGAGTGTACAAAACATGTTGCTATGATAGATAAATATTTTCTAGTCCTGATACTATTATAGCCTTTTTAATTTACTCTTCTACTCTTCTCTAATGATTACATTACTTCCATTCATTACTTTGGATGTGATACAATAGATTACATATATACCAATCAAATTATACAACTACAAAGTTGGCCACAATACAAGTTTACACAAATATTAAAAAGTTGGCCAAAGTGTAGACACTCAGGTTCTTAAAACTTGCTTAGTGAGGTTCTAATACTTGACATCTATTGTTAATTCTTGACATTATCATGAACTCGGTAGACATAGAATCTCAATCCATACTAATCATTTCCAAGTAGTCTTGGACTTAGTTTGCATTAGTGACTCGGTGAATACTATGAAACTTGATATACAAATAGAATCACTTGATTCAAATTACATAGCTTGGTCAATGCTATCACTATGAGCTTGGTATAAACTAAGTCACTTGGTTAACACTGAGTACCTTGGTTAACACTAGACCTGCATCACATCAACTATGAACTCGGTAAGCACTGCACAACTTAGTTTGAACTGATAAGCTCAACATACACTGAGATGCTTGGTTTACACTACTAATCATCACCATAGTAGTAACTTCTTGGTACAAACTGAAATCTATCCAAAGGACTTGATAGCAACTGTAGAACTCAATAGCAATTGAAATGCTTGGTTAACACTATTAACTGTACAATAAGCTTGATATATGTTTACAATCTAAATAAGTGTATGTCACTAATAAAAAAAATGACTATAATGTCAATAATATCACCCCTTTGGAATTAGTGACAAAAACACTTATTAGTCAAAACTAAATTCAAGAATTTTCAAGAAAATCTTAATTCATCACCTTATGTTTCAAACTCGATAGAGTATACTATTTTGGGATTTTTCAAAATTGGTTTTGTAAGAGTTATATTCCTGTACATGGTAAAGCTCCCCAATACAAAATATACAATATACTATACATCTAAATAAATCTTCTCCCCTTTATACAATTTACATTTTCTACAATTTTCTCTAAACTTCTTTCAATCTTCTCCCCCTTTTGCTCTTTACATCTTCTCCAGTCTTCTCTTCCTTTTTGACATTAATGCCAAAGATTTATGCTATATACATTTATATAGCAATGCCAAAATGTGACAATAAATCTAAATGTACCTTCAGAATAAGTTCCAAAGTCTTTTTCAAATTCTCTTGCAAGACCTTGCATGTGTGCAATGGAACGTGCACTTTTGCTAGCAATTCTATCATATGGTTTGCAATGGAGAAGTTGTTGTCATGGATGAGCATTTTTAAATGTGTAATTTGTTTCTATAGTGCATCCATGTTTAGGAAAATCATGTTCTAAATATCTATCAATGTTGATCTTATTTTGGCCTCTTCTCTCAATAATTCTACCTACATATCTATCAAAAATTTGATCTTGTTGAAGTGGGCAAAGATTGAACTTGGGTCAAGTTGCAATTGTTGTGCACTTCTCTTCAAATCCTCATCAATCTTTGATAATTTATATCTTATTTATTTTGTGAATATTGATGTATCACATAGCTTACCAAAAAGTAAAGATACATTGATGCAAGAGGTCTCTAGAGAACCTAGAATAGTAGATAATTCTACTTGATGAATGGAAATTTGTTGAGCAATAAGTTCTAAAACTTTATTCTCAAACTTTTTCTTGGCTTTCTACAATAATTTTTCCTATCCATCCAAATGTTCATTATATTTATGGAGTGCCTCTTCCAACTAGTACAAAATTGGTTGAGATGTATCAACCTCTATGCCTAGAGCCTCTGCTAAAATATTCTTAGCATCCTCAATTATCTTAAACTCATTTCTTTCCTCTCTAAGCCTTTGCTACCAGGCTTGCTTTTGAAGAAGCTCACCAAAATTTTACCTTTGGTCTGGATTTATATTTGAGATGTCCCATTTAGGAATAACAATATCCTCATCTAGATCTATATCTTCTTCCTTCTCTTTTCCTTTGCACAAATATTTTGTGCTCAATTGAGGCTTGGTCTCAATTGTCCTTGAACTTATTAATTGCATACTAGGAATAGAAACAATTGTTGAAATGGTAGGACTTGCTAAAAAAGTGGATACTACACTCATTTAAATACTAGTAGAAGAAATACCTGATGTAGCTAGAATTGATGTCGAGGGAAGAGCTTGTAGCTTGGTGGATGAAGTCCTAGGCATTACTATTAGTGAAGTACTGAGCTAGACAGGTGCAAAGATTAATTGAGTGCTTGTGTTTTCAGTTCTAGTCACAATCAATTTTACTAAAGCTTTCTCCAAGGTTGGTGTTTTCAATGTTTTGCTTGGAGAGTGAGGAAGTGAGGCTATGAGCACTACAAAAATCTTTACTAGGTCAGTCTCCTTAGTATCTTGTGCATCTTCCTTAGTAGCTTCCTACCCCTATATCTCTTCATCATCTACATTATCAAAATGAGTCACCTCTTCATCATCTTTCTCTTCATCTTTCTCCTGATCATCATTATCATCATCCTTATCACTTACACTAACTACAAAATCACTCAGTTTGGGAAGAAGATAGACATTCTTCCATGTGTTTGTAGCATTCTTCACAACATGCTCAATTTCTTTCAATAACACAAGACAAGTGTTGAATCTTAAAGTTAACTTTTCTTCATTTTTCTTCAAAGATTCCTTCACCTCCTTGCCATTCAAATTTTACATGAGGTTCCTTAGGGTCTTCTCAGATATATCTTTTGAAATTTGCATGGTATGCTCCCATCTTGGCTTGATCTTGTCCATCAAAGCATTAGGAATCTACTGAGTAAGTTGGTTAGGTGAGTATTTTCATTTACCCATCTTGGATGTTAATATATCTTCTATTTGTTTCTACTCTTGTATAGTCCTGGTCTCATATTTTAGAGCTTTGAAGTTTGTAATGCTAGAACCTAATTTTGATTCTTTCATTCTTTCTTCAAAGGTGGGTGGAGACCTCTTGAAGATTATGTCTCCTCCTTTATCTGCTTTCTTCCTAGATGATCTCCTTATGAACATAGCAATTAATGTCTTGGCAGATTTGGTAACAATTATCTTACCCTTCTTCTTCAATAGCTGTTCTTCCTTTGACTTTTCTTCATCTTCTACTTCTTCATCCTCTCCTTTTCCTTTAGTTAATAGAAGAGTGGAACTAGTTTTTGTAGACACCTAAAAATCCTTTAAAAAATAAAGTATTTTTATTTTTTGAAAAAATCCCTGATGACATCATCATTTATTAATTAATTAATTTTTATACCATTAAATCCCTTTATCTTAATTAAAAATATTTAATTAAGGAATCCCTCCCTAAAATGTTTAAATCTTATTTAAACATTATTTCCTTATTTATTAATTATTTAATTAATAAATTGACCAAAAATCTTAAAATAAATAAAAAATTTATTTTTTGCCCAAAACTTGGCCAATTTCCTTATGACCAATAACCTCTTCCAAAATCTTCTAATCCTTCTTTAATTTCGATTAAAGGCTAATCCCATCATTTCCTACCCCTAATCCCAACTCAAAATATTTAATTAAGATTAAATATTAATCCTCATGTTTATTAAAAAAGTTTTAATAAATATCTCCTCAACCCAAACCCTTGAAATAAATAAAACCTTATTTATTTCCTAAAAATCTAATTTATCCTCATCCTAAGAAGTTCTAGACTCTTCTAGAAAGTCTTCATCCTCATCCTAGGAAATTCTAGACTATTCTAGAAAATCTTTATCCTCATCCAAAGTCTAGACTCTTCTAGAAGATGTCTTTAAACCTAATCCTAATCCCCTCCTAACCTTGTCACATTCCCTAAACATGGGTTAAGAATTACTAACCCAAGCCAAAGTTAACAAATATCTCCTCCTCCACCCACCCTCATTAAATGCCATCCACTTGCCTATCCCTAAGCTAATCCTAAACCATCCTAATCCATTCTCTAACATTTTCACAAGCCTAAACAAGCTTAAAACTTTCCTAATCAAGTCCAAGTCAAAATTTCTCTCATCACCCTCAAAATATCTCAACCATAAAACTTTATGAAGTCCACTAGGTCATAAATGACTCTTACAAGCCCTTTTATTGCTCTTACAAGTCATTATGAGGGTCTTTATGAAGATTTTATCCCTTGAGCCTCCTTTGTTGACTCATCCTTCCCCTTTCCTCCATCCTCTCACCATGTGACATGTGTCACTCCTTGATTGGCTGTAAAGAAGCACAATCCATGTGCTCTCCTCTCATGCAATCTAAGCCCTCCATGAGCTTTTTCCCATCCTTGCATCTTAGCCCTCAATCCCTCAAGCCTCTTGCCTATAAATTGGATCCTTCCCCTTTGCAAAATAACACAATCCATGAAGTAAAGTTATAATGCTATTTTGAGAGCCAAATCCATACTAAAGCCATCTATCCACACCAAAAATCCACAATCATCCATTGAAGCCTTTGGAAGCATATTGAGCATACATCCTATCCATTTAGATAAAGCCACTCAACAAGAGAGCTTCTCATTGAGAGAGCCCATTAATGGCTCATATTTTCAATTGAGATCTCATCTTAGTCTATCTTGAAGTTTATGAATTTTGTTTAGTTTGTAGAAGCTTTATTTAAATTTGGTTTCTATTAGCATACTAACATTGCTCATATACATTTTGGCACGCCCGGTGGGACCCCGCATGGGTCATCTTCATTAGCTTTTTTAGTCAAGTTTTGTATGTCATTTGCTAATTTTGGCTAATTTTTCTTACTTTTGTGATTGGTAGGATTGCATAAATTGGTTTTGTAGGTCCACATGAGCATGAAGAAGACAAAGGAACTCATAGTCTATCTCATAGTGTTTGCAGATTTTTCAAGCTTATAGGTGGACAAAGCACTTGGAATTCTTCTTCCTCTTCTTGTCTATATTCTTCTTATTCCATCTACTTCTTCTTCTTCTTCTTGTGGGAGATCTTGGCCATTTTTTTTGAAGGAAAAAAAATCATACACTTTTCTTTTTAGTGCTTAAAATGAACCCCCAAATCATACTTAAATCCATTAAAAATTTAAAAATTTGCGAAAAAGAAAAAATCTTTTAACAAGTGAAACTAAACCAATCCAATCATTTGCATCCTTGCAACATCAAGGTTTTAGATGCATTCATGCAAAGTTAGGAACACTTAATTTTTGAGAATTTAAAAAGAACTTCAAGTTTCCATTTCAAAAGGTTCAAAATCAACACTAAGTGCACACTAAAATCTAAATCAAACTCAAAGCATCAATCAAGGATAAAATGATTTGCAAATATTTTAAAGTTCTTTTAAAAATCTAATGAAAACTAAGAGTCCTAAATGGTGGCAAAAAATTGTCCTAAAAACTTTGTTATTTGTTCCAAAAAAATGTCTTGTTGCAAAATCTTGAATGTTTCTTAGGCTTTTCATGCATCAAAACAATCTAGGAATATCATTTTTGGGCTTAAAACATGAAAACTAGAACACAAAATCTTGAATGAAAAGCAAAGTCCAAAGAGTCATTTTCACTTTTGAGTCCAAAACAATCTTGAATGATCTAAGGTTAAAACAAAGCACTTCAAAGTTTTTAAAAAAACACACAAAATCTCAATCTTGAATGCTCAAAGGAAAAAACTTGAATGTTTAATCACTTGTCTTTGAATGCATATTGCTAAACACACTCTTGAATGCCATGGATTAAAATCAAATTTTTTTTGAATGCATGATTAAAAAAACAAATTCAATCTTGAATGCCAAGGATCAATTAACCATTGCAATATCAAACACTTCATTTGGAGCTTCTAAAATTGAACAAAACAAATCTCTTTTCCACATGCAATTTAGGTAAAGTTTGATTTTTGGATATTTAAGAGACTTTTTTAAGTTAAATAAAAATTTGCAAAAATCAATTTGAGTAGTTCCTTGGACTCACCTCTTTTCTAATCACCCATCAATTCAACCATTGGTTGCAATCTCATCACCATTTATGGGGATGGGTCTACTTGAAAAAGGTGTTAAATGTTCCACAATCTAACTCACTCACTTGGTATTTGAACGTTTGCTTTAACTTTATCAAAAAATTTAAATGACCAAAACTCTAGATTAAATCGATCACACTTCAAGTTTGGGCACTAAAATTGAACAACTATTAACGTAGAGGGCCTCTGGGCGCGCGCTTGGCAATCGAGTTTCACACATCTTTGTTTTGGGCTTAAAATAAACTCACACTCAATCTTGAATGCCTAAAAATCAATCAACATTGCATGGTTTTGATGCATTTTCAATGGCGCTCGCATTTCTTATGTTGACGATCTCTCGACTTTCATTATGCTAATGACGTTGTCAAATTGGAATGAACATTGTATGCCATAATAACAAGTGTCTTCAATCATAGCTTACAAAATTTAAATCATCAATTGGAATGAAAGCGTATCTTTTAAAGCCCAAGATCATGTATGTGGTCTTCTTTTACACTTTTTAGGAGGCCTACTTGGGGATTTGATCACCCCTTGGGACGACCTCAACTCCAGCGTTCCGGCAGAGTATAAAGATCGGGAGGTGAATCCAAAGACACCTCTCTTGGGATCAAAATTTTGTCACTCGGGCTAAGCCTCAAGGAACTTTATACCCTTGAGAAGTGAAAGAGGAGAAGTGGGTTACCGCTCCTCTCGGCTATGTGACATCTTTTTGGTTTCATCTACAGATTTGGGCCTCACGTACCTTGAGTATATCGAGGACTCCCTAGCTATAACAAATTTCATCCTTGTAGAAAGCTTCCTAGGATGTTGGTGTGTTTGACGTGCTTGCTCAAAAATTTTGTCTGCTTATTTGTTCATAGCTTTTGAATGAATGTTTGCCAACTTTGGTCAAAATCCCAAAAAGGCAAAAATCTCCCAGCTCAAGGCATACTTAGCATAGTCACTGCCTCATCAGAAAATCATCCAAGCTCCCCCGCTGCAACCAAATCTATCTAGTTCCTTACTTTAGAACAATCCCAAATCCAAAGTCTCTCCAAATCATCCCCCCCTAGCTAGCTAGAAACCCAATCCAAAATCACACCCAAGCCTTTAGAGAGTTGTTGTCATTCTGCTAGAATTTGTTATCTAATCAATCCGACCAATCCACCAGCCTCACCACGTTTATCCTTTTGACAGAGCTTTGTCTAGGGTAATCTAGCTTTGTCACCTATTATCCCTCATCACCTTGAGCTAAAGGTTGGGATCCACAAGTGATTAATCTTGTGTCATGCCCATAGGATCATTAGTCTATTCTTAGGTTGACACAATCTCCACCAATCCAATGCATAGGAAAGCAAAAATCTCACTTTTTGACAGCATGCCCTTGAAGTCTTCCATCCACAGGGAAGCCAAAAATCTCCAGCCAATCCTCCTTAGGTTTGTCAAGCAACTTTGACTCTCCCTAGGAAATCTTTCATCAGCCAATCCAAAATCTGTGCTTAACCCAAATCCAACCATGAGCTTCCGTGTTCATCCATATGCAAGACCCCATCCCCATCAAACTCACCATCAAAGCATGAAGTACCAATCCTATCATGATGTGTTTGGTCGCATTGTCCTTGCTCCCGCCACCTCCTATTCCAATGATGATGAAAATCTTGTTGGCTATGACGGGTATATTGAAATCCTTAGAAACATTCCCCCAAGCATCCCCCAAAATCCAAGAGTTATTCCAAACTATCTAGTCATGCCATCTGATATTCCAGCTTCCCCTCCATCACCCCATCAACCAAGCTTCAAATCTTCCACCCCCATCACACTAGCTATTCCTGTCAATCCACCTCCACCTTCGACACATGAGTCTCCAAGGAATCTCCTAGAGGAAATACAATAAAAGTTGCCTCCAACAGTCGATAAGCCATGTCATCTAATCCAACCATGTGAAGTAGTCAGTGATGAAGCTTCCCCATCTATAATATCACCTCCATCTCCCATAGCTATCATCCCCATACCATCCATCAAATTGCTTAAAATCCTTCCACTTCCAGCAAGAATCAAAATCCCACCACCTATCAAATCCCTCCAAATCCTATCCACATCACCTCCAAGCATTTCCCAAATCTCTCATAATGACCCTTATGCATCCATCTTCTACTCACCAATCTCCACTACTGAATCTCCCATCTATCCATCCGCTGCCTTTGAAGAATCCATCCCTTCACCTCCTATCGCACCATCCACTCCAAACCAATCCTATCAAGATCCTACCCAAAAGCATGTTGACATCCCCCAAAGCATAAATGAAGATATCATCGTACCATGTCTTCTATCCATAGTGCGGTTACCATCTCCTCCATCTCCAAAACCTCAAGCCATATCTCCTCCACTACAAGATATCTTGTCATCCCACCAGCTACATCAAGATCCTATCCTTCCATCTCCCCCGCTCCATGCTTCCATCTTACCACCTATCCAAGCTATTCCACCATCTATAATCTACCCTCTTGGTTCACTTACATTCATCCACGGTGGCCCTCTCTCAGCAGAAGAATTAAGAACAGTATCTCCCCATTGCAATACACCTAATAAATCACTTCTACCATTTTCTACAAGCAAAAAGTTTCCTCAGCTTGTTCAAATGCTCAATCGATGGCATTATCAAGGTCAAGGTTTAGGACCACAAGAGCAAGGAATCAGAAAGCCTATTATTGCACAAAAAAATTTAGGATTTCATAGTCTTGGATATGTATCCAAAGGCTCACCATCTAAAGGTGTTGGTACACCACACCCCCAAACCAAGCCTATCTCCAAGCCCACCATGCCAGCCTCCCATCACTCCTTCAAGAAATCTTATGTCATCCCCCCTCCACCATCTTTGCAACCCAAAACAACCTACCATATCCCCCCTTCATCCGCTAAATCCATTTTGGGTCCCTATGTCCCAAAATCTACCATCCTCCATCCTCCTATTAGCCATCATAAAAATCCTATTCCATCCATTTCTATGCAAGATCAACAAAGGCACATATCAGGGCACATCATCCATCATCATCCCTCTACATGCTCTTTCATATCCTCTCCATCTCACAAAGCTTCTCCTAACCATCTTCCCAAAGCTTACCACAGCAATGTGAATGCCAACTTCAAAATGCATAATGTTAAAAATCCACATCCTAGGCAATCATATGTCTATTCTAAAAGACATACTCCAAAAAGGCAAAATCCAATCAAAGAATACAAAACAATGCAAAAGCCTATGAAAAGAAAATCCAAAACCATGTGGATCCCCAAGAAAAAAGTTGAAACCCAATGCATAATGACATCCACCATTGCTAATCCCCCATCTAGTGACTCATGTCCCCCATCTCCTAACTCCATCTTGGGTGCCTATATCCCCAAGCACGCTTCCAAAAATCCTCCATCACGCCCGCATCTACCATCTATCCCCCATATGCTCTTTTCACACCTGTTCCAACATGTGCCAATGTTGCTCTTGCAAGCATCCCCATCTCATGCTCCTTTCCAGAATTTTCATCCCTCCATCTCCTACCATCAATCCCATCTAATCCAATCTATTGCATAAATCACACATCCGGTGTACCAACAGCTAGCAACAAAATTGAACATTCCAACAGCCAGTGAAAAATCCCAAAAAATCCAAAATAGCTAAAGAAAGCCAAAATCATTCCAGCTAAGTCCAAAGTCAAAAAGTCAAAAAAGAAAAGAAAAATAAAGCATCCACTGGTGAAAACTTGGCAATTCAAGCGCCTTGGACAAGTACCATGATGAAAACTTGGCAAACAAGCGTCATGCGTAATCCCGCCATCCCCAGCTTAGCCTATCACCCTCATGCTTCTGGTCATCTCTTGACATCCAACTCCATCTTCCAATCTATCAACCTATCCTCCACCCTCCATCTTCCATCTCACACCATCCACTTATCTTCTGCAGCTTTAGCCAATCATCCCAGCTATCATCCATCTCCCTAGCGCCTTTCACTTTTTCATCCTAGCTTGAATCCTATCACATCCATCGTAAGACCTCCTTCCACATGTCATCTTCTGACTGGGGGCACTATATTCCTTGGAGATCTTTTCTTGTCCATCCTCCCTTGTCATTAGTATCCCACTCTAGGCTATCCTCATGAAAATCCAATGCCATCCTCTCATTAGCCATTCACTCTAGTGCCATCTATCCGTTCAGCTAGCACCAACCT
Source organism: Cupressus sempervirens (assembly GCA_028749045.1). Lineage (NCBI taxonomy): Eukaryota > Viridiplantae > Streptophyta > Pinopsida > Cupressales > Cupressaceae > Cupressus > Cupressus sempervirens. The sequence continues at coordinate 843,363,617 of CM053783.1, forward strand.
TAGCATTTTCCCCATCATCATCATTGGATGCATCTTGTCAAATCCATATCTTTCGTTATCACCTCATCCTTAGCTTCTACCTCTTGCACCAACTTGAGCCATCTCGCTATCCTCTCATCCTGAGCTTTTTATCCATCTGTATCATACCTATCATTAGTCCGTTAGCTTGTACCATATCTTGATTAGCCCACTTGTAAATATCTTGGTCCATCAGATTGTACATCCTCTTTAGCTTAGTACCATTGTATCTATCCAGCGTTCGTGTCAGTTCATCCTTGATCATCATCTTGCACCCATCACATGTCTTGGTTAGCTATTCCAATGCATCCTTTAGGTAGATTTCCTATCACCAAAGTGTTATCTTTCTTAGTTCAGCTTGCCAGATGCATCACTCATCCAAATCCACCAGCTTAGGTGCTCTCCGATAGGTCCTTGCAGGATATAGCTTTCCTCATGTTTGATCTTGGTCTGTTAGTACCTCGTCCTACCCATCTCGTTGGCAAACGGTTCTCTTTTGGATTTTTGCTTTCTTTTGATTTGGACTCTTCCCTATTGGGTGTTGAAATATCTTTTCCAAGCAATCTCCTTGTTCCCTCCTCAAGGTTGCCACGATCTTCCATATCATGGTATACTGTGAATGGGGCAATCAGAGCATAAGGTCTTGATCATGTCTTTTGCTTGTTTTCTTTTTTGCTTGTGGGTTACCCAGTGTCGTTTCCACACTGCTTCCTCTGTGATTCATGTGTGATGCTCGAGAAACCCTTGCATGTTTGTTTCAAGTTAGTTTGTCAGTCCTCTGGACAGTTGGTGAATAGGCCTTGATGTTCTTGGTAACCTTGGCAATTAACCAATAGTCCTATAGCAAATCTAGTGCTCAACTACATGGTGGTACTTCTCTTTGAAGTATCCCCCCACTCAAAAAGCTTCAATGGTTTTCCTTCATGTCCATTATCTCCCATCCATATCCAGCATCTGTCTCTCCTACCCTAGCTTATGCATTAGTATCTCTTTGAATCACTCATCACTCTTAGCTTTAGGGATCCAAAATCCTAGTCTTAGGGATCCACCAAGCCTCATCTTTCGAGATCCACAATCCTAGTCCTAGGGATCTCTGAAACCCATCTTCCACCAATCTGACTCTTTAAAATCCTGTTGCATCAGCTTTATAATCCCCTCATCCATCTCCCTATCCTGGATTCCTTTTTATAGCGCTATGCTCCTTCATCCTCCACCTTCCCTAAAGTCTTAAGCTTGCTTCCTCTTCTGCATCTGATTCTCCTTTATCATTCTCCCATAGTGAGTGTTTGAGCTAATTCAACCCCTTCTCTTTGCCAATCTGAGTTTCCTTGCTCATCCAAGATTCTTGTACTTTTCAAGAAGCCATCGAGCCTCGCTTTCTCTCCCCGCTACCTTCTTGAGGGGGCATCTCACAGTCCATTCTCTCCTCTTCTGCTCTAGCCTTGGGCATCTTATTTTCTTATCTTTGATGCCATGCCACTTGCAGCATCACATCAAAGAGGGGCAAAATGTAGACACCTAAAAATCCTTTAAAAAATAAAGTATTTTTATTTTTTGAAAAAACCCCTGATGACATCATCATTAATTAATTAATTAATTAATTAATTAATTTTTATGCCATTAAATCCCTTTATCTTAATTAAAAATATTTAATTAAGGAATCCCTCCCTAAAATGTTTAAATCTTATTTAAACATTATTTCCTTATTTATTAATTATTTAATTAATAAATTGACCAAAAATCCTAAAATAAATTTAAAAAAAAAAATTTGCCCAAAACTTGGCCAATTTCCTTATGACCAATAACCTCTTCCAAAATCTTCTAATCCTTCTTTAATTTTGATTAAAGGCTAATCCCATCATTTCCTACCCCTAATCCCAACTCAAAATATTTAATTAAGATTAAATATTAATCCTCATGTTTATTAAAAAAGTTTTAATAAGTATCTCCTCAACCCAAACCCTTGAAATAAATAAAACTTTATTTATTTCCTAAAAATCTAATTTATCCTCATCCTAAGAAGTTCTAGACTCTTCTAGAAAGTCTTCATCCTCATCCTAGGAAATTCTAGACTATTCTAGAAAGTCTTTATCCTCATCCAAAGTCTAGACTCTTCTAGAAGATGTCTTTAAACCTAATCCTAATCCCCTCCTAACCTTGTCACATTCCCTAAACATGGGTTAAGAATTACTAACCCAAGCCAAAGTTAACAAATATCTCCTCCTTCACCCACCCTCATTAAATGTCATCCATTTGCCTATCCCTAAGCTAATCCTAAACCATCCTAATCCATCCTCTAATCATTTGCACAAGCCTAAACAAGCTTAAAACCTTCCTAATCAAGTCCAAGTCAAAATTGCTCTCATTACCCTCAAAATATCTCAACCATAAAACTTTATGAAGTCCACTAGATCATAAATGGCTCTTACAAGCCCTTTTATTACTCTTACAAGTCATTATGAGGGTCTTTACGAAGATTTTATCCCTTGAGCCTCCTTTGTTGACTCATCCTTCCCCTTTCCTCCATCCTCTCACCATGTGACATGTGTCACTCCTTGATTGGCTGTAAGAAAGCACAATCCATGTGCTCTCCTCTCATGCAATCTAAGCCCTCCATGAGCTTTTTCCCATCCTTGCATCTTAGCCCTCAATCCCTCAAGCCTCTTGCCTATAAATTGGATCCTTCCCCTTTGCAAAATAACACAATCCATGAAGTAAAGTTATAATGCTATTTTGAGAGCCAAATCCATACTAAAGCCATCTATCCACACCAAAAATCCACAATCATCCATTGAAGCCTTTGGAAGCATATTGAGCATACATCCTATCCATTTAGATAAAGCCACTCAACAAGAGAGCTTCTCATTGAGAGAGCCCTTTAATGGCTCATATTTTCAATTGAGATCTCATCTTAGTCTATCTTGAAGTTTATGAATTTTGTTTAGTTTGTAGAAGCTTTATTTAAATTTGGTTTCTATTAGCATACTAACATTGCTCATATACAGTTTTTAGTTTAGCAATCCTCTTCTTTCCCTTGTTAACTGCCTAAGGGAGTTTGATTTCCAGTTCTATCCTAGCCTTTGCCTCATCACAAGTGGAAAAATAAGAAACCTTAGGATCAATAGGATTTTTTATTAATGCCTAAATTATGTCTTTAGTTTCATCAATATTTACCAAATATCCTTGAGGTTTTACCCATGCTATTCTTGGCCTAACTACCTGAACATAAACTTGATCACTATCTACCATGAAACAAAAATTATCTTTGTAATCTTCAACTAATTTCCTTGGAATCCTAAATCTATTATTCATTTTCTCCTTAAATGAATCAAAGTAGTTGTTCATAATGCTTGCATAATTCTCTCCCATTTTAGCACTATACTCATTAATTTGATAAAGGATTAGTACATCTTTTCTCCAAACTACTATACCCTTTGATGGGAAGAATTTCTAAACATAGAAAAATAAATAGGTCAAGAGTGAATTGAACTTACATGGATTGTTCTTGGAAGTTCTGATGCTCTCTATGTTTTTTTTGAATTGGTTCAATAGTAACTCGGCAAGGTCAAGAGAAAGGTTATTCTTGACCACCTTATACACTAAATCAACTACTTCTCAAGATACACTGTTCAATTTTCTTGAACTGTATATTTTTTGGGCAATGCCATGAATGTCAAACTTCAATTCCATGTCATCAACACATCTTATCTTCATTCCCCTTCCATCCCACTAGGCAAGAGTTTTCTTCTCTTGTTCAATCTGACTTAGGGTTTTGGTCGTTTATGCCTTTGTCAACATGGAAAGACCAGTGAACCTATGGATCATCTTCTTAGTTATCAATATTGGTTGCTCCAATCATAGGTGACCATTGTCCACATGACTAAGGATAAAACTTATCCATTTTACTTGGAAATCTTGTGGTATGTGAGGAATGTGAGTTAAACCTTCTGCCTTGAGATGTTGATGCTCAAGTTTTAACACACCATCAATGCATAACTCCTTCAAAAATTCATCCATTTCAAGTGTACCGATATCTTGTATAGCATATTTTAAAAGTGAATGAATATCATTAATCAATAGTACCTTTGGAGGAATTTATGACTGTGCTCCACTCAGATTTATAGTTTTAGCAACCACAAGAGTCAACTTGAAATCCTGTGCTTTCCATTCCACACCATGAACCAACATGTCTGAACCTTTCATTGACTTGCTACTGGTGGATGCCATCTTCGCTAGGTAGGGTTTGAGAGAATATGAAACTTTTAGTAATAATTCACTCAAATCACTTGATTACTTAGAAGATCGCTCCGCACAAATAGCTCTCAAAAATTCAAGGTGAGAAATGACTTTGATATCACCCTTTTTATCAAAATTTTCCATAAATGCCTGGTACATTTGTTTTCTCAAATGAAAAAATATCATCCATGTAATTGCATTGAATACTTAGTAGAGTCTTTTATGACTCACTAACCACATAAGACTTAGTTACTCCTGACCTTGCTCGGTAGAGTCTGTAACTCAACCTTTCTTAGTAAGGATAGTAACTCAATAATGACTGATACCTCTTACTCAGTGATCTTGTTGCATCTTGAATGCTGATTTTGAATCATTTGTCCTATCAATTGGAACTAATATTAGATGTCTTCTTCAATATCCTAGTTCTAGTTCTCCTATGAGAAATTAAGTGGAAATGGTGGAGTCACCCAATTCTTGAGTGACTTGATCATTATTGCTTGGACTTGCATTCTTGGTAGACTTTGGAACCCATTGATGTCTCATCTGCTTTATGATGTTATCAACTTTTGCCTTCTTTTTATCTTCAATTCTTCCAATATTCATATGGTTCTAGGGAACATGACCAAGTTCTATGCAAATAAAACATCTTTTGGTAGTATCTCTTTTCCTCATGTGATGTTTCTCAAAATTCATTCCAATGTATCCAAATTCTCCATAGTAATGACATCTACACCAAGTGTTATAGTCCCTACCAAATACAGCTTTTACAATCTATTCTATTGGATTCAATATCTTAGTTTTGCATTGTGATGACTTGTGCCCATGCTTCTTACATTTGTAACATTTTCCTTCAAATTTAGGTTTCTCTTTGCACTCATTCACTGTATGACCATGCTGATTACAATTGTACATTTTCCATTGAATTTTTCTTTTCCATTGCTCCAACATTTTTTAAATGTATGACCTATCTTACCACAGTGACTACAAGTAGGTTTTTTATTCTTTTGAGCTCCTTGCTTAGACGATTCACCTTCTTCTATATATCCAATTCCTGCTTTCCCTTTTTGTCTATAATGATTTTGCTCATTCAATTGATTCATGTTTTCTTGAGATTTCATCATCCTTTCATTAGTTTTCCTTTTAGTGTTTAGATCATTCTGTAATCTTTGATTTTTTGATCTTAGATTCATGATTTCTTCATTTGTATTGGTGAGTTCATCAATGAAGTGTGCTTGCTGAAGGGATAGGTGTTGAATTTCATTGTTCTTTTCTTCTATCTCTTCTTTTATGTTTTTTTTTTCTCTTTTATGACTTCACACAATCTTATTGACTAGATTTCTTTCTCTCTTCTTAGTCTTCTTACTTCTTCTTAAAGAGTACCATTCTTTTCCAATAGTTCTTTGATTGCTTCATTAGCTTCATCTAAATTTCTTGAGTGGATGTCTTGAATTATTTCTTCAATGTAGAGTGGATCATTCATCTGGATTGCAAGATCTTTTCTTCTTTTTGGGGTTTGAGAGAGTTTCTCTTTTTCTTTCTTGAGTTGTCCAATAGCCAATTCACTATCTAGATTCTCATTATCAATAGCCTTGTTAAGTCTGAATACCTCCATTGCCTTTGATCTTTGCTCAAGCTGTTAAAATTTTCTTTGAGAACCACAAAGATCTAATACCAATTGTTGGAAATATTATAAAAGGCTAAGTTACTGAGAGGGGAGGGGTGAATTAGTAACCAATAAAACATCATTCTTAATTAACAATTACTCCTTTATGTATATTTTGATCTAATTACATGCATGAGAAATTGAAAACATTAAAGCATTCATAACACTTTTGACACACAATTTGGTGACCTAGAAACCTTCCAAATAGAAACTAAAACTAGGGTGGGGATGATACCCATAAGCTTAAGTACTACAATATAAATTTGGCATGTTAAGGCTTACAATGATCACTTCTGATTATCTACCTTGTTAGGAGCAATAAGGACGGCTAGGTCCAGATTGCAAAAGGATTTACAAACATACAATGAAGTGTGCACTTGGCAAAGAGATTTACACGAGACTGTTAGGTCTACCTTGTTAAAAGATTTGACTGATCCACCTTTTAGGATGAAGCAATAGCTAATCTTTGATCTACAACTTCATTTTCTAAATGAGATTCCTTTGAGTGTAAAAATCACCTTGCTGTGATAGATAAATCTTTGTTGCTTCTTATATTGTTGTAGCCTCTGTAATTCACTCTTTTACTCTTCTCTAATCATTACATTACTTCCATTCATTAGTTTGGATATGATACAATACATTACATATATACCAATCCAATTATACAATTACAAAGTTGGTCACAATACAAGTTTACGCAAATATTACAAAGTTAGTCAAAGTGTAGACACTCAAGTTCTAAAGACTGGCTCTATGAGGTTTTGATACTTGATGTCTACTGTCAATGCTCAGCATCATCATGTACTCAGTAGACATAGAAACTCAATCCATACTAATCACTTCCAAGTATTCTTGAACTCAGTCTACATTGGCGACTCAGTGAATACTGTGAGACTTGATATATAAACTAAATCACTTGATTCGCACTACATAGCTCAGTCAATGCTATCAATACGAGCTTCATATAAATTGAGTCACTTGGTTAACACTAAGTAGCTCAATTAACACTAGACTTGCATCACATCAACTACAAACTTGGTAAGCACTACATAAATTGGTTTGCACTAGTAAGCTCAACATATATTGATATCCTTAGTTTATACTACTAAACATCACCATAGTAGTAACTACTTAGTGCAAACTAATATTTTTCCAAAGGACTCGGTAGCAACTGTAGAACTTGGTAGTAACTGAAATGCTTGGCTAACACTATTAATTGTAGAATAAGCTTGGTATATGCTTACAATCTAAATAAGTGTATGTCACTAATAGAAAACATGATTGAAATTTCAACAAAGACATTTTATGGTTCTTTGGACATCATTACCTTGGGAACTTGGCATTCTCTTTGTGTGCTACTTGTCTTAGCATTTCCTATCCCAAGAGAAAAGAGATAATCTTTTTCATCAAAAGATGATAACTAGAATAGAGGGTTTTGTATTTGTTCATAATATTCCATTGACATGTATAAAAGGTTAGGCCTAGTCCAAGTAACATTATCTTTTAGTTTTATGCACAATTCCTTTGCTTGCTATTGTATCTAGACTTGAAAATTCCTTGACCATGTAGGTTGCATTACTATTATTCAAGCAGTCACCTTTAGAATCTTCTTTCTTGATTACTAATAAGAACCATTTGATAATCTTATCTTCATTCAAAGAAACACTACCCAACTAAATTATATATTCTTGAGCATGCTCAATCTTCTTTCCATCACACAATACTGCATACATATCAGCTTTTTCTTTTTCTATTAAACTTATGGAATCTAAAGGATTAATATTTCTAGATTGCAAGAGTGGTTGAAAATATTCATTTTTGAGTTGGTGAGAGGGAAAATAAATACCAAAACTTTTATCCTCTAGAAGAGAAATGGACTCAGTAATATTTCTTCCACTTATGTAGTCAAACTTGGTTGATGTTTGATATGTTACAAGCTAGAGTTTTTGTTGCACCAAAATATCAACCTATTAATGCCTGATACAACCACTAGACTTATAGAACATAGGAGGTGGTTAAGCCATATCATAAATCTCAAAGGGGAACATTGGCAGATAGTCCAAAAATGCCCCCCTTAGTGTTACCTAAGGAGATTTGAACTTGTGACCAAAATCTGATACCACTTGTTACAAGCTAGAGTTGTTATTGCACCAAAAGATCAACCTGTTAATGCTCAATACAACCACTAGGCTTATAGAACATAGGAGGTAGTTAATAAATGTGATGAATCTGAAAGGGGAACATTGGTGATTAGTCCAACATGATTTTCATGAGCCTATAACATTTATTTTTTGGTGGGCATGAGCATCTTCTTTGTAGTTTCATCTTCACCACAAGCCTCTTTAAAAGAATATAGATGAGCTTAATCAAGAAGGTTGAAAGACTTATTATCTTCAAAGGAGAAAGATTCTAGAATATGCTCATTAAAAATCTTTACAAAAGGAGGATTTTTTGTATTAAGAAAGAGAGCAAAGAATACTCTATTTTGCTAGATGACCACAGATATGATTGCATTGGTATGATGAGTAAAGAAGACTCAAGGAAACAAAGCTTGAGAGGAAGACAAGCTAACAGAACTGAAGCGATTAAAAGCCAAGCAAAGGATTGAACTGAAGTGTGATCTATAATCTGAAAGTTATGTTGTAAGTTGTATCAGATCAAAGCCATTGTTGTTACTTTCTAGCAATTGTAACAGTTAAGTTAAATCCTATGGACTTAGGTTGGTTTAATAACCATGTTGTAAATCCTTTAACAGGGTGACATTCCAAGTGAATGTTCCAAAGTCCTTTAACTAGGCCCATTCCTAACAGTTTGGTGAAATCCACTAACAAGGTCACATTTAACAATGTGTTGTAGCCCTTAATAGGGTAGGTTTTTCACAGGGCAGACCATCAGAAGTGGTTAAAATCAATTGCGCAGTTATTTTGTGGGTATCATTCCCACCCTAGTTTTACCTTCTTATTCTTGGAGGGTTTCTAGGTTATCAAATTCTTAGTGTTGTGGTGTGATGCATGTTTACTTTTCTTAGTTGTTTCAATATTTAAATTGCATGCATGATAAGTTCAGTTATGCACCATTAAGGATTTGTAGAGAAAAGAGAAAAAAATTTATTATGGCATTTGGACCTTGAATAATTGATTCACCCTCCCCCCCTCTTAGTTATTCTAAAGAATTATAACAATTGGTATCGGAGCCTCAGCTACTGATTTACTTTAAAAGGACCAGAAGCAGAAAAGATCAAAATGCCTAAGAGAGAAGCTCCCAAGCTCAACAAAGACAACTTTGTTGCTTGGAAAAGCTTGATGAAGCTACATCTTGGATCCATAGGAGATTATGCCCAAAATTCAATTGATACTGAACATGTTGATCCAACTGGTGCTCCTACTGCAAAAGATTTAAAAAACAAATAGGAACACAATCAAACAATGCTGGAGATTGCTTCTGCACTCAACTATGTTGAATTTGATGATATCAAAGGATGTGACAATACATTCAAGATGTGGAAAGCCCTATAAGACATCTATAGAGGAGATCAGAATGTCCAAAGAGCTAAAAGAGAAAGCCTCAGAGGAAAGTTTGATGATATAAAAATGGAGGAAAAAGAGAATGCTGCTCAATATGGCACAAGAATAAAAGAAGTAGTAAGTGCAATAAGATGCTTGAATGGCCAATTAGATGATGATACTATTAATAGTAAGTTATTAAGAACCTTACTCCCTATCTATGCTATTAGAGTATTAGCTATACAAGAGCTAAGTTGTGTGCTAGGAAATAATCTAAGTTTTGAAGGCATAGTAGGTAGACTCACTACATTTGACTTATCTAACTTTGATAACTACAGACCTGAGAATGTTGAATCATCTTTCAAAGCCAAGCTATAATTAAAAGATGTTGATAAGGTGAAATCAAAGAAAAAAAGAAGAAAGAAGAAATATGTATCCAGTGACAGTAGCACTAATGAGGAAGATGTGGAACAATTGGAAGCACTACTAGCTAGAAGATTTCACAAAGGAAAAGGAAGATTCAAAGGTAAGATGCCTATCATTTGTTTTAATTGCAATGAAGTAGGACATATTGCTGCAAGGTGTACACAGAAAAATGAATGCAAGGAAGGAAACAAGTACAAAAATAGAAGAGAAGATGATAAGAGAGATTACAAAGACAAAGGTAAGAAGAGCTATATTGCTGAAGAGGATTCTGATGATAATGATGATGAAGTTGTTTATGTGGCCATGAAGGATCAATCTGATGAAGAAGAGCCAATAGCACTGGTAACATGCATGAACAATAATGATAAATGGATCATAGACAGCGGATCCTCACATCACATGACAGGAGACAAAAGTAAGTTTGTCAACTTTACTCAATATGATGGAAATTGTGTTAGATTTGGTAATGATGCTCCATGTCAAGTCAAAGGAAAATGTTCCATTAAGCTTACAAAAAAAATTTCATGTGATAATGCATACTATGTTGAAGGACTAAACTACAATTTTCTAACTGTCTCACAGCTAGGCAATGTAGGTTGCAAAGTAGAATTTGGAAATAAAATTGCAAAGATCTATGATACTGATGGAAAACTGATAGGAAAAGGAGATCAAACAAGAAGTAATATGTTTTATCTTGATCTAAAAAATACCTCTTGTCTCGTTGCAAAATTTGATGATGTATGGTTATGGCATAGAAGGCTATGTCATGTCAACTTTGATAATCTGGTCAATATCAGTAAAACGAAGAAAGTCAGAGATTTACCTAAACTGAAGAAACTTGACAATATCATGTCCAAACAATGTCAGCTAGGAAAGATGACCAAGTCAAGTTTCAAAACTAAAAACTACACATCTAAAGAAGTACTTGAGTTAGTCCATACTGACTTATGTGGTCCAATGGAAGTACAAAGCTACAAAGGAGACAAATATATAATGTTGTTTGTTGATCATTATTCTAGGATGATGACTGTTATGTTTTTAAAGCAAAAATTTGATGCTTTTCAAATGTTTAAGTGGTATGTGGCTAGAGTTGAAAAGGAAACAGGAAAAAGTTTGAAATGCCTGAGATTGGACAGAGGTGGTGAATTTACATCAAATGAATTCGAGATATTCTGCAATGACAAAGGAATCAAGAGACAAACATCAGCCCCTAGAACCCCCCGAAAAAATGGAATTGCTGAAAGAAGAAATAGATCTATGATTGACTGTAGCAAAACATTAATGATGGAAAAGACTGTTGCTCTAAAATATTGGAGAGAAGTTGTAAGTGTGGCTATTCATACACTGAACCAAGTACAAGTCAAGAAAGGTACAAATGCAAAACCTTTTGAATTATGGTATGGTCACTCACCCAATGCAAAGCATTTCAAAGTATTTGGTTGCAAATGTTTTATCCTTAAAGATGCTAGAAATGGAAAATTTGATGCAAAAAGTGATGAAGGCATATTCCTTGGTTACTCCACTAGAAGTAAAGTGTACAAGTGTTTAAATACTAACACTGACAAAATTGTGGAAAGTGAAAATGTAAAATTTGATGAGCATGTAGATGTCCAAGTTGAAAAACCAAAGAAAATGGATGACTATAGAACCTTCGTGTATTCTTATGAAGGAATGCCCATTGACAAAGATACCATCAATCAAACTAGGATTCAACAACAAGTTTCAGTTTTAGCTAACTCACAACCAGTGAATGTTGAGTTGTAGAATGAAGAAAATGCTCATTCTAACTCTAAAGTCAGTACACATGATAGAAATATAGAGCTACCTGACAATGAAGTGCATAGTGATCCTGAATCTAAAAGATCAAATATGGAAACAAGGACAGAACCAAGATTACCCAAATATGTGAAGAGACATCACCTTGTTGAACAGATAATTGGTGATAAAGATGCAAGACCAATGACAAGGAATAGACTAAGAAATGAATCATGTCTACTAAGAAAAATTGAACCTAAGACAGTGTATTATGCATTAAAAGATGGTGACTGGTATAAAGCTATGGAAGAAGAAATTGATCAAATAAAGAAGAACAAAAATTAGAGTTTAGTTCCCAGACTAGTTGAGAAAAATGTGATTGGTACCAAATGGGTATTCAGAAACAAGCTGGATGAGAATGGAGAAATTACCAGAAACAAATCCAAACTATTATGTAAAGGTTATGCTCAAGAAGAAGGATTAGACTATGGGGAAACATTTGCCCCTATTGTAAGAATGGAAGGAGTAAAAAATTTACTTGCATATGCTGCATATAAAGGTTTTAAAGTCTATCAGATGGATGTAAAATCTTCTTTTCTAAATGGTATATTGGAAGAGGAAGTCTACATTGAACAACTAGATGGTTTTGTTGATGAAAACAACAAAGATATGGTTTGTAAACTACATAAAGCACTCTATGGTCTGAAACAAGCACCTAGAGCATGGTATGAGAGACTTCACAAGTATCTAGTGCAAATTGAATTTGAAAGAACTGATGACAATAGCAACATGTGCATCAAATCAAAAGAAGGTAAGGACATTATTGTATTAAAATATTTGTAGAGGACATAGTGTTTGGAGGAAAGGAAGTGCTTTGCAAAAGTTTTGCTGATAAAATGAAACATGAATTTGAAATGTCTATGTTTGGAGAAATTAAATTCTTTGTTGGTTTACAAGTACATCAGCTAAAACATGGTATATTTATGACACAATCAAAGTACATCAAAGAGATACTTAAAACATTTGGATTAGAAGATTCCAAACCTGTTAGCACACCAATGGCAACATGACATAAGCTATCCAAAAATGATGTATCAACTGAAGTTAATCAAAAAATGTATAGATCCATGATTGGAAAACTACAATATGTTGTACATAGCAGACCAAATATAGCATTAGCAGTTGGAATAGTGGCCAGATTCTCTGCTAATCCTAAAGAGAACTATCTCAAAGTAGTAAAAAGAATATTGAGATATCTTAAAGGAACTGATGACTTTGGTCTGTATTATAAAAAAAAGAAAAGCTTGAGCTCAATGCATACATAGATGCAAATTGGGGAGGTAACATTGATGACAGAAAAAGCACAAGTGAAGGAGCACTATTTTTAGGAAAAAGATTAGTTACTTGGACCAACAAGAAGTAAACATGCACGTCTCAGTCCACTACAGAATTAGAATACGTGGCAGCAGCAATCAATTGCACAAACATTGTGTGGCTCACACATTTATTGAAAGGAATGAAAGAAGAGGTAACCAAACCTGTGATATTGTATTGTGATAACACAAGTGCTATATGTAGAACAAGAATTAGTATGCAAAGAACATTAACAAATAAAGTAAACATTCACAAACCAAAAACTAAATTCACATATATGCTTAGACAAAGAAAGAAAATAAGAAGTGCAAACCTCACAAGAAAAAGCACTCCATGCTTTCTTGATTCTGTAGATGTGTCCTTTTGCTGTGGATGTATGCTCAAGATGCTCAAAAGCTGCTTCAATGGAGATGGGTAATGGAAAATTGGTAGCTTTGTGAGCTCTCAATTTGGCATTATAAGGGTATGGTTGATGGCTTTGGTTCTCAAAATAGCATGGTAACTTTAGCTCAAAGATTGTTGATGAAATGGCTTGGGATGGGATTCAATTTATAGGCTAAGGGGTAGAGGGATGGAGGGCTTAGATGCAAGGATGGATGAAGGCTTAAGGAGGGCTAGGATGCACTCAAAGGAGAGCACATGGATTGTGCTTGTTTAGCACCAATGGAAAGGTGACACTTGTCACAAGGAGGATGAGTGTGAGAGGGTAGGGTAAAGGGTTGGTTAAAGGCATGATGAGTCGGGTTGAGTATGTAAGAGGGATGTAAGAGGAATGAGTGTGGAAGAGGGAAGAGTGTGGAAGATGGATGTAAGAGTCATGAGTGGGTTTGTAAGAGTCTTTTATGTTTTGTAAGAGCACTCATGACTTAGTGGTTGGGTTTTTTGAGGGGAGACTTTGGTTTGGATTAGGAAAGTCTTAAACTTGTTTAAGGAATGTGACAACATTAGGGGGTGGATTAGGCTTGGGTTTAGGATTAGATTAGGGATGTTAGAGATGTGCAAGTGGATGGCATTAATGAGGGTGGGTGAGTTAGTGGCTAAGCTTGGTTAGTATGGGTGGATGGGGTGGATTAGGCTAAATGGAGGATTAGAGATAGGTTAGGGATTTTTGAATTTGAGGATTTCATTTATCAAATAGATCTATTTAATAAATGGGGATTTTTGGAATTAGATAGAAGAATAGGATTTAATTGATAAATAATAGATTATTTGATTTATCAATTAGGACTATAGATGATTAATTAAATTAATCAACTAGGGATGGCAAAGGATTAATTAAATAAGAATTTAATTAATGATTCCTTTAGAGATGGCTAAATTAGATTACCAAAGCAGTGTAATCAAATTTAGGTGTCTACATTTTGCCCCTCTTTGACATAGTGTTGAGACAACACTATTTCAAAGAAGTTCAAATGAAGATGACACGAGGAAGATGTTTTAGCAACAAGGTTGCCCCAGTCTCGGATAAGAAGAGGAGAGACTAGACTTAGATGATGCCCCCTCAAGAAGGCGGTGGGGAGAGAAATGAGGCTCGACGAATTCTTGAAAAGTACAAGAAATTGAGATGAGCTGAGACGCAGGTTGGCGAAGAGAAGGGGCTGAATTAGCTCAAACTCTCACTACGGGAGAATGATAAAGGGAAATCAGAGGCACAATAGTAAAGCAAGCTTAAGACTTTCCAGGATTGGGGGGGGGGGAGATGGAGGAGCAGAGCACTATAAGAGGAATCCATGGTAGGGAGATGGATGATAGAATGATAAAGCTGATGCAACAGGATTTCAAAGAGTCAGACTGATGGAAGATGGGTTTCGGAGATCCCTAGGACTAGGATTGTGGATCTCGAAAGATGAGGCTTGGTGGATTGATTTGATTGGTGGATCCCTAAGACTAGGATTGTGGATCCCTAAAGCTAAGCGTGAGGAGTGATTCAAAGAGATACTGATGCATAAGCTGGGGTAGGAGCGACAGATGTAGGATATGGATGGGGGATAATGGAGATGAAGGGAATCCATTGAAGCTTTTTGAGCGGGGGGATACTTCAAAGAGAAGTACCACCATGTAGTTGAGCACTAGATTTGCTATAGGACTGTTGGCTAATTGCCAAGGTTACTAAGAACATCAAGGCCTTTTCACCAACCGTTCAGAGGACTGACGAACTGACTCAAAAAAAACACGCAAGGATTACCCCAGTATCACACATGAATCCCAGAGGAAGCAGCATGGAAACAACACTAGGTAACCCACAAGCAGAAAAAGAAAACAAGCAAAAGACCTGATCAAGACCTTACACTCTAATTGCCCCATTCGCAGCATACCATGATATGGAAGATCATGGAAACCTTGAGGAGGGAACAAGGAGATTGCTTGGAAAAGATATTTCAAGACCCAAAAGGGAAGATCCCAAATCAAAAGAAATCGAAAATCCAAAAGAGAACTGTTTGCCAACGAGATGGGTAGGATGAGGTACTAACGGACCAAGATCAAACATGAGGAAAGCTATATCCTGTAAGGATCTATCAGAGAGCACCTAAGCTGATGGATCTGGATGAGTGATGCGTCTGGCAAGCTGAACTAAGAAGGATAACACTTTGGTGACAGGAGATCTAGCTAAAGGATTCATTGGAATATCTAACCAAGGTGTGCGATGTGTGCAAGATGTTGACCAAGGATGAACTAACACGAAATCTGGATAGATACAATGATACTAAGCTAAAGAGGATGTAAAAGCTGACAGACCAAGATATGTTACAAATGTACAAGTTTGTTCATGTTTTGGTTTTTTGTGAGATGGAAATGTTTGTGAAGGATGGGATGTCTATAATAGTTGATAGGTGGATAGGTAGATGGTTTGTGAAAAGCTTAAGGAAAATGGGATTCTGTGTGTGCATGTGATAGGATACAGGCTAGGATACAAGATTATTTACAAGCTGGAATATGGTACAAGCTTTGGACAAGATTCGGATATATACAAGGTATGGTACAAGATTTACAAGGTATAATACAAGCTTTGGACAAGAATCGGATATATACAAGGTATGGTACAAGATTTACAAGGTATAATACAAGCTTTGGTACAAGATTTACAAGCTTTACAGGAGGTATTGACAAGCTCCATCAGATTTTGGATATTTGATTGGAACACCAAGGGAACAAGCAGGTGTTTTATGGGATGGTGGGTGGATGGATGAGGGATAGGATAGTGATAGATAATGGATTAGTCTTTAGCACACAAGGCACCTGAATTACCAAGTTTTCACCAAGGTACCTATCCAAGGTGATTGAATTGCCAAGTTTTCACCATTGGATGCTTATTTCTCTTTACTGTTTTTTTTTTTTTGTATTTTTCAAAAGCTGGGTATACCAAGGATCTTCAATCATAGAACTTCTTGAGATGAATGATGTTAGTGGGATCATTCAAGAGTTCTCCTTTTGGTGTAGATAATTGATAGGCTCAGGAGCCAAAGGAGGCAGTAACCACATAGGGACCAAGCCATGTAGGTTCAAACTTGCCTTTCTTTTCTCGATCTGCTTGGACTTTCATATTTTCTTTGAGGACCATGTCACCTGGCTGAAAGTGTCGTGGGAGCACCTTCTTGTTGAAATTCCTTTTGAGATGAGTTTGATAGACTGTGAGATGGTCATAGGCTTGTTGTCTCTTCTCGTCTAGGAGATCTAGCTGGGTGAGTCGAGCTACTATGTATTCTTGATCTGAGATTTGCCCTCGCAAAGATATGCATAGTGAGGGAAGTTCAACTTCTATAGGTAATACCGCTTCGGCACCATAGACTAGGGAGTATGGAGTTGTGCCTATGGATGTACGGAAGGAAGTTCGATAGGCCCATAGAGCCGGATTTATTTGAAGGTGCCAATCACGGCCGGAATCATTGAAAACTTTCTTTAGGATTTTGAGGAGGGTTTTATTAGTTGCCTCTGCCTGGCCATTACCTTGTGGGAAATATGGGCTAGAAAAGCGGTGATGGATGTGGAGGGAAGTGCATAATTCTTCCATGTTGAGATTTTCAAAGTTACCTCCGTGGTCAGTGAAGATGGTGGATGGGATGCCGAAGCGGCAAACAATGTGGTACAAGATGAACTTGGAGACTTGAACTCCTGTAGCTGAGACTAGGGGGACTACTTCCACCCACTTAGTGAAATAGTCTGTAGCTGTTATTATCCATTTATGTCCATCAGATGAGAGAGGTGTGATAGTTCCAACTAGATCAAGGCCCCAACAAGAAAAAGGCCAAGGTGGTGCAATAGGTTGTAGATCCTGTGCTGGAGCGTGCACAAGATTTGCATGTTGCTGACATGGGAGACACTTTCTGACAAAGTCGCAAGAGTCTTCTTCAATGGTAGGCCAATAGTAGCCTGCTCTAAGGATTTGTCATGCTAGGAAAATACCACTCATGTGGGCACTGCAAAGTCCAAAATGTACTTCTTTTAATGCCATCGCGGCCTCATTTTCATCTAAACATTGAGAGAGAGTATCATGATAACCCCGACAATATAGGGTATTGGCTATGATAACATAGCGAGATGATTTTCGAATAAGGTTCTGGCGTTGGGTACATGTGAGGTGAGGGGATATGATACCATCGTTAAGGTAAGCGTGAATTTCATGGTACCAATGGGATTGGGGACCAACCAAGATACAAACACGGTTTGAATCCTCATTCACATAAGCGGGTGTGAGGAGCTGCTCAACTAAAAATTCATACTGCATAGCATCTTCGGGAATTTCCAAGAGCAAGCCGATAGTGGCCATGGCATCTGCTGCCTTATTCTGCATTTGAGGCACTTGTGTAAACTGAAGCTTTGTAAAATGCTAGGTCAGCTGATCAACTTGCTCTTTGTAGGGTAATAGCTTTTCATCTTTGGTTTGATATTCATTTAAGACTTGTTTGATGATGAGCTAGGAATCACCAAAGACTTGTAACTCAGTGATATTCCATGCTGCAGCTATCCTTAATCCTGCTACAAGAGCTTCATATTCTGCTATATTGTTGGTGCTAGGGAATTGTAGCTTGAAGGCTTTTGGAATGTAATCTCCTTGAGGTGTAACTAATAATATTCCTGCCCTTGATCCATGAGAGGTGTATGAGCCATCAAAATAAAGCTTCCATGGGGGTTGTTCTTCAATTAGGCAGATATGCTCATCTGGAAATTCTGTGAGCAAAGAATATGCATCTACTAGAGGTGCATCAGCTAGGTGATCTGCTATAGGTTGCCCTTTGATTGCCTTTTTGTCCACATACTGGATGTCAAACTCACTTAGTAGCATAACCCATTTTGCTAGCCGACCTATGAGTGCTGTTCTAGAGAGCATATACTTGAGAGGATCAATCTTAGAGACTAATTGGATGGTATGACTTAGCATGTAGTGGCGAAGCTTTTGAGTTGAGAAAACAACTGCCAAACAAGCTTTTTCCATAGGAGTGTAATTGAGTTCATAACCAACTAGGGTTCTACTGATATAGTAGATGGCTCTCTCTCTGCTATAATCATCATGTTGTGCTAGAAGTGCCCCTAGAGCAGTAGGTGTTGCTGATATATATAAGATCAAGGGACGACCAGGAACTGGTGGAACCAAGATAGGGGGATTGGTGAGATACTGCGTGAGCTGATCGAAGCTACGCTGACATAAAAGATCCCACTTGAAGTTCTCATTCTTCTTTAACAAGTGTGAAAATGGTGTACACTTATCTGCAAGTTGGGAGATGAAGCACCAGACAGATTGAAGTTTTCCCTGAAGAGAGCGAAGTTGTCGCAGTGTCTGGGGAGGAGGCATGTCTAAGATAGCCTTGACCTTTTTGGGGTCGATCTCTATACCCTGTTTAGAAACTATGAAGCCTAGAAGCTTGCCAGATGTGACCCCAAAGACACACTTCTTGGGATTTAACATGAGATGATATTGGGCCAACCTATCAAAGATTTTTTCCAGGTCAGCAAGATGATCCATGAAGGTGTGAGATTTGACTAGGATATCGTCCACATAATCTTCCAAAATGCTATGGATAAGATCATGGAAAATGGTTGTCATAGCTCTTTGATAGGTAGCCACAGCATTCTTTAGGCCAAAAGGCATCATGGTGTAGCAAAAGGTTCCCCCAAGGGGTAGTGAATGTTGTCTTATGCTGGTCCTCTTCTGCAATCTTGATCTAATTATACCCGAAAAATCCATCCATAAGGGACAAAATTTCATGTCCAGCTATAAGATCTACAATCATATCTATGTTGGGCAAGGGAAAATCATCCTTTGGACAAGATTTGTTAAGATCTCTAAAATCAGTGCAGATTTTGATGTCACCGAAAGGCTTAGTGATAGGGACCATGTTGGAGATCCATTTTGAGTAGTCGATAGGTTGGATAACCTTAGTAGCTAACATTCTTTCTAGTTCACCTTTGACTAGTAATGCCACCTTGGGGTGCATTTTTCTAAGATTTTGTCTGACGGGCTTGATCTTTGGATCGACTGCAAGATGATGAACTACAAGCTTTGGATCAAGTCCTGGCATGTCCTGATATGACCATGCAAATCAGCCAATGTTCTCTCGTAAAACCTCAAAGAGGAGGTCAGCTTGGTCTTGTGATAGGGATGCAGCAATGTGAACAATTCTAGGGATCTCTGAAGAACCAATGTTGACTTCTCTAGTATCCTCTATTAGAATAGAAGACACCTCTGGTCGATTATCTTGAGGAGGCAATACTAAATCCTCATGTTCTACTTGTGGCTCTGGATTTTCTTGCTGAGGGGTTCTCTTCGCTACCTTAGCTAGTCCCAGATTTACCTTAGTTTCAGTTTTGGGTGTATCGAAACTAGGTTGGGGATTTTCTCCAAAATACCCCTTGGGATCTAGCTTGTAGATGTAGGCAGAATCTGGCTTTGTCTTCTTATGAGGAGTTTTGGCTCCCATGAATCTTAGAAGTGCTTCCTCTGATGCGAACTCATCAATATGTATGACACTTGGTTGGTCCCAATCTATGAGTTGTGGATGAGCGAGTGGTAGGTCAATGAGATGGATGGATAGTTCTCAGAGAATAGAGTCTCCTAGGAAGATTTGGTCTGGAATATCGTCGTAGGCTCTCTTTTCAACTTCCTCAGGAATGTCTTCAATTTTGACAAGGTCGCAGTGAATGTTCGAAAAAGCGTGACCGTTCTCGTTGGTGCCCCCAGTTGTGGGTATGCCAAAGCCAAGACCTGACTTCGTTTCCCAATTATGTGCTTCGATGGGACATTGCATGCCCCTTTCTTCTGGTCCTAGTCCACCTCCTTGATAGTTCCATTTTTCAATGATGAGCTTATGTTGTTGGGGATACTTCTGGCTGAAGTGATCAAGGCGTGCTTGATTTCTTGGAGGTGCATCCTTATGTAACCAATTGTTGATATCTGGAGTGAGCTCCTCATGAAGAGGCATTTTTGAGGACACAAAGGTGGTTGGGCCAAACCATTTGTATCGAGGAGGTGGAATCTCCTTATCTTTGTGATATGTTGGCCGTCCATGGGTATGTGGATCAAGTGGGATTGCTCCGACAACAAATGCATCTGATAGACTATATTCTCCACAGCCTTTGTTGTTGATCTTTACAGTAGATAGGGTGGAGGTGAGGATGGTTTCTGCATCATTACAAGTGTGGGATAAGCTGGCGATGGCTGTGCCGATGTCTATTTTAGGGCAATGGTTTGTATATGAAGCTTCAACCGCATTGCAGTAAGCAAAGGGTTTTGGATCGGCATGGATGGTTACCCCAGTGCCTTGATGCGGAAATTCGATGCACTGATGGTAGGTGGATGGAACGGCCTTCATAGCATGAATCCATGGGCGACCAAGGAGGATGTTAAATGGTAGGTTTAGATCAACAACATGGAAAACTATCTCTTGGATGACCGGCCCAACCTTGATTGGTAGCAAAATAGTCCCTTCTGTGGTCCTTTCCAAGTTGTCATAAGCTTTGATGGTGATAACCTCACTGATCATATCTACCTCAGTATACCCAGCTTGTTTTATGAATTTTAGGGTGCAAATGTTCAAGGCTGATCCATTATCTATCATTACTCTTTTCACGGAAAAATTGGATACCATGATGGCTATGCGAAGTGGAAGGGTGTGATCTGGCTCAACCGCGGGTATGTCAGTGGGTTTGAAAGATAGGGCACATGAGGATGAAAGGTGTCCAACAAGATTATGAAAATCAGTAGCATTGATATCAGAAGGGACACGGGATTCTATGAGAGCATTGTCAAGGATGTCTTTGTACACAGGACTAGTGCGGAGAAGGTCTAAAATGGAGATTTGGGCTGGCATGTTCCCAAGGTGTTCCAAGATATTGTACCAACTTTTTGATGGAGCTGATGGTGCTGACGAAACTGGTGGGCCTGCGATGTTAAATCGTGCTCTTCGAGTGGTGACTGCACACTCATTGTCTAGTCCTCGGATATTGATAACATTGACAGAAGGCTCTTTCTCAGATATACAACCTATAAGGCTACCATAGTCTATATAGGATGAAGTGTGGTCAT
This sequence comes from Cupressus sempervirens, assembly GCA_028749045.1. NCBI lineage: Eukaryota > Viridiplantae > Streptophyta > Pinopsida > Cupressales > Cupressaceae > Cupressus > Cupressus sempervirens. The sequence goes on from CM053783.1 coordinate 843,385,110, forward strand.
TGTTCTTCCCATGCTGTTGGTTTGGCTGGCGGTTGTTGGTGTTGTTTTGGATAGGTGTTTTTCCAGGATTTTGGTTGTTGTGTGGAGGAAAAGCATTTTGATAAATCTGTAAGCTTGCATTGGGAGAGGTTTGGGCACCAACAGTGATTTCCTTTCGATCAATGAGGTCTTGCACATAGTCTTTCAGTTTCATGCATCTGAGGGTGGTGTGACCGTTTACCCTATGGAACTTGCAATACTCATTGTCCTTGTACCATGCAGCTTTGGATTGGCTTGGATCAATTTGCTGGGTAGGAGGAAATTTGATGAGGTTTTCCTTAGCCAATTTCTCAAAAATAACATCCAATGGCTCACCAAGGGGTGTATAGTTTCTAGGTGCAGGTTGGAATCTAGGCTTTTACCCTGCAGCTAAATTGATGGCATTAGCTTGATTGTTAGACCCTTGAAAGTTGGGTCTTGTATTGTGGTTTTGATAGCTTTGGTTATTTCGTTGTTGGTAATTGATAGCTTTTTGGTTGTTTGTTTGATATGATGGGTTAGACTAGTTTTGAGAAGGACCAACGATATTCACATGTCTGGTGTCAGTAACCCCATCTGTTGCAACATGCTTGTTTTTGTTCCAATACCTAGACTTGTCATTGGAATGTGATTGATTTTGGTTGGCCTCTTTGTAAATCTTTACCACATCATCTTTGATGAGTCCTTACTCAAGGATCATTCCTTTCTCTTTGATATCCTTATAGGTCTGCAAACAGTTCATGGTCATGTGGTGAGCCAAGTTGGGATGTGCATTATCAATAAACATTTTCACCACATGGCGTTCTGGCAAGGTGCAGGATATGCGGGTGGTAAGGGTTTGCCATCTTTGTAGGTATTCGGCAAGGCTTTCTCCACCTTTTTGCTTGGTGTGGACAAGATCAACTATTGATAGCTCTGTTTCAACAAGATGGGCATATTGGGCTACAAATGCCTCAGATAATTCAGCAAAGTTTTTAATTGTGCCATAGGGGATTCTATAAAACCATTCAAGATCTGGTCCAGCCAAGCTTTTGGGAAAAAGGCGCAAGAGGAAGACATCATTGTATGCCACGTCCTGGCAATGCATGTAAAATTCTTTGATATGTGTGACAGGGTCTCCTTTTCCTTTGAATTTGTCAAATTTAGGTACCTCAAAGTGTTTGGGAAATGGTGTCATGGTAATGGCTTTGTCAAATGGGTAAGGACACACATTCTCAAACTTGAATGTCTTTGGATCATTCCCTTCTTGGATGGCTTTCAGAGCTGTCTTTATTTTCTCCCACTCTGAATTGATAGGTGATGGTTGGGGTGCCCCCAATGTAGGAGTGCCTTGAGGTAGGTATGTGCTAGATGGGGCCATTGAATATGGATGGTTGTGAGGGATTTGCTGATAGGGATTGTACATTGTTTGGGTAGCTGCATGGTGGATGACAGGTTGTTGAGGGGGAGGTGGCACATATTGCTGCATGTGCTGCGAGGCTTGCTGTTGATATGGGATTTGAGGTTGGGATTGAGGAACATAAGCTGGCTGTGGGATAAATGGATTGCTTTGTGGAGGTAAGGTATAAGATGGTTGTGAGGCTTGAGGAAAGGATCGGGGGGCTTATGGGGTTTGACCAATATATGTGGGTTGTGCCCCCATTTGGGATGGTATCTGCAAATAATTGGTGGTTGGCTGGGGTGGTGGATTACCTCCTAGAAGTGGCATTGAAAAGTAGTTGGTAATAGGAGGTAATGGATTAGTTGGTGGTGGAGGTGGTGGGAATTGAAAGCTTGGGAATGGAATTGATGGGGTTTGATAGCTTGGTGGCTGGATTTGGAAGCTTGGTATACTAGTGGCGGGAGCTAGGGTCACTTGGGAGCTTGGTAGAAGATTGGCAGTAGCTTGTGGGATTTGATAGCTTTGTGGAGTGAAGGTAGTAACTTGTGGATTTGTGGCTGGTGGTATTGAGCTCCCAAGACCTAATGGAAATGATGGGATTGTGCTTTGGGCTATGGTGAACAAGCTAGGGGCGATGAAAGGTTGATTACTTGGCCCCATGGGTGGCATCCTTGTTGTATATTGCTGAGGTTGGCCAAAGATGCTAGCACTGATTTGGGAGATGGGTGGATTTGGAAGGCTGGGTTGGGGAGCAGCAGCAATAGTGAAGGGGGTGAACGGTGAGATGTTTTGGGTAAAGGGGGTTTGGAGCAGAGAGGTATGAACCAAGGATGGAGTGGTGGTAGCTGGGTTGGCTTGCGGCATGGAGATTTCAACTTGGGTGGATGATGGTATGTTTGGGTCTGTTGGGTCATATGGATTGGCTGGAGGCTCTTCTTTTGGAATATATTGAGGATAATTTGGATCATAAGAGCCTATGGGTGGTGGCAGCTGCCCAAAAAATGGGTGAGATGGATTTGATAATGGAGGGAGTCTTCCAAAGTCAAAGGTTCCTACATTGTCCCTTCGAAAATTGGCCATGATTGTCTCTTTGTTTTTGTCTATAATGGTGTTTACCAATACTGCATTTCCTGGTTGGTTCATGAAAGCTTCAATGTCAGTAGGTGATGGCATAGCTGGCTCTGGGCTGAAGGATGGCTGAGTGCTCAAGGGGGGTGAGGCTATTTGATCCAAATGATAGGGCTCCATTGTTTCTTTCTTCTTGGCTAAGCGAGTGACGGGTGGCATGAAAAATGCTCCTAGGGATGAGATGCAATAATGCTGATGGATGCAAAAAGGGGGAAGGCTTTTTTATGCAAATGATTTCCTAGGTTGAGGCAAAGCTATATGAAAAAACCTAAGGAGGATTGGGTTGGGGATTCTAACTTCAAAGATATGTTGTCAAAGCACAAAAGGTCTGCTTTCCTATGTGCAAGCTTGGTGGTGATTGTGTCAACTTAAGGATAGACTGATGATCCTTTAGGAAGAACACGAGATTGACCACTTGCGGATCCCAACCTTTAGCTCAAGGTGATGAGGGATAACAAGTGACAAAGCTAGATTACCCTAGACAAAGCTCTGTCAAAGGGATAACCTTGGTGAGATTGGTGGATTTGGAAGATTTTAGGAATGGCAAACTTTTAGCAAGGTGACAATAATTTTGAAAGCTTAGATATGCAGATTTTTGATTACTGGCTAAATGGTATGATTCTAAATGATATGGATGAGCTAATAATGCTTAAGGGGATAACCTAAGATGGCTGGCTTTTCTACAAAGATGACTCTAAAGTGAAGCTTATCCAAGAAGATGTGGAGAAACAAGGGTGTCTAATCATAGATATCATGCCTAGTTGGTAAGGCATAAGCAGGATTAACTCCTAGATGTTGGCTAAATTTGATGGTACACTCTAACCAAGCCTCTTGAAGTGCTTTGTCGGTAGCTTTGTCCTCTGCTTTGTGGAGTTTGGCAATTCGTGGGCTTGGTTTTATTTCTTTTCTCTTGGCTGAAAGTTCTTGGTATGCTAGAGATGGCTTGAGTTTGACCTTGTGAAACTTCTGTTTGGGTTTGGGTTTTTTCGACATAAATTCCTGAATTTTCTTGGCTTTGGAAAAAATATCAGTTGTTTTGCTTCAACTTGTTTAACTTCTAAAATAGGCAGTGACTACGCTAAGTGTGCCCTAAGCTAGGATTGACCAAGTTTGGCAAACATTCATTCAACAAGTAAAATAAAAATAAGCAATAGATAGGAACACCCAGATAGAAGTTTGTGGTTCTCAGAATGTGATACTTGCGCCAAGGAGTGTGTATGTTCTACAAATGTTTCGATCAGTCACTCCAAACACATTAACATCCTAGATGGTTTTCTGCAAGGCTGACAATTGGTTTAGCTAGGGATTCCTCGATATACGCAAGGTATGTGAGGCCGAAATCCATAGATGAGACCAAAAGGATGTCACACAGCCGAGAGGAGCGGTAACCCACTTCTCCTCTTTCACTTCTCAAGGGTATAAAGTTCCTTGAGGCTTAGCCCGAATGACAAAATCTTGATCCCAAGAGAGGTGTCTTTCGATTCACCTCCCGATTCTTATACTCCATCGGAACGCTGGAGTTGAGGTCGTCCAAGGGGTGATGAAATCCCCAAGCAGGCCTCCTAAAAAGAAACAAGGTTTTGGATCCTAATCTTATGCACCCAAGATGGCCTCAAAAGACGACAAGAGGAGAGAAGACTTGGATGACCTTGGGCTAAAAAACACGCTTGTTCTTTTACCAACTGAATCTTATGTGTGCTAATCTAGACTCTGCAAGCACTCATGTTTAAGAGACAATGTTCAATTCCAACTTGAAGCGCCAACAAAAGTAAATCGATCGAAGAATGCAAACAATAAGAAGAGTTAGGGTCAACAAAAGAAAACTCGCGCGCCCGGAGGCCCTCCACGTCAAGTATCGATTAATTTTCTTTAAAGCATTCAAGATTGAGTGTGAGTTTGTTTTAAGCCCAAAACAAAAGTGCGTGAGATTCAATTTCAAGCGCGCGCCTGGAGGCTCTCCACGTCAGTTGTTGTTCAATTTTAGTGCCCAAACTTGAAGTGTGATCGATTTAATCTAGATTTTTGGCCATTTAAGAATTTTGATAAAGTTAAAGCAAACGTTCAAAGACCAAGTGAGTGAGTTAGATTGTGGAACATTTAACACCTTTTTCAAGTAGACCCATCCCCATAAATGGTGCTGAGATTGCAACCAATGGTTAATATTTGATTGGTGATTAGAAAAGAGGTGAGTCCAAGGAACTACTCAAATTGATTTTTTTAAATTTGTATTTTAACTTAACAAAGTTTCTTAAATGTCCAAAAATCAAACTTTACCTAGATTGCATGTGGAAAAGAGATTTGTTTTGTTCAATTTTAGAAGCTCCAAATGAAGTGTTTGATATTGCAATGGTTAATTGATCCTTGGCATTCAAGATTGGATTTGTTTTTTTAAGCATGCATTCCAAGGAAAGTTGATTTTAATCCATGACATTCAAGAGTGTGTTTTGAGCAACATTCATTCAATGGAAAATGTGTTTAACCATTCAAGTTCATTTTTTTAGCAACATGCATTCAAAGACAAATGGTTAAACATTCAAGTTCATTTTTTAGCAACATGAAAACCTACAAGAAACATGGTTAGTGGTTCCATATGTGCTCCAACCTGCAATGAGACAAAAAAAAAAAAAAAAAGCAATTTAGTTAGTTAGCCAAAATCTTCAAAAATGAGAGCTTAACTATGGGAAAAAAATTTTAAACTTTTTTTGCTATTTTTTCTACACATAAAAATGCTTAAAATGGTCTAAATCCTACGGAACCACTAAAAGTTAAATAGGTGACAAGCAGAGACACCGATTTGCACAAATGCGGATTTTCGCAGACGTCGATTTGCGCAGACGCAGATTTTCACAAACGTCGATTTGCACAGATGCAAATTTTTGCAGACGTTGATTTGCGCAGATGCAGATTTTCACAGACGTCAATTTGCGCAGATGCGGATTTTCACAGACGTCGATTTGCGCAGACTCAAATTTTCGCAGACAGAACAGGTTGCAGACCAAAACTGCGCCAAAAAAGTTGAAAAATGTGAATTTTTTTTTTTTTTTAGATGGTATTTCTTCTTCCTAAGTGCGTTCTTTAACCTGCAAAAACAAGCAAAACACCCTCACAACACACTCAAACAACAACAAATATTAGATGGTTAGAAAAATGACATATAGATGAAAATAGATGATTAAATGACCCATAGTGGGGTCCCACCGGGCGTGCCAAAATGTAGAACAAGAATTAGTATGCAAAGAACATAAACAAATAAAGTAAACACTCACAAACAAAAAACTAAATCCACATATATGCTTAGACAAAGAAAAAAAATAAGAAGTGCAAACCTCACAAGAAAAAGCACTCCATGCTTTCTTGATTCTATAGATGTGTCCTTTTGCTGTGGATGTATGCTCAAGATGCTCAAAAGCTGCTTCAATGGAGATGGGTAATGGCAAATTGGTAGCTTTGTGAGCTCTCAATTTGGCATTATAAGGGTATGGCTGATGGCTTTGGTTCTCAAAATAGCATGGTAACTTTAGCTCAAAGATTGTTGATGAAATGGCTTGGGATGGGATTCAATTTATAGGCTAAGGGGTAGAGGGATGGAGGGCTTAGATGCAAGGATGGATGAAGGCTTAAGGAGGGCTAGGATGCACTCAAAGGAGAGCACATGGATTGTGCTTGTTTAGCACCAATGGAAAGGTGACACTTGTCACAAGGAGGATGAGTGTGAGAGGGTAGGGTAAAGGGTTGGTTAAAGACATGATGAGTGGGGTTGAGTATGTAAGAGGGATGTAAGAGGAATGAGTGTGGAAGAGGGAAGAGTGTGGAAGATGGATGTAAGAGTCATGAGTGGGTTTGTAAGAGTCTTTTATGTTTTGTAAGAGCACTCATGACTTAGTGGTTGGGTTTTTTGAGGGGAGACTTTGGTTTGGATTAGGAAAGTCTTAAACTTGTTTAAGGAATGTGACAACATTAGGGGGTGGATTAGGCTTGGGTTTAGGATTAGATTAGGGATGTTAGAGATGTGCAAGTGGATGGCATTAATGAGGGTGGGTGAGTTAGTGGCTAAGCTTGGTTAGTATGGGTGGATGGGGTGGATTAGGCTAAATGGAGGATTAGAGATAGGTTAGGGGTTTTTGAATTTGAGGATTTCATTTATCAAATAGATCTATTTAATAAATGAGGATTTTTGGAATTAGATAGAAGAATAGGATTTAATTGATAAATAATAGATTATTTGATTTATCAATTAGGACTATAGATGATTAATTAAATTAATCAACTAGGGATGGCAAAGGATTAATTAAATAAGAATTTAATTAATGATGCCTTTAGAGATGGCTAAATTAGATTACCAAAGCAGTGTAATCAAATTTAGGTGTCTACACTACAAACATATCCAAGAATCCAGTAATGCATGCAAAAACTAAGCATATTGCAATCAAGTATCACTATGCCAGAGAACTGGTAGAAGACAAACAAGTGAAGATGGAGTATATTCACACAAAAGAACAAATTGTAGATATCTTCACCAAACCATTGCCCAAGGATGCTTATGAATATCTAAGAGGAACGTTGGGGGTAATGCCCCTAACTCAAGCAATTTAAAGAAATAAAGATGTTGCCCTACATCAACAAGAGTAGATCATTGAAATATCAGAAGAGTGATGCAGAGGATGATAGTAGAAACAAGAAACTCCAAATCAGTCACAAGCATGGTGACAGAGGGAGAAAATATGAGATGCAAAGCCTATATTTGATATGTTAAAGATGCTACATCTTTGGCATTTATGTCAAAGAGGGAGATATGAAGAAACTGATCAAAATAAACAAAATGAGAGAGAGATACTCATGAAGGAGATATATATGAAAGAGGGAGACTTATGAGAAACAAAAAGTGGTAGAAAAATGTATGTAATTTTAATGGTAACTAAGTTGATCAAATGATCAGTTTGGTTTTCCATCAATGCCAAAGAGGGAGATTGTTGTAAATGATTGAATAAGAATGATGGAACTAGAAAATAATTTTTTCAATCATTGTTTTGTCATTGATGTCAAACTTGCTACTTGCAGGAATGACAATTGTTTTAGTGATCCAAATACTATCAATTGGTTGATTGACAAAGAGGCGGTAATCAATAAGATGTAACTAGAGTACCTAGAGAAAGGTTGAAGTTATGATGTTGTAATGAAGTACAAGGATCAGCTAAGCCATTGATAAAATAGTGTATTGTTGACATATTCTAAGACACATATAATAGACACATTAAAACATATCAAAGATGTAAGGGTTTAGCTATGTTATTTGTGAAAGCCTAACTAAGTTCATAAGAAAATGCTGAGCAAGCTAGTTAGTGCCAAACAAATTCTTAGTTGAAGCCGAGCAAGTTCACTTTTAGAGTGTGCTGAGTAAATATCAAGTGCCAAGTAGAAAACAAGTGCCGAGTAAATATCAAGTGCCGAGTAAACATCAAGTGCCGAGCGAGAAATAGGTGTCAAGTAAAGATATAGATGCCGAGCAAGATACAAGTGCTGAGTAACATAGAACAAGCCGAGTATCAGTAAATCAATAATGTTGAGTTGCTGCATTATTTTGAAATTGAAGATTTGCCAGATTTGAGCTGACAAGGTTGTTACCTAGAAATTTGTAAACCAGATAGAAGATAAGAGTGATGAGTTGGTGGCACAGAACACCATGTAAAAAGGTTTTTAGCAAATACAACTGGATGCTAGAAAAAAGCTTTCTAAATAAAGAAGAAATATAGGGTAGATACATTGTATCCTACCTAATTCCATTGAAACCCTAAAATTGGAGAGGGAGAATTGAGCGGGAAAGATATTTCAGATTTCTATTTAAGAAGTCATAATGTCACGAAGCAGTAGTGTGGTGGTGAGAAAGTATGAAAGCATGAGCTGCTGAAGAAAAAAAGTGCTAAGGAGAAAGAGAGCAAAGAATATTCTATTTTGTTGGATGACCACAAATATGATTGCATTGGTATGATGAGTAAAGAAGACTAAAGGAAACAAAGCTTGAGAGGAAGACAAGCTAACGTAACTGAAGTGATTAAAAGCCAAGCAAAGGATTGAACTAAAGTGTGATCTGTAATTTGCAAGTTATGTTGTAAGTTGTATCAGATCAAAGCCATTGTTATTACTTTCTAGCAATTGTAGTAGTTAAGATAAATCCTATGGACTTAGGTTGGTTTAATAACCATTTTGTAAATCTTTTAATAGGGTGACATTCCAAGTGAATGTTCCAAAGTCCTTTAACCAGGACCATTCCTAATAGTTTGGTGAAATCCACTAACAAGGTCACATTTAACAATGTGTTGTAGCCCTTAATAGGGTAGGCTTTTCATAGGGTAGACCATCAAAAGTGGTTAAAATCAATTGCGTAGTTATTTTGTGGGTATCATTCCCACCCTAGTTTTACCTTCTTATTCCTAGAGGGTTTCTAGGTTATCAAATTCTTAGTGTTATGGTGTGATGCATGCTTACTTTTCTTAGTTGTTTCAATATTTAAATTGCATGCATGATAAGTTTAGTTATGCACCATTAAGGATTTGTAGAAAAAAGAGAAAAAGTTTTATTATGGCATTTGGACCTTGAATAACTGATTCACCACCCCCCCCCCCCCCCCCCCCCTTAGTTATTCTAAAGAATTATAACAAAAGTCACCAATCTCCTATGCATAGAGATGAAATAAAAACAAAGAAACCAAAAGACATGCACTAAATCCTCATTTTTATTCCCCAGTAGAGTCACCAAAAAATTGTTAGTAAGCATATTTGTCCTTCAATAATAATGAAATAAATTGACTCTTAAATGCCTAGAAAGAAGAACAAACAAAACTAACAGTTGGATGAGTTATCATAGGCTGAGAACTCTCCTTTGAATTAAGAGGTAAAACTCCCTCATTGAGATATTTACAATGAATTGAATAATAGCATTTATCTTTAACCTGAAGATACTAAGGATTTTTGACATTCATTCATAGACATGAAATGAATGTGATCGCTAGATTTATAGATTAGAATGGAGAGAGAAAGATCAACAAATAGCCACATGACCATTTATTCAATCCTTCATTACATTGTAGAGGAAATGAAGGAAAATTTTATTTATTCTACAAACTATAAGTGACCATAGGACTGCATCCAAAATATGAAAGATGTGACCACATGATCAATATCTATCCAATAAAGACATATTCAGACGAAAAGATCTTATAAATATAAACTTTTCTTCATTTTATACACAAAACAAAGAAACCACACAATTTCCCTATCCCTATGATTACAATCAAGTTTTACAGAAAAATAAATAATCTCCCTTATTTCCCTGTTATAAAAAGAACATATGCTCTTCTCTTGGCAGCCTCACCACATGCGAAAAAGAAGAGCCCCCTCCCATTTTTACCTCAATCTTTTACAATATATAGTGTATATAAAGACCCTCATTCAGTTTCGTAACTAAATCTTGAAATAAGTCCTTTAAGTGATCAATATCTTCATAAAAAGAAAAGGTCCATCCATACTCCTCCTAGGCAGATGGTAGATAGATAATCTAGTCACCCATTTTTGGATTTCATAACTATCAAATGTTCATTCATTCTATAAGCCATCTTCTTTTCCATGGTCTAACTTTTTAGAATTAAAGCCATATATTTTATGGTCACAATTAGCACTTAATAGGTGATCCTTGGGCTTGACATTTTTGCATGGCATATGAATATTTTGGGATATAAAGAAAAATAGATTATCCCATGTTTCTTCCCTTGCTAATTAGTTGGACAACCACTCTATTTTGGATGGAATTTGAAAATATCTATAGAAAAGGTTACATATAATCATCTACAAAACTCTTTACAAACTCTTTAAGTAGAAAATATATTAACCTAGATCTTGTAACATGGATGAAAGCAGGTTGAAATGAGAAGAGTATAAGTTCAAATGTGGAATATTATGCAAAAAAGTGAAGTAAAGGATTGAGATCAGATCATATATCAGTGAAGGGTTTTGTTATCAATTAATAGAGAAAGTAACCTATCCATAGTAGTGAAATGAAAGGGAAGAAAGGTTTATCAGATCAACGGAGAGGATCATTTAGGAAGGAGAAGACTCAAAATTATCTTACAGAGCATACCTAGAGTTAGGCACTGAATCAATTCTAACAACCATAAATTATGGTAAATCTCTTAATAGATCTTTGTAAATATTCTAACAATGTCCTTACTTTTTTGTAAGTGTTAAATCCTCTAACAAGGTGAGACCTAGCAATATTTTAAGCTTTTAACAAGGCAGACCCCTTATAGGGTAGATCATATCTTATGATGAAACATAATAATCATCATAGGTTAACTTTATTACTACAATAGTGAAGATTTGTAGGTGTCATCCCCACCCTAGTTTTACCTTCATCTTGGAGGGTTTATGGGAAACAAATATTGTGTTATATATTTATCTTCATGCATGTGATAGATCAAATTTATATGTTACAAAAAGTTATCATTACAAGTTTTACATGCACAATTTTATTGATAGATGTGAATGAATTAGTGAAAAGTTTAAAATGTTTAAGATTTTGATCCCCCCCCCCCTCCCCCCTGCCCCCCTCTCCCCTCAGTATGTTGTTTATCCAATTTATATCTCCATCAATCAACACATAAAAATTTCTCCCATTGTAGTTTCCAAATATCTCCCTCTTAGGCATTGATGGAAACACCACATATACATTACTAGTTTCCATGCAATCCAAAAAACTTCAATGCTTTACTGTCAGCTCCCTCTATGTTTGTGTGCTCTCTTTATTAATTTCATTTTGATTCACATCAATGCAGTCTCAAGGTGCTCCCTCTATAAGTGTAGTACATACTCTTTCATTGTAGAAACCTCAACATATTCTAACATATGTCAACAATAATTCTCTCTATATAAATTCTCTCCCTGTTACTAATCAATATTGTATGGTCTCCCTCTTTAGCTTACAAATATTTAATGGTAATTGTAGACTTATCCCCCTTTAAAAATAATGCTAAAGACATACCATATCCATATCTTCATGTCACTTCTCTAATTGATACCAAAATGCCATATCAACATTAACTCTTTCTATCTTCTTCTACTCATGATATTAGTGTATTATGCTTCATATTCTTTAGGAAGCTCCTAAAGTATGACCTCCTGCATCAATGTTCATGATATTCTAATTAAAACATATGATGTAATATAACATCTCTGCTCAATTTTATTTAGGTAGGGGGATGACCCCTAACTTACCTCATAGATATTCAAAATCATCCTTAGGTATTACTATCCTTAGTGAATATGTTAGCCAAATAGTCTTTTGTGTTCACATATTCCAGTTTCACTTCTTTGTCTTGTACCAGCTCTCTCAAGTAATGATACTTGATCTCAATATGCTTAGTCTTTGTATGCATCACATGATTATTAGATATGTTTATAGCACTTGTACTATCATAATATATCACAACAAGTTATGTGATCTCTTCCTTCATGCCTTTCAACAATTGTGTGATCCATACAATTTTTGAATAGTTCACTACTGCAACAACATATTCAACCTCTGTTGTAGATTGTGAAATACAATTTTTTTCTTGCTGGTGCATGAAATCAATATTCTACCTAAGAAGAAAGCTCCTCCACTTGTTCTTTTTCTGTCATCAATATTTTTTACCCAATCAATATCTGTGTACACTTTAAACTTAAGCTTATCAATTTTCTTATACTTAAAACTATTATTTTTTATTCCTTACATGTATCTCAGTATCCTTTTTACTGCCATCATATGATTTTCTCTGGGATTAGTAGAGAATCTAGAAATAATTCCAATAGCTAATATAATGTTAGGTTTGTGTTGAGATAATGGGTGTTGCACACATTGCATAATATTGTTATATTTTACTGTTTTATTTTATTATGTAATGTTGCATCTAGATGGATGTCCAACATGTAAAGATTCCTATGGAATATTCTTGATGAGTTGTATTGTAACATTGTGATAATATTTTATATAATTATTTAATATTGGTGAAAAGAATTAAATGCCCAATATTAAATGTGGGGTCAGTGGGTTAGGTAGCACATGGTTTTAGCACATGGTTTATGTAATACCACTTGGTGGTTTTGTGGGACTTGCTACTATATAAGCAGCCACAAGGGTATTTTTTGTAAAGTAAGAGTGAAAAAGGCAAGAGTCGAGCAGGACAAGGCTTGACAGGTTAGCCAAGGGAGCATTTGTGAAGGTTGGAAGCATGGCATGGGATGTGTGGATTCATGCTTATTCACATAGTTTTCTCAGTTGTGGCTATGGCCATGAAGGCTTCCATGGTTGTATTGCAATGGTATTCTTTTCTAAATAATACATGGTGATGGATCCTTTTGGAGGCCGGGTTTTTTCTCTCAATGAGGGTTTCCCAGGATATATCTTGTGTCACAATTTTGTGGGTATGTTTTCTATTCTCTTGCGTGTGTATTTTAATTTCATATTTATTTCAGATCTATTATGGATTATGTGAAAATGATTATATTCTTTATTACCAAGTTTCCTTACAAGTGGTATTAGAGCTATAGTTTTATTATTGTAACCCTAGATTGAATCCATGGGAATGCATGAGAGGATAAAAGAAAAGGGCAAGATATCTGAATGATTTATTGTAGATCTAAGAGCTTTGGGTTTTCTGTTATGATGGGATTTTAAAAGATTTCAACATGTGAAATTGTTGGTAAAAAAGACTTTTCGGATGTTCCATTTAAAATGAGGGTTTTGGGGGGTAGGATGCAGAAATGGCCTCTTGGGTAAAAACAAACCTCACCATTGGATCCGGGTCAACATTTCCATAAATTTTGATATAATATACCCCAGTTTGGCCATGTTCAGAGGAAATGAAAGAGCTTTTTGGTTTTAGCCCATGACGGCCATCAAATTTAATCCCATCAGAATTTTTGTCACAGAAGAAAATAAAAAATGAAAAATCGCAGTGAATATGGTAAAAAGACTATCTTAGTAAAATGACCATAACTTTCTCTTAGAATATTAGATTTCAGAGTTCTTATAGGCATTAGAAAGCTAATTCAAAGCACTAGAACATGGTATAGGTTTGGTTCTATGATTTTGATATTTTTTCAAGTTTTAAGAGGCCTAAAGTGAAATGTTGTTTATTTTGAGCATGGATTAGGGCATAACTTGGGCATACAGAGTCAAATTTTGGACTTCGAGTAGTCAATGAAAAGATTTTGGAGAGCTCTACACATTGGTTTAGGTTTGGTGTAGGTTTAGCATGATTTATTTGATGATATATTGATCTGAACAATTTATAGATATATTTTAACTATGGTAACATTATGAGTTTATGGAATTGGAGATTTAAAATTTGATATCATTATATACTCAGTTCATATTTCAGTTTGGTCTCATGATGATATGATTATTAGTGTTTGGTTTGGATATGTATGATGACTTGTTGGATCTACAAGTTGTGCAGTGTTGTAAGCAGTCTATACTTATAGGTTGCATTTATAGCTTGGTTATGGGTTGTCTTTGCCCATTAATCTTTTATTATTGATGCATATTTAGATTGGTGGCTTGGATTTGGGTTCTCTATGCCCTAAGTCACATAATTTTTTGATTTTTTTTCATATAGAAGGGATGAGGTGTTGTTACCAGGTATAGTCATGGTCAAGAATTATGGTTGACTATTTTATGCTGACAGGTTGGACACATTGAGTGTTAGTTGCTCGGTTCATGGATGTGATCATGGTGTCATAGATTTTGACATGACCTGATTGGATATACAAGTACATCCTTGATGTTCATTAGCTTGGATTTCTAATTTAGTTATGGTGGTATATCTTCTTAGTTGAGGATCATGGTTATTTAGTTTCTTTTGAGGAGCTCATGATGTGCACTTTGAGTTCTTTGATGATTTGATGCCTTGTTTGATTCTCATGGTTAGAGGATGGGTTTTTTTTCATCATAATGTCATGGATAGCTTGGATACATGGTTTAGTGGGAGCTTGTGACAGTGATGGTGTGACAGTGTAGGATTAGTTCCTGGTTTTGGTTTGGATCTTCATGTAGGAGATGGATTTTATGATGCCATAGGTGACTTAGTACCATAGTTGAGTGGGAGTTGTTGGCATTGATATATTTATTAAGTGTTTGCAGATGTTGGAGGTTTGTCTTAGATCCTATTGCTAAAGAAGCGTCTTTGACATTTGCATGGTGCACTTGGTTATCTTCATGGTGTGTGAAGATAGTTGGATCTTAAGGACTTATGGAGTTCTTGGTTATCTTCATGGTGTGTGGAGATGGTTCTTCATGGTATGTGGAGATGTTCTTTTCTTCATGGTTTTTGGAAATGGTTACATCTTGAGGACTCACAGGGTTCTTGGTAAAGGTGTAGTTTATGCTTTCATTTTACATGTTATCCTTGGTATGAGGATGGTTTCATTATTATGTCATGGTATACTCTTGATACATGTTTAGAGTTGTGACATGTTATGGTATGTTCATGTGGAGCATGTTATCTCTTTGGTTGAGATGGTTTAGATCATGTTGTCATGTTTATGTTCTTGAGGCCATGGTTGGAAATTTGACATTGATCTTGGTTTAGTTTCTTGGTATTGAGTACACTGATCATAATTTGGATACTTCATGATATTGCTATGTTGCATTTGGAGTTGGCATAGATTTATTGGTTACAGGTGCTCATGGATACTTAGAGATGGTGGTGATGTTGATTTCTCTTGGATTAGAGAAGTATCAGTTGATGGTTTCAGTAGGAAGTTCGAGGGGCAGTCACCTGATATGGACTTGAGAGGAGATTGTTCTTAGATGAGTCTTGGTTGGAGACTTGGGTATCTTGATGAGCATTCTCATTTCCCACTCTTGGTCTACTCGGCAGTTTGCTACTTGAGAGGTATTTTTTAGGTGTATTATATTTATGCTTATCTTTCATGGATATGAATCTTGAGCTATGATACATGAGTTAGTTCTGGAGGGTTCATTTAAGAGATGGTTTAGCATTGGTTATCTCCATGTGCATATGTTGTTGTGTTGGTTCAATTTGGGGGATGGTTTTATATTGGGCATTTTCCTTGGATTAGAAATGGTTTATTGAGTTTGATCTTCTTGTGAGAGGCTTACATCCATGATTAGTTATATGGTATGATTTGGGTGTTGTTGAGGCTTCTTGTTAGGGTTTAATGGAGGAGACCATACTTGCATAGTTTACATCTAGAGGTGTGTGTAGAAGGACATGACATATTATGATTTGCATAGTTTTTTTGGTTTTAGTTATCTTCTTGGATGTTCAGTTTTGCCTGCATTAGATTTGAGATTGGTTAGAGATTATGATCAATGGTTTGTGTTCATGTATGTCATGTGAGAGATGACATGGTTATTACTTTATCTCTTTCCTCTGTTGGTTGTGGAGAGCTTAGGAGACTATTGGACACTAGTTATGAGAGTTGTTCTTGCAGGATATCAGTTTATGTATTGTAGATGTCCTTGATACTACATGGATTCACTTCTTTGAGATGTATTGAGTGGATTGGTTATAGATTTGACATTATCTTTTTCAGTGGGAGCTTCTTGGTATATATGTGGTAGGTATTGCTCTTGAGGCTTGTGATTGCAGGTTGTAGATTGGATATGTTGATGATGTGATATTCACTTGGTATATACCTTTGAGGTATGGATAGTTGGATGGGTTTGGCACATGCTGTAGGTGCTATTTCAGCTATGGATATTTTGATAACTATGGATACATGTAATTACCTTTGGATTAGGTTTTTGTGCTTGGTATTTCAGTTGGTATAGGATTTTATGATCTTTTAATGCAACAGGTTGGGTGGTTTTCTCTTTGGATGGCTTCTATGAATGTCCAGTGGTAGTGGCATAATAGGAGGTGAGATCATTCATGTTTGAGATGCTGGATACTTTGATTTTTTTGCGAGTAGCAAGATGGAGCACTTGGTGTAGTTTGATCCATGATGGTGGATGTACTAGGAAGGATTGTTCTCTTGTTCATTTGTGTGGCTACAAATTGACCCTATTCAATGTATACAACGAGTGGGAAATTGTTGAGATAATGGGTGTTGCACACATTGCATAATATTGTTATATTTTACTATTTTATTTTATTATGTAATGTTGCATCTAGATGGATGTGCAACAAGTAAAGATTCCCATGGAATATTCTTGATGAGTTGTATTTTAACATTGTGATAATATTTTATGTAATTATTTAATATTGGGGAAAAGAATTAAATGCCCAATATTAAATGTGGGGTCAGTGGGTTAGGTAGCACATGGTTTATGTAATACCACTTGGTGGTTTTGTAGGACTTGCTACTATATAAGTAGCCACAAGGGTAGTTTTTGTAGAGTAAGAGTGAAAAAGGAAAGAGTCAAGCGAGACAAGGCTTGACAGGTTAGCCAAGGGAACATTTGTGAAAGTTGCAAGCATGGCATGGGATGTGTGGATTCATGCTTGTTCACATAGTTTGCTTGATTTTTGCTATGGACATGAAGACTTCCATGGTTGTATTACAATGGTATTTTTTGCTAAATAATACATGGTGATGGATGCTTTTGGAGGCTGGGTTTTTTCTCTCAATGAGGGTTTTCTAGGGTATATCTTGTGTCACAATTTTGTGGGTATGTTGTCTATTCTCTTGCATGTGGATTTTAATTTCGTATTTATTTCAGATCTATTATGGGTTATGTGAAAATGATTATATTCTTTATTGTCAAGTTTCCTTACAGTTTTCTATGTACAACATATTGTAGTTTCCTAATCATAGACCTATACAATGTTTGATTCACATCAGTAGAATCATCATTCTTTGACAATTTGTGTCTAGTCACCATAGGTATTCCAACTAATATTGAGTCTTCCATACCAAAAGTCTTCAATATTTCTTTAATATACTTTTATTGAGTGATGAAAATACCTTTTTTTATTGGATACACTTGCAAACCAACAAAGAGTTTTAATCTCTCCAAAAATTGACTTTTCAAACTCCTTTTTCATTTGATTAGCAAATGACTTGCTTAATGAATATTTTTCTCTAAATATGATTTCATCAACAAAAATTTCAGCTAGCACTATGCTATTTTTAGCTTCACTTTTCAAATAGAGATTTCTATTGTCATTAGTTCTTACAAAACCAATTTTCACCAAATAATTGTGTAAACTTTCATATCATGGTATAGGGGATTACTTTAAACCATACAAAGCTTTCTGTAACTTATATACCATATTCTTTATGTTTGGATCAACAAATCCTTTATGTTGTTCAAATTAGACTTCTTCCTCCAAAATTACATTAAAAAATGCAGATTTTACATCCATTTGGTACACTTTGAATCCTTTGTAAGAATCATATGTAAGAAAAGTTATCACTCCTAGCCTTGTAACTAGGGTTAAATTTTCACCATAGTCAACCCCTTCCTCTTGTGCATATCCCTTAAAAACTAGTCTTTCCTTGTTCCTTGTGACTTCACCTTTCTCATTCAACCTATTTTTGAACACCCACTTAGTACCAATCACATTTTTATCTTTTGATTTGGCTACCAATGTCCATTTTTTATTCTTCTCAATTTTCTCAATTTCTTCATTCATTGCCTTGATCCAATCTTCATTCTCTAAAGCATCTTTGACAAATTTAGGTTCAAACTCAAAAAATAAACATGTATCATTATTCAATATTCTTCTTTTCATGAATCTTGAATATTTATCTCCAATAATTTGATTTAGTGCATGATGTCTCCTCACATACTTTGCCAATACAGGTTCAGGTCCAGGTTCCTCTTTTTGTAGTTCACAAGATTCACCATGTTCAACATCTTCAATCACCTATGGCTACAACTTGGCTTCCACTATCTATTGGTCAATAGTAACTATTTGTGACTCAACCCTTGTAGCCTAATGCTTGACATAACTCTTTTCTACAACCTAGACAATGCCTAACTATTGATGCTCAATAGCAACCTTTTTTGGTTAAGGTAAGGTGCTAGGTTCACTTTCATAGATATAAAAAAAAATTATATTATCTTCAAGTTCTTTCTTACAATCTTCTTTATTTTTCTTTGCAAATTCATCAACACTAACAATTGTGCTTTCTATAATTTTTTTGGTGTTAGAATTCAAACACTTATAAGCTTTTGTCTTAATGGAATAACCTATAAATATGTCTTCATCATTTTTTGTATCGATTTTACCTTTTTTTGCATCTTTTAATATGTAACATTTTCTTCCAAAAAATTTAAGATGATCCACATTTGATGCATATCCATACTAGAGTTTGGTGTTTTGTTTGTTCCTTTCTTGACTTGAACTTGGTTCAGAGTGTAGACTATAGTGCTAACTACCTCTTTCTAGTACTTCTATGAAACATCTTTCTCCATCATCAGTGTTCTTGTACAATCCATAATTGATCTATTCCTTCTCTCAACTTTACCATTCCATGGTGGTGTCCTTGGTGCACTCATTTGCCTCTTGATTCTTTTATTATTGTAAAATATGTTTAACTCATTTGAGATGAATTCACTACCTTTGTCTGATCTTAGACATTTCAGACTTTTTCCCATTTCTTTCTCAACTCTTGCAAGATACCACTTAAACATTTGAAATGCATCATATTTCTGTTTAAGAAACATCACAACCATCATTCTAGAAAATTCATCAACAAACATAACAAAATATTTATCATCATAATAGATTTGTACTCCAAAAAAACCACACAAGTCAGTATGAACCAACTCAAAAATATTATCAAAAGAATATGTCTTATTCTTGAAACTAGACTTTGTCCTTTTACCCATTTGACATTGTTTTCACATCACTTTATTAGGTTTTCTTAATCTTGGTAAGCCTCTAACTCTTTTCATTTTACTAATGCTTACCAAGTTGTCAAAGTTCACATTATATAAACTCTTATGCCATAACCAAACATCTTCATGTTGTGAAAAAGACAAGTACCTTTAGATAGGTCTAGATAGAAAAAGTTATCTCTTTTTTTCTCTCCACATCCAACTAGTTCACTAGTAGCATCATAGATCTTTTCTTTCCCATTCTAGAAATAAACTGTATAGGTTTAACTTATAAACTATGCCACACTCAACAAGTTATATTTCAAACCATCAACCCAATATGCATTATTGTATGCATGAATTTGTGGGCCTTTGAACCTCACACACACTTCCATCTGGTCATTACCTATGGAATCATCCTAGAATAAACATGGATTTGTTTATCCAAGACACCTGATAGTGTGACCCATTTCCTTCTATCTAAAAGGATTTTGCCTATGTGCTCTTAGGAAGAGATGTAGGCAACCAAACCTTTCTAGAATGAAGGATTTGTGCAAAATATGAGTGTGCAATTAATCTATGTGAAGTGGAATCTATTCTATTAAATAGTAAAAGAAACTAAGATAGATGTATGCATTCTTCAATCTAAATGACAATTAAAAGTGAGATCAATGTAAAAGCATAGATAGTGAGTACTTAATTTGACAAAACTTCAATAGAACAAAAATCCAACCTTTGTAAAGAGGAATTAGGAGTCTCTTAAATAGAATTCTTGGAATCCATCAACAGTTGAGATTAACTCAAATCGATGGTCAAGACTGAAGCCAAGATTTAGTCAAAGTGGAAGATTCCCAATATAGATGTAGTTAACCAACTCAGATCCTAAGTGCAAGAAACAATTAACTTAGATTCACTTTAGTGTGAGAGTAAGTGCATTAGTTCACTTCTTATTTGAGAAGTAGTTAACTGAGAATTTCCATTTTGAACTGAGAAATAGAATTTGGGAAAGATATTCAATTTAATAAAATGAGATACGACCTCATAAATGCCTTTTCTATTTAATTGAATAATTAAATTCAATTAATTAAAATAAGCATAGTTATTAAATTAAATATTTTTAATTCCTTAGTACATTAGCCTAAGTATATAATCTAATTTAATTAAAGTATAAATACTTTAAATTAAATTAAATCTCAATAAAATAGGTTCAATGTGACTAATATGAGTCATTACTTAGGAATTAAATATATGTCCTGATTAATGCAGATTTAGGTTTTTCTACATTTGACACTTAGGTCAAGAAGTGAAAATCAGAACTAGAATTGCCTAGTGACATAGGACTTTAGAACTAATCAGGATAGACTAGAATTGGTGATCATGGCGATAAGCCAATTTTGGGATATTAAATTTTGCCCCTCTTTGAATGAATGTGCAAGCAACGCGTTCAATTCAAAGAAAATTAGAAAGTGTGATACATAGATCAGGAAATAAGATTGGTTTTGAAGTTGATTTTATGGAAACCAATTGATAAGCTTTTAAGGACCATCTCCAAAATGAAGCTTAATCCTAAGGAATCCAAGTAGAGCACCTAGACACTTGAATTGATAAGAATTTTAAAGGTTTTCTTCAAAATGAAGTTTAACCTTTAAGGATCTAGATAGAACATCTAGATACCTAAGATTGATAGCATTTTAAAGGTTTTCTTTAAAACAAAGTTTAACCTTTAAGGATCCAAATGGAACATCTAGATACTTGAGATTGATAGTATTTAAAAAGTTTTCTTTAGAATGAAGTTTAACCTTTAAGGATCCAGATAGAAAACCTAGACACCTGAATTGATAAGAGATAACAAAATTTGATTATGAGTCATAGAATCATCCCCAAAATGAGGCTTGATCCTCAGGAGTCGGGGTTTAGATTGTTCTAATACCTATCCATTAAACTCTTTATAAGATGTGATAGATGGAAAAAGTGCTACCAAGAGGGGAATAAGATGCCCCAAGTGATGAGGACATAAGATGGGAAGAAGATACCCCTGAGCAATAAAGATTCAGATTGATTTGGAATTCCAGTTCAATGATGTAATCATCCTACCCCCTCAGGAGCAAAGTTGAAAGATGACACACCAAAAATATGATGTAAAGCAGTATGTTGAGAGAGATACAAAAGAACCTAAAGAGTTAGTAAAATATAGAAGAGATCAGAAGGATCAAAAGAAAATTTTGAGTCAATTCAACATGATTTTGATGTCCAAAAGACCAAGTTTGACCAAAAGTTGACAAATTTTGACCATAGTTGACTTGAGTTGACTTTTTTTGAAATAAATTTTGAAAACATGATGAATTTTGAGTTGAAAAGATTCTAAGAATCACAAAGTATCAGAGAAATTTAGACCACAAATGTTTGATCATGTGGGTCCCAAAATTTTAAAACACATTTTTGAGTTGCTTAGGTGTGTCAAATTTTGAATTCAATCACAAAATAGATTCAGGATGGTAAAATTAGCTAGTGGGTGATTTTTGCAAATTAGAGTAGTTTGAAAAATTAGGTCAAAACCTATATAAGGGTCCAAGGGGTCATTTTCAAATCATTTGTGCTTTTTGTCTTTAGTGAATAGGAGACCTCTGAGAGGAAGATGGCAGTTTCTGTGCGATTTCATCATTTTGAGTGCTCCCAACAACACAACTGGCCAGCAGACTATGGACCTCTAGTGAGTGGTTCATAATCTTGCTTTTCATTTAATTTTTCATGCATTTTGAGGTAGTTTTAGTACATTTTTAGCATGCTTTTAGGTTTGGTTAATCAATTCTCGTGTGGGATTGTCTTCCTTGCATGAAGTCAATCTTTTCTCATGTGAAGAATCACCAACCCAATGTTTCTTTGCACGTGTCAATGGGAAATCTTATGCAAGAGATACCCACCTCTTGCATGAGATGTGCAAGATTATGGGCAGACTTCGCTTGTGATCTTTTCGTTTCTCACATAAGGACTTGATTTCTTGCATAAAGATGCAAAATCTCATTCGAAGAACTGAATTCTTGTGCAAAGAAATCCATTCTCACACAAAAATTTGGCATTGCATGCAAATTTAAATTTGCACTTTTGACATTTTAGCCTTGAATTTGCATTCATTTTTTCATCATTTTGACTTGTCGAGTGAGTACTGACCATTTGCATGTTGTTGTTGTTGCTCATGTTTGCAGATGTCTTAGATGATGTCATGTTTAGGTCTCACTATTTTCCATACAGAGCTTTGTTACAAAGCCTTGATGATGCAGACATGGCCCACATAGAATTTTTTTTTTATCTACTTTATGCTGGATCCCAATAGTGTTGGTGAATCACAACTTGCTGACAGCACTAGTGGAGCATTTCCATTCGGAGACAAACACTTTCCACTTACCATAGGGAGAGATGACAATCACCCCTAAGGACATTTACCAAATACCATAGATCCCTTTTCATGGATGAAGAGTGGTATACAACATAGTGCCCCAAGTAGGTATAAAGGCATTGAGGGCCATATTCCAGAGAGAGTTGGCGATAGGGCAAGCCATCACATGGAATGAGCTCATCCACACATATGGCAATACTCATAGGTTGGCCTCAATTTTGGCTATTTTCATCAACTACTTCCTAGTGCTAGACAAAGGATAGCAGGGACTAGAGTGTGGATGGGGGTTATGTTGCAGAGGATGCTTGACTCACCCGAGCGATTTAGATGGGGCCAGTGCATGGTTGCCCACATGTTCTATGAGATGCATGAGATTGTCTACCATGGGCAGAAGAGCATGGCCGCCGGTGTTTATGTGCTTTAGATCTTGGCCTAGGAGCATCTTCTTATGTGTAGACTAAATTTTGGGGAGAGCTAAGATCCCATGGAGCCCTACATATGAAGATATAGAGGGCACCTTACCCAAGTAGGTCTGGGTAAGATAGAGCATTGGAGGACCCACTTCGATGACCTTGTCTTCATCATATGGAAGCCTTGGAGAGAGACTAAGGATTGGATGATTCTCTGAGGGACCTAAGTTGGATGTTCTCCTTGCGACCACTATTATGTCAGGCCACACATATTATTGAGAAGTTTCCTATCACACAAGTGTGGCGATAGTATGGCCGACCGCAAGATATATCACATGAGTACCACACATATGCCAGATTAGCTCGAGACTTGGAGCGGGGTTGGTTAGCAAGGTTAGATCTTTGGCGGTCTATGATTGATGTGCACAACCTAGTTGTGACATAGTGGGATAACCTCCTTAAGGTATCAGATATAGGGATGATGCTTGCATACCAGGCATACTTCATTAGTCACCCCTTCCCACATTTCATAGATCCTTTGGGGATGGTAGCATAGGCACCTTAGCAAGGACCCATATAGGGTCCAATACAATAGCCACTATAGAAA
The DNA here is from genome assembly GCA_028749045.1 of Cupressus sempervirens. Taxonomy (NCBI): domain Eukaryota; kingdom Viridiplantae; phylum Streptophyta; class Pinopsida; order Cupressales; family Cupressaceae; genus Cupressus; species Cupressus sempervirens. Next base: position 843,408,872 of record CM053783.1, read on the forward strand.
AAAGCACTACAAGGTCCACCATTGTAGGTGCAATAGAGGGTTTAATAGGTGCAAATTCCCCCATGCCAGATGGGGTTTGATCTAGGTGTTGGTGGTAGTGGTAGGGAGTAGAGCGGATAGTAGAGGCCATAGGTGGAGGAGTAGGCACCTGAGCAATAGCCTGAAATGCTTGATGAGGAGATGCAGGAGTAGCCTAATCTAGGGCCTCAGGATTCATTGAGGAGGGAAAGGGAGATGATTAGGCAGGCCTCTTAACAATTGGGAGAGTTGCAGATTTAGCTCACAATTAGGGATGCGTGGATCACAGAGAGAGATCATGAGATCCATAGGCTATAGGAGTAGGTACAAGGAGTTGAGTGGAGGGTCGAGATGGTACAAGATGAGGTGAGATTGCATTCAACTTGAGTACCCTATTACTTTTCAGTTTAATCTATAGTAGTGCCTGATGAGGCTCAGCAAGTGGCTCACTTTTCACAGTATGTTAGAGATTGTAGAGGTGCATGCCCACCAGCCAGGCTAGACATGCCACCTCCTCCTCTTCCTCCTCCAAAAGGTGAGGGTAGTGGATAAAGTTAGACTTATGATGCTCTTACCTCCAATTTTTGTGATTCTAGCTATGTATTGATTGGTGTATCAGCACCATTTTGTATCATTTTTTTATCAATAGTGCTCAAGTAGTGCTCATTTTTTGTACCGACACATTCTTCAATATATGTGTGTGTGTGTGTGTGTGTGTGTGTGTGTGTGTGTGTGTGTGTGTGTGTGTATGTGTATGTGTATATATATATACACATATACATACACACACACACATAGATATATATACATACATACATATATACACACACACACATACATATGAGATTTTGGAGTCGAGTATCATTGTGTTCGTGTCATTTTCATTGTTTGTCTTTTTCTTTTGATATACATGAGATGTATTATTATTGTGAGTATGAGATGAAAATGTGATGTGATGCATGGATGTATTATTGATTTGAGTTTATGTATATGAGATGGATGTATGGTTTTTTGAATGGAATGCAAAGCAAAATGAATTGACATCTAATGTATTGTTTCATGTTTTCACTTGATAGTGACAGGTATCTTAACGAGGAGTGCGTGAGGATGAACCAAAGGATCAAATGCTTGTGTAGCCATGAAGAACCATGATACATTGAATTAATAATCTCTCATCATAGAAGATGAAAGTATATTTGCAATTGAATTATATGTTGAACTAACTAATGCAATCCTACTCTCGATGCAAACCCTAGGTCTAGTTACCAAGTCCTAACAATTATCATCACTAAGAATATAGCCAAAAACCCTAGATGTCATACACTTCTCACTGACATTGAAATCATGAGAATATAAATAGGACATCTATTCTAGTTTTATCGGGATGAAATGTAAGCATTTGAGGCACAAGGAGCCAGAATGACCAGAACATTTGTCCCTTTTAATGTAGCAAGTTAACATAAGCATCAGAGCATAAATGCTAGGATGACTAGAATTTTGCTTACATGGCATACACACCAAGCACATGAGAGATCAGTCTCATGCTAAGTATTTAGTAGGTATTCTATTTGCAACAACCCTTGAGTTTGTAACCTAAGATAGAAGTGCACTATGTATAATCACAATGACCTGTACATTCACTTAGTAGGAGAAGTATTAGTATTTACTGTAGCATGAAGAGTTCACTCCAAAAAGCAAGGAGTTTAACCAACATTATTGATGTATCCATATAAAAGGAGTTGAGGTACACCCAACCATCCAATACGAGATGGAGGCTCTTATAGTGGACACCCATTTTATAGGAATATGTCAACTTATTGGAACTAAACCACAAGCAGAAAACAAAGAAAAGATCATGCCCCCAGTCATTACTTCTATAGTCAGAAATGACATCATTGAGTTATTTGGGGAGGCATGATGAAAGAAAAAGAAAAGAAAACAAAGAAAATGCTCAACAAATCCAAGCAAATATATTATTTTGAGTGCAACATTTTTTGGATTGATGTCAAGTGTCAATGTCTAGAATGTAGATGAAAGAAATCTCTTCAATAGGGTGACAATAGTAGGTAGATACAGTTAGAATAACTGGTGACTGAGGTCAAAAGAGGAATATTCAAGATGAAGAACCTAATAAGGATTGAGTGATAGTAGATAGAAACAGTCAGAATGACTAGTGATTGACACAAGAGAGATCTTCCATAAAGGAATTCTAAGACCATGACACAAGTAACAGTAGGCAGACAAAGTTGAGAACAACTAGTGACTATCACACAAGAGATTCTATGTGGAGAATCTCAAGAAGAGTGACACTAGTGACAATAGCCAAACACAACTAAAACAACTGGCGACTATTATGCAAGAGATTTTATGAGGAGAATCTCGATAGGTAGTGACACTGAAGGGGAATGCCCATGAGTTGTGAGAAGAATCAATCTATGGATACATGAAAAAAAGTGGCAAACTAAAGTAGGAAAGAAACTGTACATAAAGCTAGAAGATGCACTGCAAGATGGAGCATTAAGAACAAGATGTGCTTGTTTGCCAAGTTTTCACCTTCTTGGTAGGGCTTTCATTTTTTTTCTACCATGATGCTTGTTTCTAGGTTTTCACCAATGGCACTTTTCATGTTTTTCATTTTTTTTGTATTTTTCTCTTTTTTGATTTTTTATATATTTTTTGGATTTTTTCAATTTTTTTGGTGTTACAAAGGCACCTATTGCTAGGCTTTCACCAAGGTAAAAAAAATTTCAGGACCTTTTTTGATTTTTAGGAATTTTTTTAGGACATATAGATATGTACAAAGAGCTTCTAATATCAGATCAGCTGTAAAACCACTTCAATTGGAGAGTGTTAATAGGTTCCATGGGCACTTCTTCCTTAGTTGTAGAAAGCTAGTAAGCACCAGATCTATACATTGCAGTGATTATGTAAGGACCAAGCTAGTTTGATTTAAACTTCCCTTTTTGGACTTGTTGCTATTGATTCTTAGGTGGTGCAGGGCACCTAAGGCTCTTAGGCATGAATTCAAGGTGTTTAGTACGTTAGAGTTGTTAGGAATGAAGTTTGGTCCATATTTGTAATGAAGACTCAATTGTAACGTACAATGGCACATTGGTGTGGTTATAAGCCAAGTGACCATTTGTAACCAAGGAGTCATTATTTATAAATTCTTGAGTATTTTACTATTTTTAGGATGTTTTAGGTGGATTTGAGTCATTAGGACACATTTGAATTGAAGGAGTGTAAAAAAAAAAAATGCAAAGGTGCAAAAAGTTGCAAAATGCAAAAAGTTGCTAAAGAGCAATTTTTGTAAATTTGTTGTCAAACTTAAAAAAGGAAGTTGTATGGTCTTCCAACCATCCAAATGGAAGTTATAACTGTTGGAAGACACTTATTTAAGGTCTCCACACGTGGGGAAGGCCATGGTACGGACGGGTGGACAGCATTTGGTGAATAAAACTCAGAAATTCTGCAATTTTCTCTGTTTTTTTTCAATTCCGTACGGCCTGTACGGATTGGTAGCAGTACAAATCTTATATTTTTGGAGAGAGGACTGAGTCAGCATTCTAATGCAATTGGTTTGAAGTTTTTATCTATTCTGGGTTAAAAGTTATACCTGTTTTAGTAGAGGTAGGTCTGAAATTGCTGCACATTGAGGGTTTCAACAAGATGGCCTCCTAACTTGCAAACCCACCGTGGAATTTCAATGCCACTTTGTGGAATGCAAGTTATGAGAGGTGAATTAAAGATGGAAGAGTTTCAGTGCTGTAGGATTTGGGCACCTATTTTTACCAGCAAGCCCTAGGCTGAACATAGTCTTATGTCTAGTCTAGTTTTGAAGGAAAACGAAGGATCACGCTCCCAAGTTGATTGATTTGACCCAAGTGAAGGGTGTAGAAGGACAAATAAAAGGTGTAGAAGAGATCCAAGGGGTTGAACCAAGTCTTTGAACCCATTTATTTATGCTTTCCTTGTAACCCAGCCTAAACTGGCCATTTAGGACTGTGACACAAAGCGAGCATAACTTGATGCTGGAGTAGAGTTGGTAATTGATCTTTTGGAATCTCATAGGAGTAGTTGAAGGGTGTTTGGTGATGTGAAAATATTTTATGGTTCTTTGTATTTTTTGGGAGTTTGACCATTGAAACTAGGAATTGTTCTAATAAAAGTGCTGGTAACAATTTGTAATTTTCAGTGTTGGGTGTTGAGAAACTTCAAAGTGGGGGTTTTTCTTGTTGTTTTGAGTTAGTAAGCACCATTTCTATCATAGGAATGGAGTTCTAACCCAATCTAAGAAACATTTTCTATTTAAAGCCTATTTGGTGTTAGGGAATCCGTAATAGGTGTGATTGTCCCAAGTTGTTTGTGAACCCTAGGTTTGAGGGTTGGGCTTGTGAAGTGGAGTCCACTTTGAGGTAGAGTCTACCAATGTTAGAAGCCATTGGGTCAGTCATTAACCTTGGAAGAAGGCCTAGTTTCTGTTTGGAGGTTGGAAGCAAGTTAAGGTGCTGATCGGAGTTGGAAGAAGAGTTGGTGCTTTTGCTGCATACTCTGCATCAGAGTGGTATCAGAGCCACTAAGAGCCTGATTAGAGAGGAAAGATGTCAGATAATGAGGAAGGAGAGAGGGAGATACCTCTTAGGATCACAAATGTGGAATTGGCCAAGTTGGTCAAAGAAAAAATGGCAGAAAGTAGAGCAGTAAGGGAAGAAAATAGAAGCATGAAAAGAGAATTGGAAAAATTGAAGGGCAAGATGGCTAGAGGAGTCATGGAAGACTCTGAAGGAGAAGAAGAAAGGACTGAAGTTAGAGAGCCTAGGCAGGTTAGAGATGAAATGCCTGCAAATCAAAGAGCCATGTTGGAGGCCCTAGAAAGGGTAGGAAGAAAGGATCAAAGATCAGACCTACCTATGTTCAGTGGTAAGTTGAATCCAGAAGAATGCATGGATTGGATTGAAGCACTTGAAAATCACTTTGAATGTGATAATGTGCCAGAAAACCAAAAGATAAAGGTGGCTAAGTCTAAGATGAAAGGATCTGCCCTTAGTTGGTGGAATTTTCTTCAAAATGAGAGAATAGAGGAAGAGAAGGCACCCATAGCCACGTGGAAGAGAATGAAATTAGAGATTAAGAAACAGTTTGTACCAGAGGACTATGAGGTCCTAATGCATCAAAAGTTGCAAAGTCTCAGGAAAAAGGACTTGGATGTAGGAGCATATACAAAGGAGTTTCATAAACTCACTCTAAGGGCTCAAGTTCCTGAAAGTGAAAAGCAAAAGTTGGCAAGATACTTGAATGGGCTCAAGTACTCCATCAAGGATGAACTAGTTTTGTTCAATCCTAAGACCATCCACCAATGTTATCAAATGGCCCTCAAGATTGAGGAGAAACTCAAGAGGAGAAGTGATTCCCATGGAAGAGGGAGGGGAGGAAATAACAGAGGTGGAGGAAGATTTGGGGGCAGAGGTTCATCTAATAGATCTCAAGGTGAACCTAGCAGCAGTCAAGAAAAATCAGATGGAGAATCCAATCCTAGAGGAGGATTTAGAGGTAGGAGACCTAATGGGAGAGGAATATTTGGAGGAAGGACTCCAAGGGTATTCACTGGAAGGTGTTTTACCTGCAATCAAACAGGGCATAGATCCTCTAGGTGTCCAGAGAAAGGGGGCAGCAGCAGTCAAGAAGGAGATAGAAGAATCCACTTGGCTCAAGAAGAGGACGCACAAAGTGACCAAGGAGCAAGAGGGAATGCTGATCCAGAGCGAGGGGAATCTTTAATGTTCAATAGAACCCTGCTGAAGACAATTGCAGAACAAGAACCTCCCCAAAGGAAGACCTTATTTAAGACCTTGTGCAAGGTAAAAGGTAAAGTGTGTAAGGTAATTGTTGATTTCGGTTCAACTGATAATATTGCATCAATAGAGATGGTAAATAAGCTTGGATTGAATAGGTCATCTCATCCTAACCCTTACAAAGTTTCGTGGTTAAGTAAGGAGCAGCAAGTTGTTGTTAATGAACAAGTTAATGTTGAATTTCAAATTGGGGAGTACAAGGACAAAATTGTTTGTGATGTTGTAGATATGGATGGTTGTCATTTTTTGTTAGGTAGGCCATGGCAGTATGATGTCAATTCCAAGCATGATGGGAGGAACAATGTCTACATCATCACCAAAAATGGGAAGGAGTACACTATGACACCATTGCTAGAAGATGGAAAGGAGACCCAACATGCATCTAGTGTAATGATGGTTGGGGAGAAGAAGTTTTTGAAGACTCTCAAGGTGAAGAACACCCCATGCTTTTCCATTGTAGTAAAGCCAAGACAAGAGGATAAAAAGGAGGAAGGCAGATTAGGAATAAGGAATGTGGAACCCAAGGAAGTGAGGCAGCTTTTGGATAAATACAAGGAAGTTATTTCAGACCCTACTACTGATACCTTGCCACCATTTAGAGAGGTAAGTCATTGTATTGAATTTATTCTAGGTTCTACATTGCCTAATAAGCCTGCCTATAGGTTGACACCAGAACAAAACAAGGAATTAGCAAGACAAGTTGAGGAGTTGCTTGAAAAAGGGTTCATAAGAAAGAGCATCAGCCCTTGTGCAGTCCCTGCTTTGTTGGCACCCAAAAAGGAGGGTACATGGAGGTTGTGTACGGACTCAAGAGCCATAAACAAGATAACTATCAGATATAGGTTCCCAATGCCTAGGATGGAGGATTTGATGGATCACCTAGGAGGGGCAAGGTACTATTCCAAGATTGATTTGAAAAGTGGTTACCACAAAATCAGAATAAGGGAAGGAGATGAATGGAAAACTGCCTTCAAAACTAATGAGGGACTTTATGAATGGATGGTGATGCCCTTTGGCCTTTCTAATGCCCCTAGTACATTCATGAGACTCATGAATGAAGTTTTGGAACCTTTCATCAATCATTTTGTTGTTGTATATCTTGATGATATATTGATTTTTAGCAAATCTAAAGAGGAACATCTAACACACTTGGAATTGGTTTTGAAGAAACTCAGGGAGAAGGAATTGAAGATAAATTTGAATAAATGTGTCTTCATGAAAGAAGAGTTGGTGTTCCTAGGTTTTTTCATCTCCAAGGGCAACCTCAAGATGGATCCAGAAAAGGTGGAAGCAATCCTCAATTGGCCTACACCAAGGAATGCAAGTGAGGTAAAGATATCTAACTAATCCACTCTCCATTCAACTATTATCTTCATGCCATTAATCAAAGCCTCATATTCAACAATGTTAGTTGTACAAGGAAATAGAATCTTATATATTTTGGGAAATGAATATCTCTATGGCGTTATGAAGAGTAATCCGGCACTAGATCTCTGTAGTGTAAAGGACCCATTGAAGAACATGATCCATGTTTGGCATGTGAGTCTGAGAGTTGATTCATTAGGGAAATCTATGTTCATTGGTAGAAGACTCTACATAGGTACATTTGCTAGCTGATCTGCAATTGCCTATCCCTTGATAGCCTTTTGTTCAACATACTGAATGTCAAAATCATTGAGTATCATGACTCACTTAGCCAATCTTCTTGTGAGATCTTCCTTATTAAGCAAGTAATTCAGTGGATCTATCTTAGCCACCAGCCACATAGTGTGGGCAAACATGTAGTGTCTCAACTTTTGGGAATCAAAGACAACTGCCAAGCAAGCCTTCTCAATGATGTTGTAATTCTTCTCATAAGAGATCAATGCATGACTCAAATAGTAAATAGCTCTCTCCTTGTTATCATTGTCCTCTTGGGATAATACAATTCCCAAAGATGTTTTAGTTGCTGAAATGTACAAAATCAAAGGCTTCCCATAGATAGGAGGCATCAAGATTGGTGGATTAGCAAGATATTGTTTGATCTGTTTTAAGCTTTGCTCACAATCCTGACTCTAGTTGAATTTCAGTCCCTTATGTAAAGTATTTGTAAAAGGTTGTGATCTATCCACCAACTATGAGATGAACCTATGAATAGATTGGACTCTTCCTTGTAGACCTCTCATCTGGCTGATGTTTTGAGGCAAAGACATATCCATAATTGCTTGAACTTTCTCTCGATCTACCTCAATTCCACTCACAGACATGATGTATCCCAACAAATTTCCTGATGTGACACCAAATGTACATTTCTTAGGGTTTAACTAAATACTAATATTTTCCATGCAATCTAGGATGGGTTCCAAATCTTGTAGATGAGTATTTCATTTTGCACTTTTGAGCAAGGTATCATCCATGTAGTCCTCCATGGTCTTATGCATCATGTCATGGAAAATTGTAGTTACTACTCTCTGATAGGTTGCACTAGCATTTTTCAAGCCAAATGGCATTACATTCCAATATAAGGTTCCCCATGCACATGTAAAAGTAGTATTCTCCTGATCTTTTTGCACAAATTTTATCTGATTATAACCAGAAAAACCATCCATGAGTGAGTACATCTCATATCCTACTATCATGTCCACTATCATATCAATGTTAGGAAACAAAAAATCATTCTTAGGACATGCTAAGTTGAGATCATAGAAGTTAGTAGAAACTCTAATAGATTTATCATGCTTGGATACTAGGACAATGTTAGATATTCATTCAGCATAATCAATTGCATGGATGAATCCTACTTTCAGAAGTTTTTCCAGTTTTGGTTTGATGAGCAATGCAACATGAGGATGCATTTTCCAAAGTTTCTATTTAACTAGTTTAATGCCTAGTGCAATGGACAAATGATGCATGATGAGGTCAGGATCTAGTCCTGGCATGTCAAAATATGTTCAAGAAAAATTTATCTTCTTCTCTCAGAAGAAGGTGATGAATTCCTCCCTTTCTTCAGAAGATAGTGACTATGCCAGATGTATCATATGAGGATGTTCTTCTATGCCCAAGTTGATAAGCTATGTCAACTCTATCAACACTAATGATCTCTCTTGAAATTGACTTGGAAGTGCATCAAATATCTCATTTGCGGGCACCTCAAAGAGGTTTTCACCCTTGGTTATGTCTTTTGTTTTTACTTTTTTGGGTTTTGACACTACCACAATGTGGTTTTCACCATCCAACCTTTTACATTTTTTCTTTTTAATTATATGAATGATATATTTGATGTTAGCTTGAGTCATGTTGATGCTCTACTCACTAGCAAAATACATTACAGGTTTGACAGTGTTTAGGTAGTAGGCAAGAGCATAGTCATTTTGGAACATGGGGACTTCACTAGATGCATTAGAGTTCCAGTCTATAAGCTTAGGATGTGTGAGTGATAGATTAATGATGAGTTCGATTGCATTCACAATATAGTCATTAAGTGCTTATACTAGCAATTCGAGACATATGGCAACTTCATCCACAAGTGTGTTCGAATGCCTTTGAGTACTAATGTCAACAATTGATGACTCTAGGACACTAGTTGGATTAGACCTAACCAACCTAACCCTAGATGTTTCACCAACTTTGAGATGTTTTTAATAGACATGGACTTGGTCAATGTCTTTATCAGTAGTTGCTTCTAAAAGAGAGTCAAATTCATACTCTTAGAATTAGTGCTACATGGCGACAAGTTGTAGAATTCCCCTATAGTGATAGGGACATACTCACCTTCATCATCTAGGTTTTTACACAAGTACTCAATACACAATGACTAACTAAACTCTTCCTTTTTTGAATGAGTATTGTGTGGATCAATATTGTCTATAGAATAATCACTCTTATCATCCATAGTGTTGACATGTGGCACAAAGTCATCCAGCTCAACAAAGAATTTAGCAAGATCATAAGGAATAGGAGAAGGATAAGGATCCTCATCATCCGATTGGTCATCTTGACTATCTAACTCAACTTGTGACTCGTTTCCAGATGAACTCTTCAATTCTGGTATGAATTTGATAGCTCCCAAATGGAAGGGAGCTTTCTTAAAGCCTAGACTAGATGTATCTCTATTTCTTTGAGCTATTGCCTTGATAGGATGAACTAAGCCATTGTTATTGCACCCAATAGGGCTAGTTCCCTTGTAGCCAAAATGCTTCATGAGTCTAAGACTAGACCCATATTTTTTAGGAGTGATCTCTCAAACTTGCTCTATTAGGTCTACTAGAGTCTCCTCTTTGTAAAGCCACACAAAAATGGCTCTATTTTTGCTTTCATCCTCTAAGGGAACTATAGCCTTGACAAAAGTGCCATTATACTTGGTTTGAGGTGTCAAGCACAAATGGCTTCTTTGCCTTTGATGGTCTCCCATATTGATGAGGAGACTTAGGAAGAGATGTTAACAACAATAAATGTTCAATATGGTACTCCCCCATGCTAGTTTCTTTCAACTTGAATGACTACTCAATTTGTTTAAGCTTGTTATCATGATAACCAATGGATTCCCTGTTAGTAGGGATGAAATTTTTAGTAGCTTTTTGCATATTGCAGGTATAGCTAGTAGTCGTAGGAATAGTGAATTCGAAGCCATGAAATGGGAATTTGATGCATTGGTGATATGTGGATGGCATAGCATGCATCTAATGTATCCATGGCCATCCTAGCCAAATGTTATAGGCTAAGGTATGTTGAGCACTTGATAAGTGACATCCTTTTCTATAGGACTGGTGTGAAGGGGTAAGACCACAAGACCTAGAGATTTTTGTTCAATTTTGTCATACGCTTTGATAGTGATCTTGCATTGAGAATCAAAGTGATCTTGCATCGAGAATCAATAGAGTCCTCAAAATAATTCAATTGTCTAAGCAAAGAAGTAGAGACAATGTTCAATCCAACACCATTATTGATGAGGACCCAACAAACACATGTCTGATGTATCATGATCTCAATGTGTAGGGGTTGATTGTGGGGGTGACTCAATAAGTTGTCATCCTTCTTGGAGAAGGACATAAAGTAAGGCGAGGTCAGGTGACCAACCATGGATTAAAATTTCTCAATATCAAGATCTTTGGTAACATTTGCCTCAGTGAGGGCTTTTTCCAGAATCTTCCTATGAGCACGCAAGATTTTAAGTAGCTCAAAGATAGAGATTTGAGCATTAGTTCATTTCAATTGATCAAGAACACTATAACTGGTTGCTACTGAATTTGTTGTAATTTTTTCACCTTTGCTAGATGGACTAGCAAGGATTTTGTCTTTATGTCGTTTGGGATTGGGAGTAGAAGGCACAGGGCCTTTGAGAACCAACTTTGCGCAAGAACATGTAACAACATTAGCACAGTGTTGTGAAGGTGTGTTGTCTATTCTGTTGGAAGTAGGACCTCTCAAAACAAATGGTGTCTTGGGTTTATAATTATCTTGCTTTCCCTTAATGGTAATGACATCACAGTATTCAAAATTCACATGTTCAACCATGTTTATTATCTCATCATCTTTGTTAGAATATGTGTAGTTGACCTTGTTGTTAGGTTTTGGTTTTGAACTTTCTCCCTTTTTATAGGTTGTGAAGGGCTCTTTAAAGGCCTTGTGATTTGAGTTCTTGTTATGTCCATCTACCACAATGTCACCATCATCAATCATGTCCTAGAATTTGTGACGTAAGTTTATGCACTTACTAGTTTTGTGTCCCTTATTCTGGTGGTACTCATAGAACATAGTTTGATTCCACCATGGTGGATATGGTTGTGGCTCATAAGGGCAAGAGTTGTCCAATGGTGAAATGAGCTTGTTTTGTAACAAGATTTTGCAAACCATGTCCAAAGGTTCACCCAGGGGTGTATACTCTCATTTAGGACATGTGGCCCAAGAGTTTGTTGGTTTATTCCCAGATGTCTTGTTGTTAGGAGGAGTTTTCTTAGCATTTTTGGCTGCATTAAGACTATTCATGAGATTAAAGGCTGTCTTAGTAGGTTTAGGAGTGACATTTTCAACAACCTCATCATGTACAATTTCTTAGTTCTTGTTGATGTACTTGATTTTGTCCTTCTTGGAGGTGGAGCCTTGTTTTGTGTCCTTCTGAAGAGTGAGTTCACCCTTCTTGACCATAAATTCCTCTATATAGATGGCCTATATGATCATGTCTTCAAAGGTACATGGACCTTGCAGTTGGACTCTATACCTAAAATCAGGTAGGAGATTATCAATGAAAATGTCAAGCTTTTTTGTTTCTAGAATCTTGCATGAATATTTAGTGTACAGTTGTCTCCACCTTTGGAGGAATGTGAGGAAGGGCTCACCAATCTTTTGCTTAAGGTTACATAAATCTTGAATATTAATAGGATGTTGAATGTTATGAGAATACTGTTGGAAAAACAAGTTAGCTATTTGATCAAATGTTTTGATACCAGGAGGCAAGTGTGAGAACCACTCCAAAGCTTGACCACCTAGACTTCTGGGGAATAAATGCATGAGATATGTCTAGTTATGCATAAACTCCATAGACAAGACATCAAATTCCCACAAGTGATCTTGGGGATTAGTGGTTCCAAAATATTTTTCATACTTGAGTAACTCTACTTCTCTTGGGAAACGAGGCACGTATATGCTCTTGTCAAATAGAAATGGACAAAGAGCATCAAAGGTGTATGTTTTAGCAGGTTTTTCTTTCTCACACATCATCTGAGCCAATTGGTCTTACATGATTTTCAGTTGTTTTTGGAGTTTGGAAGTCTTAGTTTCCTCTTCAGATGTGATAATGGTTTCCACATTGAAATGAGAGGGTAGCTTAGCTCCCTCTTGGGCAAGTTTGAGAAAGTATTTTTCTTTCTCTTTGTTGAGTAGGATTTCCTTGACCTTTTAAATTTTTTTTTATCTTTTCAGCACTTTGCTATATGTTTAGGAAATATTTTCACCTCTTCTTTTTCCTCATTTATGTCATGGTCTTTCTCTTTGTCATTCTTAGGTGGTTCTTGATGTCTACTATGACTACCATGTTCAGGTTCATGATCAACCATTGTAGGAATGTGTTCAGTTTTAGTATGTTGTGATTGGAAAGGTCCTTTGAAAAGGAAGTCAAACTTTTTTTTGAAGATACGAGACCTTTACTAGTCTTAGGATCCTCTTGATACAAAGGGTTCCTATTTTGTGTTGTAAGTTTATGGAGAATGTTTGTTGGACTCGAGATGACCTAATGGGAGAGGGAGATTTTGAAGATCCCTCACTAGATGAACCAGATGTAGATTGTGTAAGAAAGGAATGATGACCTCTGCCATGATTATGACCCCTAGCGTAACCTTGCTTAAGTCTAAGAGGATAAAATATGTTTTCACTTCTTGTTACGATAGTCATAGACAAGGACAAGAAGCAAAAACTAAGACAAGGATCACACTAAAACATAGTCTCAAAAAGAAAAAGGAAGAGTGCTATATACTAAGGTACAAGTAGCCTAAGTAAAGGCTAGAATAGCCATGGATTATGACTATTGTGACATGGAGTATAATGAAGACTAGGGAATATAAACAAGAGAATGAGAGATGAGACTAACTAAAGTGTAGACCACAAGTCATTAGTCAAGTGAAATGTCACAATTTGGGACTATTTACAATAGAGAAGAGGTCACTTGATTTAGGAAATAGAATAGACATAGATTGCAAGTTGGTCAAACAAGGTAATTTGATAGATTTGACTCAAGTTCTTGCATGAAGATGCTCTAGGAGGCATGCGATAAAGTACATAGGGTAGTGCAAAATTTCAAATCAATAATAAAAACTCACATGAGGATGTGCTCTAGGCCACACAAAGATATGATAGGTTTGACAAAGATAGCTAGGAAGATCTTGCACAGAGTTAAGAAAGTTCTTGCATGAAGACATTAATAGACATGCATGAAGAAGTGAAAGGGTAAATGGGCTCGTGTGAAATCTAGCAAAATCGTGCACAAAATGTTAACACTAGATAGATAGAAAACTTAGATTTTGAAGAGATTTTGATAGTTTTGGACTATTCTAGACAGATTAAAAGTTTGTTTAATAGATAATAGACAAATTGCAGGGTTGATTTCCAGATTTGTGTAAGTAACATGGAGTCTCAAGTAAGACAAAGTGTTTTCAATAGGACACATGAAGCAATCAATAGTCAAATACAATCCAAATGAGGGCAAAGCAACTTAGACGGACAGGGGGGAGTCTTGACTTTTAGTTTTTTTATGAAGGTTTGGACACATTTAGGACTCGATAACAAACATACTTTATCCCTAGAAATAGAAAATGGTAGAGAAGGCAAAACCTTTGTCCCACAACTTATGCGCATGCATGTACCTCACACATTTGTGTCACCCCCTAGAGGTTGCCCATGTTTTTGGTGTATTCAAAGGGCTCAATAAAATATACACTGAGTGAACACCTTTGTGGCAGGGATCAAGAATGTATACCACCTTCCAATTCCCAGTAGCATGCCTATGGTGAGTTATATAGGAGAGATTCTTCCCCCTCTTTGCACAAAGATTATGCCTCCTTTCGGAGGTGAATTAGGTAGCTTCTAACTAAAAGGTCTTTTACTTGGTTTCTATTTTTATTAATTCTTGATGGCTCCACAAGTGGAGTTGAGATCAAAAACCCACACTAGCATCTAAGAGTGCACACACTTGCTTAGCAAGACTAGGGCTGATGTCAACTAGTGCAATAGATAGAGCTTCCCCTTGATAAGTGATATCAAGAATCAAGGGAAAGAAATTAATCCAGTGTTGTATTCTTTCACTCTACAAATAATCTTAATTATAGTGAGTTGGAATCTCTAGCTAAAGGAGTGTGCTCACTTGGGTCATTCTTGGAGGTTGGATCACTTTGGAAGGCCCTCTAAAGGATTGACTTGGACTGGTGGTTTGAACATAAGGGTTAAAGTTTCTAATTTTCCCCAAGGGGAAAGAGCATACTCCTCTACCTTAGTTTCTCACCCAAACACACAAAACATGTTAATTACCAACTTGGCTTAATCAATCTAGACTCATCCTTCCTAAAGATTTTGATCCCCTTAAAGGGAAACCATTATCTAATCATAGAAAGGATTAGCACTAGAGAACCACTAAGCTGCTTGCCTCCCTCGGAATGCCATTTTTTAGAAGCATCTAGGTTTCTAATTCACCCTTCGTCATGACCTCTAAGTGGTGAAGAGCATAATCCCCTATTCTTCTGTCTTGCACCCTAAGAAGTTTGCAAGCCCTAATTAGACTATGTTTAGAAAGAAGGAAAGAAGACACACTTTTTAGTGGGTTTCAATGTTGTTCTTTGACAAAAGTATCTTCGAAAATCATCCTGCAAACAAACAGTTAGTTCATGTGTGGAGAGTTTGTATAAGGAATCTTCGTCAAACATCTTGCAGACAACTGTTAAGCTATAGAGAAATAGAGTAATAGAATAATGATGCTTCAAAGAAAAAGATATTAGTAAAGATTAATGAAAAACATGCTGAAAGATGACAAATAAACTATGCTATTTTAAAACTTTGTGCGAAATCTTGTGTAGGCTCGTGCAAGATCTTTCACCAACCCACATGAGAAAATGAGGTGCCATGTGAAGACTTGCACAATAGGGCATTTTTTGTGCAAGAAAGTGGAGAGCAATGTGCAAGACTCTCAAATCTTCACGTGAAAATTAAATTTCTCATGTGAAAATTCAGAAATATGTACAAACTAGTACAATAGAGTAATGAAAATGACAGAATTTAGATGAATGAGGCTTGAAAAACTATTTTTCTTGGCCCCACGGTGGGCACCAAAAATGTATGCATGAATTTGTGGGCCTCTAAACCTCACACACACTTCAATGTGGTCATTATCTATCGAATCATCTTGGAATAAACATGGAGTTGTTTATCCAAGACACCCAACAGTGCAACCCATTGCCTTCTATCTAGAAGGATTTTGTGTATGTGCTCTCAGGACAAGATGCAGGAAACTAAACCTTTCTAGAATGAAGGATTTATGTGAAATATGAGTGTTAAATTAATCTATATGAAGTGCAATCTATTCTATTAAATATTTAAAGAAACTAAGCTAGGTGTATGCATTCTTTAATCTAAATGACAATTAAAAGTGAGAGTAATGTCAAAGCCTAGATAGTGAGTACTCAATTCAATAGCAATTCAATAGCATAAAAATCCAACCTCTATAATGAGGAATTAGGAGTCTCTTAAATATAATTCCTAGAATCCATCAATAGTTGAGATCAAATCAGATCGACAGTCAAGATTGAAGCCAAGATTTAGTCAAAGTGGAAGATTCCCAATATAGATGCAATTAACTAACTTAGATCTCGAGTGCAAGAAATAGTTAATATTTGTAGTGGAGTAATTATAAAAAATGGATAATTCAAATATAGTAAGTCTACCAATTAGACTATCCAAGGTATATCATTACTAGGCATACACCCTAGTTCTTGAATTGTAGATCCTCTAACTACATAGATAGGAAATAATGTACTTATCATAGTCTCATCAGTTATATGTTCTCTAGCTCCTCTAATAACATTCACCACTTCTTTGGTTTGACCAAAATACTATGTAATATTATCATCTTGTTGCATTGTCATGTCATCACATTTTTTTATTCAAGCTCTCTGCATTTTCTCTCAACACATTCTTCTCTCCACCATGTATTTTTTCAAACTTGTCCCACATTTGCTTAGTAGTAGTGCATTCCTTCACATCTTCAAATTCTATATAACTTAGGGCTACTGTAAGTTCAATCATCATTTGGTTCTACTCCTACTTCTCTTTCATTTGTTCAACTATCATAGGTCTAGGAACCTTAATATATTCATTGTCCAAGTAGTAAGAAGTGAAAAATTCAATACTAGATAAGTGTAATCTCATCACTCTTTTTCATGCTAGGAATTTCTCCTTGTTTAGCTTAGGTATCTCTCTCATACACATCTTGATCTTTGGTTTAAGTCCTTCAAACTCTCTTGACAAACACCAAGCTCTGATACCAATTATTATAATGATTTAGAATAACTAAGAGAGAGGGGGGGGGGGGGGATGGTGGTGGTGTGAATCAACTATGATTAGGTATGGATTTACCAATTCAACTTTTAATCACTTCAAATAGATTAAACAATCTCAAATACCCACTTAGTCTCTATATCATATCATCAATAATTTAACATTTCATGTAATATCTTAACTTTATGTCTCAATATGTACCAACTACTAGTAAATAAATTGATGCAAGAGCATCCTAGGTTGCCTTGTAATCCTACACTTTTTTTCATTTTGCTAGTTGCTACCAAGTTCTTAGTGGATACCAAGCGTTTAGTTGATGTTGAGTGATTCTTTAGTTGTTGAGTTATTTCTTTGGTTGCTGAGTGATTCCTTTGGTTGGTGAGTTCTTTTGGATGCAAAATAATTCCTTTGGTTGCCGAGCATTGGAGGATGCCAACTTCCTAGTTGATGTTGAGTGATTCCTATGGATGTTGAACTTGTGTGGTTGTCAAGTGTTTGTTCAAATGTTGAGTGCCAGTGTTTTGGTGAAACTTTCCTTTGTCTAGTTATCTATGTTTGGTTCTATTTGGGCTGACCTTGCTTGTAATTAATTTATGTAGTTAATAACTATCATGAGCTAACTTGTGGCTTTCCTATGTTCTAGAATAGTTTTAAAGCCATTTTGGCAAGTATCTAAGGAAGTCTTGGACTAAGTTTTAGGGGGGTGACTTAGAGTAGTAAGAAGAAGAACATGAAGTGGGATCATTGAGTATTGTAATTGATTTTTGTATCTAGTCATAACCCAGAAAGCCTTACAACTAGGCATGTATGTGGATTATCTAATGAATCAATAAACATCTTGTTCCCTCTCTTGTTTGTTCTATTCTTTGTTGATGTGTTTCTACTATGTAACTCTTGTAGGGTGGAGTGGATAGCTAGGTGTGCCACTAGCCCTAGTTATTCTCCTTCCTTGCATTAGGTGGTATCAGAGCTCGAGGTTCATCCTTGTAGTGATTGGATCATGGAGAGCCCTAAGTAAATATGGTTGTGGGGTAGCAAATTTGTAGGTTTTACCTATAACTCATAGAGGGTTATGATCTTGCAGGAACAAAATTTGTAGTAATGGTTCAAGGTAGAGGAAATGTTGATAATGTAATATTGGATACATTGAAACAAATTGTAGCCAGATTAGATATTGTGGAGATAGCCCAGAGGAGAGGAGCATATCTTGATGATATAAGTGATGATTAAGTAGTAGCACCAAACCCTAATCTAGAACCTAAAGAAGACCAAGATGAAGCAAAGTTGTTGAGCATATTGTCTAGAGAAAAATCAAAGCCTACTATAGAAGTTGTTCCTTATGATGGAAAGTTGGACACCAATGCTATGTTGGATTGGATCTCTAAAATAGAGAAATTATTTGAGTATGAAAACACTCATAATAATAGGAAGGTGAAGATTGTAGTTACTAGGTTGATAGGTCATGCCTCACTATGGTGGGAGCATTTGCAAACTGATAGACATAGAAGAGGAAAGGAGAAGATCAAAACTTAAGTGAAGATAGTGAACAAGGCAAAGAACAAATTGCTCCCTATTGATTACCAAGTGAGCTTTCTGAGAAAGATAAAAAATTTGAGACAAAGAGACATGAATGTGAAGGAGTATATTGAGTAATTCTATAGATTGAACATAAGATCTAGACATGTGGATGATGATGTTGAGAAAATTGTAAGGTACATAAATGGATCAAGATATAGAATTCAAGATGAAATAAGCTTTGTGAAATTGGAAAGTGTGGAAGAAATATATCAATATGCCTTGAAAGCTAATGAGATCTTGACAAAGAAGCATGAAAAAAGACAAAGAGGTAGAGGTGGTAGATTCTAAAGAGGCAAAGGTAGATGCTATGGAGACTATGGAAGATCTAACAATTTTTTGCAAGATAAAGGTAAATTTGGATGGAAGAATGATGACAAAGGCAAGACTAGATGGAAAGGTGGTGATTCTTACTAAAGTGGTATTGGTTCTTACCAAGGAAGAGATAATTCTTGTTCTAGAGGTGGATTTCATGGTAATTGTTTCAGATGTGGCAAAGAAAGACATAGATATTTTGAATGTAGATCCTCTTAAAGCAGACAAGGTAATAAAAATGTTGTGATTCAAGGATATGATGAGGGTTCACCAAGTGGACCTGAGACTGGAGAAAATTTGATTGTGAGAAGAACCCTATGTAATAAGGGAATTAATGAGGAACCTATTTTAAGGAGAAATCTTTTCAAAACTAGATGTAAGATGGCTAGAAAATGTTGCAAAGTGATCATTGATAGTGAAAGTTCTACAAATTTGACATCAGAAGAGTTGGTTACAAAGTTGCAATTGTAGAGGCTGAATCATCCTAAACCCTATCATGTTTCATGGATCAAAGATGAGCATAAAATATTGGTAAGTTAGCAATGCCTTATGAATTTCAAATTGGACATTACTTTGATCAAGTCTTGTGTGATATTATGCCTATGGATTGTTGTCATATTTTGTTGGGTAGACCATGACAATAGGATAGATATGCTATACATGATGGAAGATTGAATCAATATTCTCTTTGGGTGAATAGGAAGAAGCAAATATTGCTACCTTTGATTGAAATTCTTGATGAAGTTAATTGTACTACAATAGAAGCTTGTATGGTTAATGGAAAACAATTTGAAATAGAAGTAAAGAATAATCAAGTCTATTTTGCTATAGTTCCTAGAGGGCTGAGTTTTGGTAGTATTGACTAAGTAGAAGAAGCTGCTAATGATTGAGTGACAACAGATAGTGGTAGTTGAGTATTAGAGGAAATTAAAAAAATGTTGAATGAGTACAAGGATATTATTGTTGAGAATATTCCTAATGGTTTACTACTAGTAAGGAGTATAAGTAATTGTATGGATCTAATTCTTGGATCAAGTTTGTAGAACAAAGCACCATATAGATTGACATCTATAGAGAATGAAGAACTTAACAGACAAGTTCATGAATTGTTGGAGAAAGGATTGATCAAATAAATCTTGAGTCCATGTGTTGTACCTACTGTATTGGCACCTAATAAGACTGGAAAATGGAGAATGTGTACTAATTCTAGAGTTACTAACAAGATTACAATGAAATATAGGTTTCCTATGCCGAGGATAGATGACATAATGGATTTTTTGAGTGGAGCAAAGTATTTTACCAAGATTTATTTGAAGAGTGTCTATCATTGTATCAGAATCAGAGAAGGTGATGAATGGAAGACTACTTTCAAGATAAAAGATGGTTTCTATGAATGGTTGGTTATGCCTTTTAGTTTGACTAATGCACCTAGTACTTTCATGAGATTGATGAATGAAGTTCTAAAAATATTCTTAGGTAAGTTTGTGATTGTTTACTTGGATAACGTCATGATATTCAATAAGACTAATGAAGAACATATTGAGCATGTTAGACAAGTATTCCAGAGATTGAAAGAGGAGAAGTTAAGGAGAAGTTACTGATTAACTTGAAGAAGTGTTCTTTTATGCAAAAGGATATAGTGTATTTGGGATTTGTGACTTTAGTTGATAGTTTGAGAATGGATCTTGAGAAGGTTAAAGCAATTTTGGAGTGGCCTACACTTAAGAATGTGGGTGAAGTAATATTTTTTCATGGTTTGGCTAGTTTCTATAGAAAATTCATAAGAAATTTCAGTTCTATTTGTAATGTTATGAATGAGAAAATGAGAGAAGATAAAAAGGAATTTAAGTCAACACATGGCACTGATAAGAGTTTTGAGACTTTGAAACAAAAGGTTGTTGAGTTACCTATACTGGCTTTGCCTAGTTTCAATAAGCTATTTCAATTTGAGTGTGATGCTAGTGGTAGTGCAATAGGAGCTATATTAAGTCAAGAAGGTAAACTTGTTGCTTTCTTTAGTGAGAAGTTGAATGATGGTAAAATGAAGTATTTTTTGTATGATCAAGAGTTTTATGCTATGTTCAAGCCTTGAAGAAGTGGAGACATTATTTGATTCCTAAAGAGTTTGTGTTGTATACTAATCATAAAGCTTTACAACACTTCGGAAGTCAACATAAATTGAATCAAAGACATAGAAGTGGGTGGAGTACTTGAAAATTTTTACATTTGTCATCAAGCATAAGAGTGGAGTTAAAAACAAAGTTGTTGATGCATTGAGTAGAAGATGTTCTTTATTGACTGAGATGAAGGTTGAAGTTCTTGGTTTTGATGAAATGAAAGAGGTGTATGACACTGACCCTAATTTTTCTGAGGCACAGAGAGAGTGTAGGGAACCAAATCTAATAGATCACATAAGTAAGTATGATGAGTATTTCATTCAAGAAGGTATGTTGTTTAAAGGTATTCAATTGTGTATTCCTAAAAGTTTTATGAGAGTTAATTTGATTAAGGAAAGGCATAGTGGTGGATTGATTGGACATTTTGGAATTGATAAGACATTGAGTTTGCTAAAAGAAAAGTATTATTGGCCCCAAATGTATAAGGATGTTTAAAAATTTATGAAGAGTTGTGGAGTTTGTCAAGTTGCAAAAGGAGTAAGGCAGAATACTAGTTTGTATACACCTATTGTTGTTCCTGAGAAACCTTGGAGTGATATCAGTATGGATTTTGTTCTTGGATTGCCTAAAATAGTAAAGAGGTATGATTCTATATTTGTTGTGGTGGATAGATTTTCTAAAATGTCTCATTTCATACTATGTAAGAAGACATCAGATGTTGAGCGCATTGCTGAACTTTTCTTTAAGAGTTTGTGAGATTGCATGGATTACCAAGAAGTATTATTTCTAATAGAGACAATAAGCTTTTTGGTTATTTTAGGAAGACTTTGTGGAATAAGATGGGTACTGATTGAAATTTAGCTCTACATTCCATCCATAGATAGAGTTTGTGAATAGAAGTTTGGGTAATTTTTTGAGATGTTTAGTTGGAGATAATCCAATTAATTGAGAAGTAGTGTTAGCACAAGCTGAGTTTTTATATAATAATTTTATGAACAGGAGTACAGGGAATACACCTTTTGAGATTGTTACTGGAATATAGCCTAGAGGAGTATCAAATTTGAGGGATGTTACTAGTGAGGAAAATAGAAGTGCTATGGAGAAGAATTTTTTGATTTTATGGAGTCTTTGGATAAGGAAGTGAAGTTGAGGTTGGAACAAAGTAATTAGAAGTATAAGGAGAATACGGATAAGTCTAAAAGACATTATGATTTTGAAGTTGGTGATGAGGTGATGGTTCATTTGAAGAAAGGAATATTTCTTATTGGAACATATAGTAAGCTAAAGCTAAAAAAGTTTGCACCTTGTAAAATCTTTAAGAAGTTTGACAATGGCAATGCTTATAAAGTTGAGTTATTTGAGGACATGGATATATCTCCTATGTTCAATATTGCTGATTTATATAAGTATCATGAGTCAAATGATGAATTTGATGTACATGATAATTATCCTAAGAAGTAGATTGAAGAAGTTGAAAAGATATTGGATCAAAGGGTTAGTAAGAGCACAAGAGGACAAAATTACTATGAATATTTTGTGAAGTGGAAGAATAGACCTAGTGAAAATGCCTCATGGATATCTCAATCTGAATTAGATTCAGCTCAGGTTGTGACATCTCAATGATTCAGGAGAATCATTTCTTCCAACCCTTGTTATCTGATGTAGGAGCATCTTGGGTTTCCTTGTAATCCTACACTTTTATTCATTCTGCTAGTTGCTACTAAGTTCTTAGTGGATTTGAGTTTTTATTTGATGTTGAGTGATTCTTTGGTTGCCGAGTTATTTCTTTGGTTGCCAAGTGACTCCTTTGGTTGCTTGGTTCTTTTGGATGCCAAGTCATTACTTTGGTTGTCGAGCATTGGAGGATGTCGAGTTCATAGTTAGTGCTGAGTGATTCTTATGGATGCCAAGCTCGTGTAGTTGCTAAGTGCCAATGTTCTGGTAAAACTTTCATTTGCAAAGTTATCTATGTTTGGTTCCTATTTGGGCCGACCTTTCTTGTATTTAATTTATGTAATTAATAACTATCATGAGCTAACTTGTGGTTTTCCTATGTTCTAGAATCTTCTATAAGCCATTTTGGCAAGTATTTAAGGAGATCTTGGATGAAGTTTTAGGGGGTTGACTTAGAGTAGTAAGAAGTAGAATGCAAAGTGGGATCATTGAGTATTGTAATTGATTTTTGTATCTAGCCATAACCTAGAAGGCCTTAAAACTAGACATGTATGTGGATTATCTGATGAATCTATAAACATCGTGTTCCTTCTCTCCTTGGTGTTGTTCTTTGTTGTTGTGTTTCCACTGTGTAACTCTTATAGGGTGGATTGGATAACTGGGTGTGTCGTTTACCCTAGTTATTCTCCCTCCTCCTTGCATCATAAACTACTATAAAATATAGCATGAAAAACAATAACATGCACACATGAAAATAACACTTTGACACTAGGATTTAACATAGAAACCCGATTTGGAAAAAGCCACCAAGTAACATGCTACCAATTTTTCACTCTTTTTAATTGAGCTCACTTAAGAGACAACCCTGTTAAAGGTTATACACCACACTAGTAAATGTGACCCTATTAAAAGATTTAATAATTGTGTTAGGAGTGACCTTGTTAGAGGAATTTCGATCATTTCATTAGAATATCACATTGATTAAAGGATTTACAAAATGACTATTAGGTCAACCTTGATTAAAGGATTTGGATTGATATAATGGTTATATTGTAATAATAGGTTTGATCTATAAAGTACAACTTGTTGGATACAATTTTTAAATTATGTTTTGTCTTTAATGTTATAAAAATTTCATATCAATTGAAATTCTATGCATTCCAAGCTCACTTGGTCAATGAAGACAGTTTTCCTAGTCTGTCAAGCATTTCTAAGTTTACTCTGTATAGAAGATAGTATCTACTAAGCTTATTCAAGCATCAAAGGAAGTTATGTAGAAAAGATTGTTAATCAAGCTCACTCGGTTACGAAGGGAAAGTTGAATAGAGTTAGTATTAACCAAGTTCACTCAGTTACCAAAGGGATTTTGTAAGTTTGTAGTGTTAATTGAGCTTTTGTTGGTTAACATAGGAAATCACTTCAGAATTAGTATCTACGGAGCTAGGTTAGCTACCAAAGGATTTTCTTATTTTGGCATGCAAAGCTTAATTATTTTACCTATTGATTCTAGCCAACTATGGTGATGAATATTGGTTATTCTAATTTGTATTTGAGCCAACTTGACAATCTATAATGTATAAGTAAAAGGTCAAGTTGTGATTCCAAAGTGTGATATACAAGTTGAATGAGTTGAAAGAGATAAGAAGAAATGAAGAGAACTTGAAGGATAAGCAAGTATCCTTCTGGAGAAAAAAAGTATTATTCGATCGAGAAGAATCAAGTATGAACCAGGATAGAGATCTATAATTAGCAATTTAGTTGCATCACAATTAGGTCATTTCATTTTTACTTTCCAACCATTGTAGCAGTGAACTAAAATCTCTTAATAGAGTTGGTTTAGCAACCATTTGCAAATCCTCTAACAAGGTGGAAATTCCATTGAATTATTCCAAGACCTCTTGCAAAGCCACTCCTTATAGGGTGATTAAATCCTTTAACAAGGTCACACCTAACAATGTGTTTTGTAACCTTTAACAAGGTTGGGTCCTAATAGGGCTCACTTCATAAGAGTGAAAAATAATAACTAGTTACATTTGGTGGTTTTTCCCAAATTGAGTTTCCACATTAAATTCTTGTGTCTTATGTGTTCATGTTATTTCTTTCATGCTTGCAAGTAACTACTGATAACATCTTAAGATCTATTAAAGCAATTCATACTCTACATTTACTGAGATACAACAATTTTTGTATGCTTACCAAGTATCAATAGTAATCAGTTTTATCAGTTTGAATTTTATTTGACATTCAAGGGACCTAGGAATTATTTTAGTAGTAATTAATTCATCCTTCCCCTCTCAATTACTCCTTTTATATTTCCAACAATTAGTATTAGAGATTTTGGTGCTTGCGGAGAATGTTTCAAGGACCTAAGCTAAAGATCAAGATGTCTTACAAGAGAGAGATTCCAAAGTTGAATAGAGACAACTTTGTAGGATGGCAAGGACTTATGAGGCTTCATCTGGCTACCATTAGTGATTTAGGATGCAAATATCTTGATGAAGAATATAAAACTTCTATTGGAACATTATCAGCTGAAGATATTGCTGAGAAGAAGAACCATAACATCATGATGATTGTGATTGTATATGTAATTATGTTGAATTTAATGAAGTCAAAGACTATAAAACTACTTTTGATATGTTGAACAAATTAAAAGAAATCTATGGAGGAGATGAAAATGGAAGAAGAGGCAAAGAAGAAAGCCTTAGAGAACAATTTGATCAAATGAGAATGAGAGAAGATGAAAATGTTGCAAGATATGTAGAAAGAATTAAGGCAAGTATTAGTGCAATCAGAGCATCTAGAGGAGAAATCAAAGAAGAAATTGTTGTAAGTAAAATACTTTAAACTTTGCTTCCCATCTATGCAATTGAAGTGTCTACTATTCAAGAAAATGGATGTGATCCAAATAACAAGATAGGCTTGGATGCCTAGTAGGAAGATTGACAACTTTTGAACTAGACAATTTTGACAACTATGTTCCCGCTTCCAAAAATTTTGAGTCTACATTTGAAGCTAAACTCTCACTCAAAGAAAAAGACAAGAAAATAAAAGATAATTGATTAGAAAGTGAGGAAGAAATTGAAAAAAGTTTTGATAGTGATCTTGAAATTGTTGAAGCTCTACTTGCAAAGAAATATTCCTGGAGTAGAGGAAAGTACAAAGGTAAAATTCTTTTAATATATTTCTCTTGTGAAGATATTGGTCATATTGTTGCTAGGTGTCCAAACAAAGAAGGCAAGGAAGATAAGAAAACCCACAAGTACAAAAGCAAGATGGAATTGAAAGATCACAAATCCTACAAAGAAAAAGGTAAGAAAACTTGTTTTGTGGCTAAAGATTCTAATAATAGTGAAGATGAAATGGTGTATATTGTTGTAAAAGATGAATCTGATGATGAAGGAGATAAGATGGCACTTGTCTCTCATGTTGGAAAAAATGACACATGGATCATAGATAGTGGATGTTCTCACCATATGACTAGAGACAAAACTAAGTTTGAACCTTTTGAACACTATGATGGAGGTAGTGTAAGGTTTGGAAACAATGAACCTTGTTGCATAAAAGGAAAAGGTTGTATTTTGTTAACCAATGAACTTGTATGTGACAATGCCTTTTGGGTTGAAGCACTAAAACATAATTTACTAAGTGTGGCACAACTAAACAACATTGGATTCAAGGTAGAATTCATGAATGGAAAGGCAAGACTACTGGATAAATAAGGAAATCTAATTGGATTAGGTAGAAAAACAAAAGGTAACCTATTTTATCTTGATCCTGGTGAATGTTCATGCTTTATTGCTTAAGTAGAAGAAAGTTGGCTATGGCACAAAAGACTCAAAAGAATATGGTCAAGATGAGAAAACTCAAAAGAGTAAGAGTTCTTCCTAGTTTGAAGAAACCTGATGTTGGATAATGCAAAAATTGCCAAATTGGTAAAATGGTAAAGACTAGTTTAAAAAGAAAAAACTATCACTCAAAAGATGTCTTGGAAATTGTATATACTGATTTATGTGGACCCATTGGAATAGAAGCTTATAGTGGAGAAATTATTTTCATTCTTTTTGTTGATGATTATTCTAGAATGATGACTGTTATGTATCTGAAAGAAAAATTAGAAGCTTATGAGAAATTCAAATGGTATCTAGCTAGAGTAGAAAATGAAATTGGAAAAAGATTGAAATTCTTAAGATCAGATAGAGGTGGTGAATTCATCTCAAATGAATTCAACAATTTTTGCATTGAAAGAGGAATCAAAAGACAAGTATCAACCCTTGGTACTCTTGAGTAGAATGGAATAGCTGAAAGAAGAAACAAATCCATCATGGATTGTGCAAGGTAACTAATGATTAAAAATAATGTTGTTATCAAATACTAGAAGGAAGCTATTAGCATTACAGTTCATACTCTAAACCGAATTTAGTTGAAGAAGGACTTAGACAAAACCCACTATGAACTATGGTAATGCTACAAACCCAATGTAAGTTACTTGAAAGTATTTGGCAACAAATGTTATATCTTGAAAGAATCTAGAAAAGAAAAATTTGATGTAAAAGGTGATGAAGGTAATTTTTTAGGATATTCCTATAGAAGTAAAGCATACAAATGTATGAATTTGTCCACTCACAAAATCAGAGAAAGTGCACATGTGAGAATTGATGAGTTTGCAGAAAAGATTGAAGAAGAAAGAAAAAAGGAGCTAGAAGATTATAGAAGATTTGTATACTATGAACCTGATACATTGCCAAACACATTTGACAAAAAGGAGACTTCATCTCCTGAGCTCTCTAAGTCTCCATCAGTTACTGAGTTGTAGGAAGTGAGAACCAAGTCACAGACACCTGAGTCACATTCATAGACTACCAATTTAGTGCATACCAAGTCTAAAGAACCTGAGCCATAGATAGAAGGACTCGAGCTTGAAGTTGAGATTGAAAATGAAGATAGTACAATTCATTTAAAAATCAAAGAACCTATATTGGCTAAATATGTTAGAAGGCATCATGCACCTAATTAGATCATTGGAGACAAATGAAATGGAACAATGACATGAAGAAAACTAAAAGGTACATGTTTATTTGCTAAATTTGAACCTAAAAGTGTTAAAGATGCACTAGAAAATAAAAGTTGGATTGAGGCTATGAATGAAGAAATAGAAAAAATAGAAAAGAATAAAACTTGGACTCTTGTACCTAGGCCTAAATATAAAAAATGTGATTGGTACAAAATGGGTATTTAGAAATAAGCTGAATGAAGATGGAAAAGTGTCAAGAAACAAAGCAAGGTTGGTATGTAAAGGCTATTCTCAAGAAGAAGGTATTGATTATGGTGAAACTTTTTCCCTTGTTGCAAGATTAAAAGATGTTAGGACTTTATTGGCTTATGCACCTCACAAAGGATTCAAAGTATATTAGATGAAGGTTAAATCTACATTCTTGAATGAAATTCTTGATGCGGAAGTCTACATTGAACAACCAGAAGGTTTTATTGATCCTGACAAAAGGGACATGGTTTGCAAATTACACAAAGTCCTATATGGTCTAAAACAAGCTCCTAGAGCATGGCATGAAAGACTACATAACTATTTGATATAGATTGGTTTTCAAATAACAAATAATAATAGTAGCCTATATATCAAGGAAGGACCAGATAAGAAGATTGTGTTGGCAAAAATATTTGTGGGTGATACTCTATTCATAGGAAATGATGATTTAAGCAAAGAATTCTCAGAACAAATGAATAAAGAATTTGAAATGCCCATGTTTGGTGAAATAATTGTTTTTGTTGGATTACAGATACAATAGAACATAAATGGTATCTATATCACTCAATCTAAGTATATCAAAGAGATACTCAAGAAATTTGGAATGGAAGATTCAAAACCAGTTGAAACCCCCATGTGTATTATACTTAAGCTTACAAAAGATGATGACTTCAAATAAGTAGATCAAACCTTATATAGATCAATGATTGGGAAATTATAGTATGTGGTACATATAAGGCTTGATATTGCCTTAGTAGTTGGGATAGTGGCAAGATTCTTAACAAAACTTAGAGAAAAACACATGATGGAAATAAAGAGAATCTTAAGATATCTGAAAGGTATTAAAGACTATGGCTTATGGTACAAACTTGAAGGCAACCTTGACCTAAAAGTATTTATTGATGCTGATTAGGCAAGAAATCTTGATGATAGAAAAAGTACTAGTGGTGGAGCTTTCTTTCTTGGTAAAAGGCTAGATCTTGGACAAGCAAGAAGAAAAATTGCACAACTCAATCCAAAATAGAAGAAAAATATGTAGTAGTAGTAGTGAATTGCTCTAATATTTTTTGGTTTAAATAATTGTTGGAAGGAATGAAGATTGAAATCAAAGAGCTAATAGTCATGTATTGTGATAACACCAACACAATTAACATATGAAAGAATCCAATGATGCATTTCAAAATAAAACACATTGCTATAAAATATCACTTTGTAAGAGAGTTGGTACAAGACAAAGAAATTAGATTGGAATATGTGCATATAAAAGAATAAATTGCAAATATATTCACAAAGCCATTACCTAAGGATGCATTTTTGTATCTAAGAGGTAATCTAGGGATCATTGCCCTATCTAAAGCTCACTAAATAAAGTTTAGTGATACATCAAAAGGAATCAAGTTGAAGATCAATTAGTTCATGCAGTATTGACAAGGACATATTGCAGATGAATTGGTACTCAAGGTACATTGGCACTAATTAGAATTGTCTTTGGCATGTGTTGTCAAAGAGGGAGAACTTTACTGTCATATTTTTCTAAAATTTTGTAGAGGGAAAAGTTAAGTAGTTCATTCACAAAGGGAGAACACTATAGGAGAAGTTTTCTATATAAAATCATAGAGGGAGAAACTTTCTGACAGAGGGAGTCTTTATCTCAAAATTTAATTGTGTTATGACATGTTGTGTTGCCATCAATGCCAAAGAGGGAGATTGTTGGATACAATTGATTAATTGTGTGTTGTCTTTGATGTTATACAAATGTCATATCAGTTGATAGTCTATGCATGTCAAGATCACTTGGTCAATGAAGATAGTTTTCCTAGTCTACTGAGCATTCCTAAGTTTACTCTATACAGAAGATAGTATCTACTAAGCTGGGTTGGCTAACAAAGGATTTTCTTATTTTGGCATGCAAAGCTTAATTATTTTACCTATTGATTCTAGCTAACTATGGTGATGAATATTGGTTATTCTAATTAATATTTGAGCCTACTTGACAATCTGGAAGGTATAAGTAAAAGGTCAAGTTGTGATTTCAAAATGTGATATGCAAGTTGAATGAGTTGAAAGAGATAAGAAGAAAGAAAGAAAACTTGAAAGATAAAAGAGTATCCTTGTGGAGTAGAAAAGTATTATTCGATTAGGAAGGATCAAGTATGAACCAAAATAGAGATCTATAATCAGTAATTTAGATGCATCACAATCATGTCATTTCATTGTTACTTTCTAACCATTTTAGCATTGAACTAAAATCTTTTCATAGAGTTAGTTTAAAAACAATTTGTAAATTCTCTAACAAGGTGGAAATTCCATTGAATTGTTTTAAAATATCTTCCAAGGCCACTCCTAATAGTGTGATTAAATCCTTTAACAGGGTCACACCTAACAATGTGTTTTGTAACCTTTAATAGGGTTGGCTCCTAATAGGGCTCACTTCAGAAGAGTGAAAAATAGTAACTAGTTACATTTGGTAGGTTTCCCAAATTGGGTTTCCACATTAAATTTTGGTGTCTTATGTGTTCATTTTATTTATATCATGCATGCAAGTAATTACTGATAACATCTTAAGATCTATTAAAGCAATTGACACTCTACATTTACCTAGTTAAAACAATTTTTGTATGGTTACTGAATATTAGTAGTAATCAATTTTATTAGTCTAAATTTTATTTGACATCCAAGGTATCTAGGATTTATTTTAGTAGTAACTAATTCACCCCTCCCCTCTCTATTACTCCTATTATATTTCCAACACAACTCACTTTGTAAATTTAGATCTGCATTTTCTTATCTACTGGTTCATTGATTGACCTTCATTAACATCTCCATCATTGATATGCTTGGCATCTCATCAAGAAGTCACTCAACAAAAATTATTTACAATTCACCTTTTTTGTTTTCCTCTTCACAATTTCTCCTTAAGATCACCAATAAACAATGAAACAACCTTAAAATCTATTCCTTATGCCTCCTTAAATAGGCAATTTTGATATTTTTTCGCTTAAACATCACAATTGATCATAGAGTTAGGTCAAACTCATAAAATCCTTCAACCTTTTTGTTCTCCTTCTTTTTCTAGAAAATTTTGATCAAATCC
Organism: Cupressus sempervirens; assembly: GCA_028749045.1. Lineage (NCBI taxonomy): Eukaryota > Viridiplantae > Streptophyta > Pinopsida > Cupressales > Cupressaceae > Cupressus > Cupressus sempervirens. Next base: position 843,439,793 of record CM053783.1, read on the forward strand.
CTACCTTTGATCATGTAAAAAACTCTCCTTGTTCATTAAATATGCCAACTCAACAATCCTGATCTTCCACATGCTTTGGCTAATTTAAAATTCCAAGTTTGTTGGCTTCAAAATCAAATCTTTCTCAAACTATAACTTTTTTTGTCACTCAATAATCACTATGTTCTTCAAATTGCTCAGCATTATGTAGCTCAACAATCACTATGCTATCTCACTCGGCATTGACATGCTCACTCAACAAATACTACACTTGGTCACTACTACACCTCTTCATACATTTTCTAAGGAATAACTATCATTCTATTTGAACTTATTTTTCTTGGCTTCTACTAATTTCCTTAATCTTCTACTTCAACTCCTTCATTAACCATGCAACACTAATACTCAATAAAATCTTACTCTTTTGACTTGTTTCAAATATTACCTTAATCTAATTGTCTTCTTCACTTCATGTATTCATTGAACAACACATTATCTTGTCAAGGACTAAATTAACAAGTGCCCATTGTAATTCCAAGATACTTAAAACATCTCAACTCAACCTTTCACTAGGTCATCTCAAAATATCTTCTTTTCAAATCCTCTTCATCAATCAAATGATATGACACTCTACATTATTAGTAAATATCTCTCTAGTATGTTTGACACTCTATTTTACCAATAGGTTTGACATCAAAGACAATATAAGATTTTCTCCAATTGTAGTTTCCAACATGTTGATGGTACATAAAAAGTTGTCTTCCATAAATGCAAAGAAAAGTTATAGTATGAGTGACAACATCATTCCACAAAGAAACCCAACTAGATGGTTGAGTGGGCTTGGGTTCCACATTCCAGATCTTTTTAATGTGATCTATCATTGATTAATGACTAAGTAACAACATGTTTAAGGCTGTATTTGAATTGTTTAATATCCAATGCAAAAATTTATGAGATAGCAATATGACAAAGTCATATCTTATAAAATATAAAATAGGTAAATCTTAATTTTTAGAAAATGAAAAAAAAGATTGATTTGTGATCATATCATGATCAAGCCTCTAAAAATATTATTAGAGTCATCTAAAAAATTATATTAATTTCTCCTATCCCAATGAGGACAACACTAATTAATTTTGGGATTGACAAGGCCTGACTTATTATACATTTAAAACTAGACTCTCTTTCTTCAACCATTCATTGAAAAGGGAAAAACTCTTCCTTGTCTTTTCCCACCTTAACCATATTGAAATCCTTACCAATAACCCAAGTTGTAGGTGGAAAATAACTTGGGTCACCCAAAGCTATATACATAATCTATCAACAACATCATTAGGAGCATACACATTAATGATCCCAAAGGAATGATTGTTAATTGACAAAAAAATCCCATATTGCTCTTTACATAGGGTTAGAACCATGAGGGGAAATGAGAGTAATAACTCCACCATGACCAACTTCATGATAGGAAGAAAAAAGAGAGTTATTGGTCCAAATAAAATGGCATGTAGAAATAAACATGAAACCAACAATCTTAACTTTATAAAGGTATAAAACATTGTAGCCAAAAATTTGTCACCAGAACTCTAATGCTAGCATGAACTATTGGGCTAAAGCTAGCCAGAGAAATAATTAACCCTTAAAGTCCTACAAAAAATGTAGCATGACACACACATACACAAGAGATTTATAAAGGAATTATTAAAACCAAAACCCTAGTAGACCATAAATCATTCATACCTGAATACTCATATCATGATGACTCTTTTCTAGTTAGGCTATTTATTTTCTTTTACTTTAGAGGATTTTTTTTCCTACAAATGTTATTATTCTTGGTTAAGCTATTTACATTCTATTATAATGTAAACACATGGAATAATACATCAATTACACATGTCAACAACATTTGGTTAGTTGAGTCTTACACCCTCTTTTGAATTTATATGTATCTATCATGATAGTTTAGTTAGTTTGGGCTAATGGAAATTTCTTTTATTATTATATTTATATTTCAAAAACTTAAATTTGACTGCTAAATTTTAATTTATTCTATAGAAAATCTAAATTTAAATAAAGTATTTTAGCTCTAATTATGTATAGTAGTTTTTAATGTATGCTAAAATGTAATTAATTTTTATTAATTTTTTGAGTTACACTATGGTTGGTTATGGTTGGTAATATTTTTCTTGTTTTAAAATATAATTAGTAAAACTAAGATAGTAGATTACAATAAATTGATAAAAGCCTATTGTTTGATAGTATTAGAGGATGGGAACCCATTGTTCCTTGAGGAAATTTCATGTATAGATTGCATTTGATGGTTTGATAGGATGAACACTTCCTACACAATTACCATTCTCAATCTCATTCTCAACATAAAGGCTCTTAAACCCCATAGTACTCCACTCCTTGTAGTGAATTCACAAGGTCAATCCCCATGTCAAAATAATCCAATCTACCATGAACCACTATAGGAAACCAACCCTCAAGAGAATGGGCAATGATTGAAATTCTTCAAATGAAACTATCGTAGTAGATTTACAACTATTTTGTAAAGGGACACCTAAATAGTTTTCCAAAAACCATTTCTACCAATTCCAAGCTATCATATTAACACATTCTATCTCCTTGTTCAACTCAAACAATATATTTAATTACATTGAAGGTATACCTATTCTGAAGTGCTATAACCTCAATATTATATTAAAGGTTGAAAGTGGCTGATATAATATGCAAGACAATTGACAAGATCTCAATTGGCTACATCTTCTTCTCATTGTAAGAGCCTTTCAAAGTTGAATTTTTGGTGCAGGAGCAGCTAGGCTAACTCCTAGTCCTAACTCTACATTTTGGTTTTGTCTTGTACTAACCTTGGCCAAGTCGGTTGGGTATTTTTGGACCTTAGAGGGCCATGTTTTCTTGGCCCTAGATGGATTTGACTAGGGTCAATCCATTCTAGTTGTTTTTTACTTATTTTTGCTTACTTGTGTTTGGGGTGTTAGGAAGATAAAGTAGGGTTATTAGTCTTATACCCTAGTAACTTGAGGAAGGTTTGGTTTTGAGCTATCCTATCCTATATGATTTTTTTACATCCTTGTGTATAGGTTGGAGGCTATACCTTGTCATAGGGGAAAAGTTGGGGAAATATGTCAAAAAGATGCCAATTGTGCAAAAGTTGTCAAATTGGTCAAAATAGTCAAAATCTTGTGAATTGTTGTTCAAAAGGATGAATCATGGCTAGAAATAATAAATGGATCATTGTGGACCAATTTTAAAGTTCCAAAATTAAGGAAGTCAAAGTTTCTAAGAAATGAAAAAGTTGTTAGCAACTTTGAAAAGTTGCTTGACAACTCTTTGACAAGAAAGTTGCATAGTGCAAGAAAGAGGTTGATGATTATTCTAACTGTCTAAAGCCTCTTGGGAAACTTATAAAACCATGGAAAAAAACCCATCCCAAGGGTAGGAAGTTTTAATAAGAAATTTTTTGCAAGTGGATCCACAAAATATAGCTCAAAATTTGAAAATTTTTGAACTTCTTATTTACATGTATGGATCAATGGATTGAAAGGTTAATTTTTGTGTTTGATTCTTATTGTTAATGTTGATACAGTACTTTTTGTTTTATAGTTCAAGATTATTAGAGTTCATTTGTGTATAGTTAGAAAATCACTTGTACATAGACTATTCACTATTCTTGCTTTGACAATTTTTGGGAAAATGGATCCCCCATGAAGCCTCATTATGGAATCATCATGGTTTTTGGGGATATGGAAGTAGAGCCCTTTGAAAATGTACATAGAAAAGGAGAGCCTTGGAAAATATTAGCAACTATTTTTAAAATGATGTCTTAGGTGAGCCTTTGATGCATGGCTAGGTGATCACAGTGCTAGCAAGTGGAATGTGATAGATTGAATGTGTTAGATACTTCAATATAATATTTGAAAAAGGAGAAGGGATGTGTGAGGAAGCCTTGTGCCAAAGGAGAAGCTTCCAAGACTAGTTTTTCCATATTCTTTATCATACCCTAATAAATTTTGTTTGGGAATGTTAGAAACCCTTGTTTTTAGGCATAAAAGTAGCAAGGGGGTGTACAGATAGGTTGGGCACCTAAGACCCACAAAAACTCATAGTATTTCCAAAAGGGTACCCATACCTGAGATTGGCTTTCCACCTTGTTAAGTAAAATTTTAAATTATAGCGCAAAAACTAACTTTGGAGGCCTAATTCTATTAGGATTATTTAGGATAGTTTTGTCAATCTTGAGGAAATCAATAAGGAAGACTATGGAAAATGGAGTCAAGAAGGATAGTGGTAACCTAAAAACCATCAATTTGCATCCTACAATCCATGTTGAGGGTAGGATGAGAAAGTTTGGTGAGGTGGAGAGTTTGAAGGATAAAGGAAGATGTCCCTAGGAAGGAAGCAGTTGCGAATACCTTGGTGCAACTAGACAGTGGAGTGTGGAGCATAGGATAGATATCCTCTTGACTTTAGGGTGAAAAAGGGGAGCCCTAATAGGCTAGAAGAGAGCCTAGTGAGTTCCTGGAGAAGTCAAGGACGAGCAAGCAATCCAACTTACATCAACTTTTTAATTTTAATAATCCTTCTTTTCTCTTTACCATTTTTATGTAAAAATGGGTGAACCTTTTGCTTGTTAATTTATATATATTTTAGATTAAGATATTTTATTTTTTCAAATAATGTATGACACAAATTAATTATTGTAAATACACTTTCCTATAGTTGACCACTTCATTTAATTATAAACAATTATAAAATCTTAATTAATTTTTCAATTATATATTTTAACTAATTATAATTCAAGTTCTACTAAATAATTCATACCAACAAGTAATTAAATTTTATGATTCCTAGCTTTATTTAGTTTTTAAAAGGGTTTAATTTATATAGAGTTATATTTTATGTTGTCTAATTATTTTAATTATTTGGTTTCTAGAATTAGGGACTATTTAAAGTTTAATTAAAATTAAAGAATAACATAACTTCATAATTATGTTATATTTCTTAAATATGTTTACTATGATAGTGCACACATTTATGTTATGATAATTTTATTATTTAACAATCTTTTTCATTTTGATGGTTAGTAACATGGTTAGAGTTAGGACTTCAAATAGGGTGATAGGTGAAGATTAGAAGTAGGGTTATAGATAAAATTATGGGTAGGGGTGAGGTTTACATCATAGTTAGTGTTATCATTAAGGTTATGGTAACAATCAAGGTTAGGATTTAGGATTGTGGTTAGTTTTATGGCCAAATTTATAGTTGTAATTAGGATTAGGATTAGGATAATGGTTTAGGTTTCTTTTTAATGATTAGAATTATTATTGTGTTTAGAGTTAAGGTTATCACTATTAAAGTTAGCGTTTGAATTAGGGTTAGAGTTAAGTGGATACATAGTTATTTTATTTTTATCACTTCTATGTTCATACCTATTTTTCTCAAACATCATTGGCTAAATAGTTTGTTTAGTCATCTTATTAATTCCACAAATACATTAAAAAATTCATTTAAATAATTAACCTTAAATATCACTTCCATATACCTATTGCAGTTTAAAGTGTGATTTCTAGTATTAATTCCAACATAAAATATCAAACTTACATTAAAAATTTATTATAACACTTTCCCTGCCTCGCTCCACCCCATCCCCACCCAAAAAAGTTACACCTCTGAGATTTGCCATACTTGTATCGATTATAAGATAAATAAAATATATATCCAATCAGGAAAAAAAATTATTAACACCAACTTTTTCTTCTTAAAAAAATGTTGTTCTTAGTAATTATCATAAAATTTTGTCTTAAAAATTGTTTCCCCCAACTTTCCTTTAAGTTTTACTTGAAAAGATAATAAGATGCAAAAATGCTTTTTTATTGAAACATGGATGCTATTCTACTTCAAAGAGAATTGAAGTCTTATTTGTTCCACAAGAATATTCTCTACCAAATGGTCAAAATTAATCACGTTGTATTTATTGATTACAAGGAACAAATCTTTACCCAAACATGTGGCCATTCAATGGCATTCCTTCTTTTCTTTTGTTTATTTATAGCCTTGCTTGGAGGGACCTCTTTTTAGCATTTCCCATGCCCTACATTTGAATGTGGATTACACTATTTATAAAAGAAAATATTTCTTTAATTATCCCCTCTTGGCTTTAAATGTCATTTTATTGGGAATGCTATTAAGATTGTCATAATATGCATGAAAACATATAATATTTAGTGATTCAAAATTTAAAAGAGGTTATCATTTTTAGTTAATATTTTAAAATATTAATAATAAAAGTAATACATTTGTTTTAAAAAAAGATTTATTGTGTCAATGAACTAGCTATTAGAAAGGTTCATTACATAAAGATTTACAACATGGGTATGTGCAAGATCATGGTCAACCAAACTATGGCCTTAAGTGGCAGTGAAAAACCAACAAATCAGGGTTATGTCAACTTGACACATAATTTTAAAGTGGTTATGGACTTTATATCAAAAATTTTTAAGAAAATAATCTGTAGGAAATTGAATGTAGTTTCTAAACTACTAGGCCTTATTAGGAGAAAAAAATAATTGATTGGTAAAAAGTTTGAATTTTAATGCAGTACTACAAAAATTTCAGGCCAAAAATAAAAAGTAGGTGTATGTTTAACCACCTTAATCAAAATCAAATGATAATTTTTTTAAATATAATTATAGATATGAAAAGTAGACTCATGCCTAGATGTGACGCATATTTTTTGGTATTTTTATTCCAAATAAATAATTAAATATGAATTTTCTACCAAAACTTTTTCGGAAAAAAAAGTCCCATGCCTGACCACCTTAAATAATAGAAAATTTGACCAAATTTAATTTTTTTTTCTTCTTATACTAGGCGAAGCATAGAATGTGATGCAACTTTTAGATTTAAAAAATGTTATACCGTTTGAAATTTATAGCTATTTTTCAATCAGTATGTCAATCGGCGCTTTACAATAATCTTCATTGATAATTAACTAATAAATACTTATCAAATTCAGAATTTGATAGAAATTATATTGATGGAATCTCGAGAGTGACATTAAAGAACCCTTTTTCATTTCATTCAATTTCAATCAAAATAACATTGTTAGACAACTACTCAAAGTCTGAGTATCCCTAAAACCCTCTTCAAACACGTCTTTTGGGTTGACCGGGAAGGGTTGGTAAATACCAAGCCTAATCGGATATCCGATATGGCTCGATGAATTTTTTTGGGAAATTTGAAATCCAAACCCATTTTGGAGGGAAAATCGGGTTTAAGAGTTATAGCTTATCATTTATAAATTATTTCAGTTATATTACTATGTAAAGATGTATTTTAATATATTATATATATACTAACGTAATGTAAAGATATAAGATATAATCTATTAATATATAATATATATTATGTTATTCTTATTATAATCTATAAATATAATTTATATTATTATTATTTTTACTAAATATAATAACGTAATATTTTCATTAAATATAATATATGTATAATAACGTAACATATTTTATATATATATATAATATGTATTATATATTATTATATTAATATGTATGTTATTAATATACATAATAGCGTAATATTTTTATTAAATATAAAAACATAATATATATATATATATATATGTTATTAATATATATTATTATATTAATATGTATGTTATTAATACATATGCATATTATTAAAATATATATGAGTCAAAGGGGGTCATAGGTTGACCTATGACCCCTTTTGACCCATTAAATAATGACATATGTCCCTAGGGGTCCTAGGACCCCTAGCGACATATTAGAATCGTTCTAATGGGTCGAAGGGGTGCTCCTAGGACCCCTAAGGACATATTATAATCATTCATATGGGTCAAAGGGGGTCATAGGTTGACCCATGAACCCCTTCAACCCATTACATGATGACATATGTCGTTAGGGGTCTTAGGACCCCTAAGCACATATTAGAATCGTTCATATGGGTCAAAGGGGGTCATAGGTTGACCTATGAACCCCTTCGACCCATTACATGTCAACATATGTCCCTAGGGGTCCTAGGACCCCTAAGGACATATTAAAATTATTCATATGGGTCAAAGGGGGTCATAGGGTAACCTATGGCCCCCTTTGACCCATTAAATGATGACATATGTCCCTAGGGGTCTAAGGACCCCTAGGGACATATTAGAATTGTTCATATGGGTCATGTATGTGTGAATATGCGGCCTTTGCTAACACACACACTTCAACACTATCTTTATTTATGGATTCATCCCGGGATAAACATTGGATTGTTCATCCAAAAATCAGCCGGCAAGGCGACCTATTGCCTTCTATCTAAAGAGATTTTTCTTGTTAGATATCCTGAAATTTGAGGTGTTAAGCAACCAGACCCTCTAAGAATGAACGATTTAAGAAATGAAATTAATCTATATGATTATGCAGATTAATCTAGAATGAGAAATGCATTCTAATCTAAGAACAAGTAAAGGAAACTAGATTAATCATATGCATATTATGCTAAATGAAATTAAGCTAAGGATGCAAATGTATGTAAAATATGAAAAAATGTGAGCAAATGTGAGTATGAATTCCTGCAGCAATTTGATGCAAATTCCAAATTCATCCTCTCCCAAAATGAAGAGATGAGGGTCTCTTAAATAGACTTTCCTAGAATCCATTAACGGTTGAGATTGATTTCAATCAACAGTCTGGATTAAAGGTGAAGTTTAGACATAAAAGAAGATTCCAAAATTAAAGGGAGTTAACTGATTTAATTTGAGTAGAATAAGGAGTTAACTGATTTAGTTTGAGTAGAATAAGGAGTTAACTGATTTAATTCCTTTTTTATCAAAGGTGAACTAGAAATTTCCCTTTTTTGAACTGAAGAGAGATTTTGGTGAGATATTTAATTTAATAAAATGAGGTATACTCTCATAATTACCTTTTCTATTTAATTAAATAATCCTTTAATTAATTAAAGATATTTTTATTATTTAATTAAATAACTTTGTATAATTAATTAGAAGTAAGTACTCCATTTAATTAAATAATTTTGTTTAATTAATTAAAATAGGCACATTTATTAAATTAAATAAATTTAATTCCATAGTACATTAGCCTTAAGGTATAATTTAATTTTAATTAAAGTATAAATACTTAGTAATTAAATTAAATATTAATCAATAGGTTTAATGTGACTAATATGAGTAAATACTATAAGAATTAAATAATAAGCATGATGAATGCAGATTAGGGTTTTCTGCATTGACAATTAAGTCAAGTAGCGAGTAGCCGAATGAGAATTTGCCTAGTGAAATAGGACTTTAGAATTGATTTAGAATAGACCAGAATTGGTATCATGGCAATGAGCTAATTTTAGGGTATTACATTTTGCCCCTCTTTGAATGAATGTGCAAGCAACATGTTTAATTCAAAGAAAATTAGAAAGTATGATGCGAGGATCAAAAAATGAGATTGGTTCTGAAATTGATGATACGAAGACCAATTGATAAGCTTTTAAGGACTATCTCTAGAACAGAGCCTAATCCCAAGGAATCCAAGTAGAACACCTAGATACCTAAGATTGGTAGCATTTAAAAGACTATCTCCAGAACAGAGTGTAATCTTTAAGGATCCAAACAGAACGTCTAGATACCTAAAATTGATAAGCATTTAAATGGTTTCTTCAGAATGAAGTTTCATCTTTAAGGATCCAAATAGAACACCTAGATACTCGAGAGTAATAGCATTTAGAAGACTATCTCCAGAACAGAGTGTAATCTTCAAGGATAGAGATAGAACACCTAGATACTTGAGATTGAAAGCATTTAGAAGATTATCTCCAAAATGGAGCTTAACCTTCAAGGATCCAAATAGAACACCTAGATACCTAAGATTGATAAAAGATAACAAGGTCCAATCATGAGTCATAGAATCATCCCCAGAACGAGGCTTGATCCTCAGGAGAAGGGGTTTAGACTGTCCCAATACCTCTCCATCAAACTCTGAGAAGAGCTATTATAAGGTTGATCAATTGATGAAAAGATAAGATAGATAGCAAAGATGCCAAATAGAAGGAAACAAGATGCCCCGATTGATGAGATGCCCCAAGTGATAAGGACATAAGATGGGAACCAGATGCCCCAAGAAATAGGTATTTAATGATGTTAATCATCCTGCCCCCTCAGGAGCGAAATCGAAAGATGACATACCAGAAATATGATTTGAAGCAGTATATCATGAGATATAGAAGAAATCTAAGATTTATCAGAATATATAAGAGGTCAGAATGATCGAAAGAAGATTTAGGGTTGATTTGAAATGATTGCAAAGTTGCAAAGACCAAGTTTGACCAAAAGTTAATAATATTTAGCCATGGTTGACTTGAGTTGACTATTTTGAAAATGATTTTTGAAGATATAGAGAATGTAGAGATGAAAGGATTCCAAGAATCACAAAGTATCAAAAATATTTGGGTTGCACAAGCATTTGATTGCGTCAGTCCCCAAAATTTTAAAACACATTTTTGAGGCTCTTAAGTGTGTCAGATTTTGAATTTGATTCAGTCCAATTAGCCAGGGGTGTGATTTTTGCGCAAATTCGAGCACTTTGATTAATTTGGGTCAACAGCTATATAAGGGTCCAAGGGGTCATTTTTAATTCATTTGTGCTTTTTGTCTTCTATTGATTTGAGCTCTGAGAGAGACATGGCAGTTAGCGTGAGACATCATCGATTTGAGTGCTCTAAACATCATAGCCGCCCTGCAGACTATGGACCACCAGTGAGTTATTGATTCCTCTCTTTTGTACTTTCACTTTTACGCATTTTGAGGTCATTTATTGCATGTTTTAGCATTTTTTTAGTGGATCAAATATTTCTTTCGTGCAAAGATATTCTTTCTTCGCATGAAGAAATAGGGTGCGTTGTTTCTTCACGCGTGGCTGGAGAATTTTTGCACAGGAGGCATTGGATCTCGTGCAAAGAATGAGATTCTTTGCGCGAGTCAATTCATTTTTTGTGTGCGGAGGTCTTTTCTCGCGCGAGGATGAGAATTTTTGTGTGAGGCTAGAGATCTTCACATGAGACTTGGAGAACTTTGCACAAGATTTCTCGATCTTCATGCAAGATTTCAAGAAATTTTGCGCGAAATCCCGTGATAGTTATGCTGAAAAGTTTCAATTTTGCACTCAAAAATTGTATTTTAATTTGTTTTGATGCATCGTTTCGACTTAATGCTGATTGTTTCTTTTTTTGTTTCTTATTGTGCATGTAGGAGGTCTTTGGTGACATTTCATTCAGATCACACTATCCACCATATGGAGAGTTATTGCAGAGTCTTGATTACGCTGATCGGGCACACATTGCCCTATTGGGTTTGTTTTCTTTGTGCTGGATTCCAACCGTGATGGTGAATCATGACCTTCTCACTGCATTGGTTGAGCTTTTCCATTTAAAGATGAACACCTTCCACTTGTCGATGGGCAAGATGACTATCACTCCAGAGGACATATGGAAGATTTTGCAGATTCCTTTCCACGGCACCCAGGTTGTCTACGATACAGTGCCCCGAGCAGGGACAGAGGCATTGTCCATTGTATTTGGGAGGGAGCTACCTAGAGGAAGGGCTATCGGCTGGGATGAGCTGATGCACACTTATGGACCCATGCACAGGCTAGCATCAGTGTTGGTTATATTTTTGAGCTACTTCCTATGTCCTGATAGAGGACATCATGGTTTGGAGTACAGGTGGGGAGTCATGCTCCGCAGGATGCTAGAGGCACTTAAGATTTTTGGGTGGGGTCAGTGTATGCTGGCTCACCTTTTCCATGAGATGCACGAGGTCATCTTCCATGAGAAGAAGACCATGGCAGCCAGAGTTTATGTATTATAGATCTGGGCCTAGGAGCATCTTCTTGTATGTAGGTCAATCTTTGAGGATGCTCGAGAGCCCATGGAGCCTTATATTTGCAAATATCGAGGGCATATTACCCAGGCCCACTTGGGTAAGACAGAGCACTGGAGGATATGTCTTGATGACCTAGTGTTTATTGTATGGCAACCTTGGTGAGAGACAGAGGAAAAGGATGATGCTCTCAGAGAGTTACCATGGATGTTCAGTTCTCGACCTCTGGTGAGTAGGACGACATCAGTTATTGAGAGATTTGTGATATCACGGGTGTGGCAGCAGTATGGCCGACCACAGTATATTTTTGTCGAGTATTGCTCCTATGCCAAGTTGTAGAAGGATGTTGAGTGGGGGTGGCCAACCCAGATGGATCAAGGGCGATCCATGATAGACATTCACAGTTTAGCTGCAGTTCAGATGGACTACCTGCCAGAGGTAGCAGACATCGGGATGATTCTTGCATATCAGGCATTTTTTATCAGCCATCCATTCCCATGTTTTATAGATCCAGTGGGGATGGCAGGGCAGGTAGAGAGGCAGGCACCTCAGCAGTAGCAGGCACAACCATAGCCACCAGTTCAGCCACAACAGTAGTCACGAGTCTAGAACCAAGTTTAATAGATGCAGATTCCCCCACATTAGATGGGATCAGACCTAGGTGCTGGGGGTAGTAGGACTGGACAAAGTCAATGCCATAGGTAGAGGACAAAGGAGGAGGCCCCGCAGAAGGACACTCCATAGCAGCAGGTGCCACCATAGCCGCAGGCACCTCCATAGCAACAAACACCAGAGATGGTAGATGAGGACATGCCAGATCAGCTAGAAGGTGGGGTACATGACATGGTGTGGTAGTATTGAGAGTGGGTTTGTCAAGCCTCTCGATAGTTGAGAGAGTTACAGATTGCAGTGGTGGTCTGGGATGTGCAGCTGGTGGAGCAATAATGGGACACTGATCTTTGGAGAGAGCATGTCGAGACTGTAGAGCGAAGATTAGAGCTGACATAGAATGAGATCTGCTTTTAGTTAGCTTGGGTAGCATACTATTATGTGGCATATACAAGTGTAGTACCTGATGAGATACTTAAGGTGCAGCAATTTTTTTAGTATGCACGAGAGTCTAGGGGCGCACGACCTCCTGTTAGGACAAATATGCCACTGCCACCTTCACCACTTGCTGCCCCTGCTCCTCTTGGAGGTGAGGGTTCAAGACAAAGTTAGACGCTTTGTGCCTAATCTTTGATTATGATCCTTGGCTATGTATCGATTGGTGTTCCAGCACCACATGTATCATTTTTGATCGATTGTGCTTGAGTAGCGCCCATTTTTGTACTAACCCATTCTTTTGATATATATATATACAAGATCTTGAGCCGAGTATTCTTGTATACATGTCATTGTCTATTTTGTTTTACTTTGATGTACATGAGATGTATGTTGTACTTATATAGAATGCATATGTATGAACTGACATCTCACGTAGTGTTCTATGTTTTTTCTTGACAGTCACAGGTATTCCATTGAGGAGCGTGAATCAATGAACCAAATGCTTGTACAGTCATGGAGGAATCTGATGCATGTAGAGTATGAACAAAATGACCATCAAACTGCGTGCTTATGCAAATAAAGTGTGAAATGTAAGACTATTAAATGCAACCTTAGGTCTGGTTATCAAGCCTCGATATTTAATCATCACCAGATATAAAATAAAGCTCGTATGTTATACAATTCCCACTGACATTGCAATCATGGAAATATGAATATAACATACATTATTGGTTTGTCAGGATTACATGTAAGCATTTGAGGCACAAGAAGCCAGAATGACCACAACATTTGTCCCTTTTAATGTAGCAAGTTAACATAAGCATTAGAGCATAAACATTAGGATGACCTGAATGTTACTTGCATGATAGGCACACCAAACACACAGGAGATCCCTCTTATGCTAAGTATTCAGTATTCATTCTATCTACAATGACCCTTGCATTCATAACTTGAGACAAAAGTGTGCTAGATATACTCGCAGTGACCCGTACGTTCACTTAGCAAGACGAGTATCAGTATTTACTGTAGCATGAAGATTTTACTCCAAAAAACAAGGAGAAGAACCAAAGTTATTAGTGTATTCGTATAAAAGGAGTTGAGGTACACACAACCATCCAATATGAGATGGAGGTTCTTATAGTGGACACCCCTCTTATAGGAATAAATCAACTTATTAGAACTAGACAGTAAATAGAAAGCAAAGAAAAGATCATACCCCTAGTCATTACTTCTCTAGTCAAAAATGACATCATCGAATTGCTCGAGGAGATATGATAAAGAAAAAAACAAAGAAAAAAAAGAAAATGCTCAACATATCCAAACAATTATATCATTTTTGAGTTCAATGTTTTGGGATTGATGTCAAGTGTCAATGTATAGAATACATTTGAAAGAAATCTCTTCAGTAGGGTGATGACAGTAGGCAGACACAGCTAGAACGATTGGTGACTGAGGTCAAAAAGGAATCTTCATGATGAAGAAGGATTGAGTGATAATAGACAAACATAGCCAGGATGACTGGTGACTGACGCAAAAGAGATCTTCCATAAAGGAATTTGGAGACATGAACTTAGCAACAGTAACTGTTGCGAAAGAGATTCTATGAGGAGAATCTTGAAGAGAGTGTCACTAGCAATAGTAGGTAGATGCAGTGAGGACCACTAGTGACTGTCATGAAGGAGATTCTATGAGGAGAATCTCAAAAAGAGTGACACTAGCGATAGTAGACAGATGCAGTGAGGACCACTAGTGACTGTCGTGAAGGAGATTCTATGAGGAGAATCTCAAAAAGAGTGACACTAAGGGGGAACGCCCTCGAGCTGTGACAAGACTCAATCCATGGATACATGACTAGGAAAAGTTGGAAAGTAGGAAAGCAAAATCATGAAAGTGACTATACAGAATAGCCAGAAGATGTGCTACAAGATGGAGCATTGGGAACAAGAGGTGCTTGTTTACCAAATTTTCACCTTCTTGGTAAGATTTTTTTTTTTTTTTTTGCTACCATGATGCCTGTTTCTAGGTTTTCACCAATGGCACTTTTATGTTTTTTTCAATTTTTTTCTATTTTTCTCTTTTTGATTTTTTTTCTTGTATTTTTGATTTTTCACTTGTTTTTTGGTGTTACCAAGGTGCCTATTGCTAGGTTTTCACCAGGGTAATAGTTTTTTTTAGGACTTTTTCTGATTTTTAGATATTTTTTAGGAAATATAGATATGTACAGAGAGCTTGCTGAGATTAAATCAACTGTAAAACTACTTTAGGTGGAGAGTGTTGACAGGCTCTTTAAGCACTTCTCCTTTGGTTGTGGAAAGCTGATAAGCACCAGATCCATATACTGTAGTGATGATGTACGGACCTAGCCAGTTTGGTTCAAACTTTCCCTTTTGCATTCGTTGTTGTTGATTCTTAGGGTTCTCTCTCAAGACAAGGTCACCCAACTGGAAGTCACGTGGCCTGATCCTCTGATTGTAGCTTCATGCCATTCTTTGTTGATATGCTCGTAGATGATCACATGCCACTTGTCATCATTCTTCCAGTAACAAAAGCTCTTGAAGCCTAGCTATCTTGTAATCATCATTAGTGATAAGGCCTTTCTTAGAAATTGTCAAGGTAGGAATCTTGACCTCTATTGGAAGCATAGCATCCACCCCATACACCAACGAAAAACGAGTCATGCCTGTTGGAGTTCTAATGCTTGTCCTATATGTCCACAGAGCTGGGTTGATTTGGAGATGCCAGTCTCTCCCTGACTTACTGACTATGTGATGAAGAATTTTGAGGATTGCCTTATTGGATGCCTCAGCTTGGCCATTACCCTGGAGGTAATAAATGGAAGACCAATGTTTTGTGATCTTGAATTTCTTGCACAGTTTCTTAAGGTCTTTATTCTTGAACTATCCTCCATTGTTAGTAATGATTTAGGATGGTACACCATATCTACAAATGATGTAGTTTGTGATGAAAAGTGCTACAGTGTTGCCATCAGCAACTATGAGAGGGACTACCTCTACCCATTTCATGAAATAATTTGTAGTCGTGATAATGAACTTATGTCCATTGGAAGAGGTTGGGTAAATCTACCCCACCAAGTTGAAGGCCCATTGTTGAAATGGCCATGTTGTAGTAGAGGGAATCAACTCTCTGGCTGGAGTGTGAATGAGATTCTTGTGTAGCTAACACTACTTGTAGGACATAGCATACTTAACAACTTCTTGCTCCATTTTAGGCCAGTAGTAACTAGCATGAAGGAGTTTGTGAGCTAGTGTCAGGCCATTGGAATGAGATCCGCAAATGCCTTCATGAGCATCAATTAGTGCATATTTGGACTCGTTAGGTTCTAAACACCTAAGGAGTGTTCCGTCGAGACCTCTCCTATATAGATTGTCAACAATAATGACATAATGTGAAGCATTATAGATTAGGTAACGTTTCTCATTTTGGGTCAGATCTTTCAGAATAGTTTGATTATGAAGGTAGGAATAGATGTGATGGTAGCGAGATGATTCTTGTCCTATAATAGAATAGATCATCATGGAATTAGGTGTATCATAGGCTGGGTAGTGTAATGCTTCCACCAAGAACTCATGTTGGAGATCATTTTCTGGCATTTGTAGCAGGAAGGCCAGAGTGGCCATGGCATCAGCTACTTTATTATCTGTGCGTGGAACTTGTTGGAAGGTGATGTGTGCAAAATACTTCGTCAAGTCATCAACCATGCATTTGTAAGGAATTAGTTTCTCATCCTTTGTTTGATACACATCATTTACTTGTTTGATAACAAGGTGAGAGTCATTGAAGGTGTCCAACTGATCTACTCTCCATTCAGTTGCAATTTTCATACCATTGATCAAAGCTTCATATTCAGCAATGTTATTTGTACAAGGAAACATAATCTTGTATGCTTTGGGTAATGAGTATCTCTGTGGTGTAATGAAGAGTAATCTAGCACCTAATCCTTGTTGTATGAAGGACCCATCAAAGAACATAACCCATGTATGGTGTGTGAGTGTCAGAATTGACTCATCAGGGAAATCAATGTGAATTGGTAGAAGACTTTGTATGGGTGCCTCGGCCAGCTGGTCTGCAATTTCTTGTCCCTTTATAGCTTTGCATTCAACATATTGGATGTCAAACTCACTTAGTATCATGACCCATTTAGCCAATCTTCCTCTGAGAGCTGCCTTACTAAGCAAGTACTTTAATGGATCTATTTTAGCCACAAGCCATGTAGTGTGGGCAAGCATGTAGTGTCTCAACTTTTAGGAAGCAAAGACAACTGCCAAGCAAGCTTTCTCAATAATATTGTAGTTTTTCTCATAAGAGACCAATGTTTGGCTCAAGTAATAAATAGCTCTTTCTTTGTTGTCATTGTCTTCTTGAGCCAACAGGATTCCCAAAGATGTTTTAGTGGCAGAAATGTATAAAAGCAAAGGCTTCCCATTCATAGGAGGCATTAGGATTGGTGGATTGAAAAGATATTGTTTCATCTATGTTAAGCTTTTCTCATAATCCTGGCTCCAATTAAATTTCACACCCTTATGTAAGGTCTTTGTGAAGGGTTGTGATCTATCTGCCAATTGTGAAATAAACCTGCGAATAGATTGAAGCCTTCCCTATAGTCCTCTAATCTGACTGATGTTTCAAGGTGGTGGCATGTCCATTATTGCTTGCACTTTTTCTAGATCTACTTCAATTCCCTTTGTAGAAACAATATATCCCAACAATTTCCCTGATGTGACACCAAAAGTGTATTTCTTAGGATTGAGCTGAAGATTGAATTTTTCCATATGATCTGGGATGGGACCCAAATCTTGTAGATGAGTATTGCATTTAGCACTTTTGACTAAGGTATCATCAACGTAGTCCTCCATGGTTCTATGCATCATGTCATGGAAAATTGTAGCAACAACCCGTTGATATGTAGCACCAGCATTCTTTAAACCAAATGGCATCACATTCCAACAAAAGTTTCCTCATGCACATGTGAAAACCATTTTCTCCTGGTCTTCTGGCACAATTTTTATCTAATTGTATCCAAAAAAACCATCCATAAGTGAGTACATCTCATATCCAGCCGTCATGTCTATGATCATATCAATATTAGGGAGCAGAAAGTCATCTTTAGGACATGCCAAGTTAAGATCACGAAAGTCTATACAAACTCTAATAGATTTATCATGCTTGGAAATAGGAACAATATTGGATATCCATTTAGTATAGTCAATTGCACAGATGAAACCAACCTTTAGAAGTTTCTCCAATTCGGCTTTGACGAGCAATGCAACGTGAGGGTGCATTTTCCAAAGCTTCTGTTTAACTGGTTTGATGCTTGGTGCTATGGACAAGTGATGCATGATAAGATCAGGATCCAATCTTGGCATGTCAGAATATGTCCAGACAAAATTTATTTTCTTTTCCTTGAAAAAGGCAATGAATTGTTCCTTCTCTTCAGGTGACAATGACTGCGCCAGATGTATCACATGAGGATGTTGTTCTATGCTTAGGTTAATTGGCTTCATCGGCTCTATTAACACTAATGATCTCTCCTGAAAGTGACTGGGAAAGACATCAAATATCTCATCTGCAAGTGCCTCAGAGAGGTTTTCACCCTTGGATACATCTTTTTTTTTTACTTTTTTGGGATCTGACATTGCTACAATGTGGTTTTCACCATCGGACCTCTTGCACTTTTTCTTTTTTATTATGTGATTGAGATATTTGATGTCGGCCTCAATCATGTTGATACTCTGCTCATTGGTGGAAGATGTTACAAGTTCAATAGTGTTTAGGTAACAGGTGAGAGCATAGTCATTCTGGAATGTGAGGACTTCGTTAGATGCATTGGGGTTCCAGTCTATAAGCTCGGGATGTGCAAGTGAGAGAGTAGTGGCTGGTTCAATTGTGTTCACAATATAGTCATTAAGTGCATGGCCCAACAATTTGAAACCTATGGCAATCTCGCCCACAAGTGTGTTCAAACACCTCAAAATACTAATGTCAAGAATTGATGACTCTAGGACACTAGTTGGATTAGACCCTTGTGACCTAACCCTAGACGTTTCACCCACTTTGATTTGATTTTCATAGACATGCACTTGGTCAATGTCTTTATCAGTAGTAGCTTCTAAAAAATTATCAAACTGATATTCATGAGAGTCGGTGCTACATGGTGAGAAACTATAGAACTCCCCAATAGTGATAGGGACATGCTCTCCTTCAACCTCTAGATTCTTACAAAAATACTCAATATGACATGACTGACTAGATTCCCCCTTTTCTGAATGATATTTGAGTTGCTCAGTATTGTCCTTAGAAGAATCACTAGTATCATCCACAGTGCTAAGACATAGCACAAATTCATCTGGCTCAGCAAAGAATTTAGTGAGATCATAAGGAATAGGATGAGGGTAGGAATCATCATCATCCGATTCTTCCTCCTGAGTATCTAACTTAGCTTGTGACTCATTTTTAGATAAACTTTTAGGTTTGGGGATGAATTGATTTGATCCCAAATGGAAAGGGACCTTCTTAAACCCTAGGCTAGTTGTATCACTGTTGCTTCAAGCTTTTTCTTTGATAGCATGAATTAGGCCATTGTTATTGCACCCAATAGGGCTAGTTCCCTTATAACCAAAATGCTTCATAAGCCTAAGACTAGGTCCATATTTCTTAGGAGTGATTTCTCGAGCTTGTTCTGTTAGGTCCACTGGAGCCTCTTCTTTGTAAAGCCATGCAGTAATGGCTTTATTTTCAATTTCATCTTCTAAGGGAACTGTAGCCTTAATGAAAGCACCATTATACTTGGTCTGAGGTGTCAGCACAAATGGCTTCTTTACCTCTGAGAGTCTGCCATAATGTCGAGAGGACTAGGAGAGATGTTAATGATAGCACTAGTTCAATGTGGTACTCTCCCATACTAGTTTCTTTTAATTTGAATGACTACTCAATTTGTTTTAGCTTATTGTCATGACAATCAGTAGACTCACGGTTAGCAGGGACAAAAGTTTCAACAGCTTTGAGCATATTGTAGGTGTAGCTAGTAGTGGCAGGAATAGTAACTTTGGAGCCATGAAATGGGAATTTGATGTATTGGTGGTATGTGGATGGCACAGTATGCATCTCATGTATCCATGGCCATCCCAAAAGAATGTTGTAGGCCAAGGGAATGTCAAACACTTGACAAGTGACATCCCTTTCAATAGGACCGACGCAAATTGGTAAAACCACAAGACCTAGTGACTTTCGTTCCACTTCATCATATGCTTTAATAGTGATCTTTTGTCAAGGATCAACTAAGTCCTGAAAATAATCCAATTGTCTAAGCAGCGCAGCAGAGACAATATTTAAGCTAGTGCCATTGTCAATGAGTACCCGATGAACACATGTCTGGTGGATCATAACCTCAATGTGTAGAGGGTGATTGGGTCGATGATTTAGCGAGTTATCATCCTCCTTGAAGAAGGTCATAAGATAAGGTGAGTTCAGGTGACCTACCATGGATTGAAATCGCTCAAGATCAAGATCTTGAGGAATTTTTTCCTCAGTGAGGGCTTTGTCTAGAATTTTCCTATGAGTAGGTGAGATTTTAAGCAGGTCAAAGATGGAAATATGAGAATTAGTTCATTTCAACTGATCGAGAACACTATAACTAGCTACAGTCAAGTTCGTTGTGTGTTTTGCACCTTTACCAGATGGACCAGCAAGGGCTTTGTCTTTGTGTTGTTCAAGATTTGAAGTAGGAGGTGCAAGGCCTTTGAGCACCAACTTTACATGAGAGTGAGTAATAATGTTAGCACAGTGTTGTGAAGATTCATTATCCATCTTATTGGACGTAGGGCCTCTCAAGACAAATGGTGTCTTGGGTTTTTCATTATCTTGCTTGCCCTTTATGGTAATAATATCGCAATATTTAGAATCTACAGGTTCAACCATGTGAATGACATTGTCATAATTAGAATATGTATAGTTGACCTTATTGTAGGTTTCTGGTTTCGAAGTCTCTCCTTTTTCATAAGCTGGGAAAGCCTCTTTGAATGCCTTATAGTCTGAGTTTTGTTATGTCCATCTACCACAAGATCACCAGCATCAATCATGTCCTGGACCCTATGATGCAAGTTTATACAGTTGCTGGTTTTGTGTCCCTTGTTTTAGTGATACTCACAAAATGAGGTCTCATTCCACCATGGTGGACGTGGTTGTGGATCATAGGGATGAGGGTTATCCATTGGTGAGATAAGCTTCTATTGTAGCAATGTTTTGTAAACCACATCCAAAGGTGCTCCCAAAGGCGTATACTCTTGCTTAGGTCGTGTTGTTCATGATTTTCTCGATTTGTTCCCAGATGTCTTATTGTCAAGGGGAGGCTTGTCAAGGGGAGGCTTCTCAGCATTTTTGGCTACTTTGAGGCATCTTATGAGATTAAATGTTGTTTTAGCGAGTTTGGGTGTGACATTGTCAACAACCCCATCATGTACTATTTCTTGGTTCTTGTTGACATGTTTGGTTTTATCCCTGTTGGAAGTGGAACCTTATTTTGTGTCTCTTTGAAGAGTGAGCTCACCTTTCCTAACCATAAATTCTTCAATACGGATAGCCTATGTAATCATGTCTTCAAAGGTACGTGGACCTTGTAGTTGGACTCTATACCCAGAATCAGGTAAGAGGTTATCAGTGAAAATGTCAAGCTTCTCTATTTCTGGGATTTTACGGGAATACTTAGTGTATAGTTGTGTCCACCATTGGAAGAAAGTGAGAAAAGGCTCACCAACCTTCTATTTAAGGTTGCATAGATCTCAAATATTTACAGGATGTTGAATGTTATGAGAATATTGCTCAACAAATGAATTGGCAATTTCGTCAAACATCTTGATATCAGGAGGTAAATGTGAGAACCACTCCAAAGCCTAACCACCTAGGCTTCTAGGGAATAAACGCATGAGGTATGTTTGATTGTGTATAAACTCCATAGACAGAGAATCAAATTTTTGAAAGTGAACTTGGGGATCAGTAGTACCAAAGTACTTGTCATATCTAGGTAGTTCTACGCCTCGTGGGAAAGGTGGCATGTTTATACTTTTTTCAAATGGAAATGAACAAAGAGCATCCAATGTGTATGTCTTTGTGGGTTTCTCTTTCTCTTGCATCATCTGAGCCAATTGGTCTTGCATAATTTTCAATTATTTTTGGAGTTTGGAAGTCTCAGTTTCTTCTTTAGTTTTGACAATGGTTTGTACATTGAAATGTGAAGGTAACTTTTCTCCCTCTTGGAAAAGTTTGAGAAAGTATTTTTATTTCTCTTCGTTGATTAGGATTCCCATGACCTTCTAAAAGTTTTTGTTTCTTTGACATTTTGCTATGTGTTTAGGGAGGATTTCCACCTCTTCCTATTACTTATCAGTGTCATATTCTTTCTCTTTCTCTTTGTCATCCCTAGGTGGTTCTTGATATCAACTATGACTACCATGTTCAGGTTCACGATTAGTCATTATAAGAATGTGTTTAATTTCCATATGTTGTGTTTCAAAAGGGTCTCTGAAGAAAGGATCATACATTGTATTTGGGAATGCAGGACCTCTACCTATCTTAGTATCCTCTTGGTAAAAAGGATTCCTAATTTCTTGCAAATTGAAAATTTTTTGTTGAACTCGAGATGACCTGGCAAGTGAGGGAGATCGTGAAGATGCCTCACTAGCCAAACTAGATACAGATTGTGTAACAAAAGGTAAGTGACCTCTACCATGATTATGACCCCCAGCATGACCATGTCTAAGGTTATCGAGATAAAAACATGTTGCTACTTCTAGTTGTGACAGTCATAGACAATGACAAGAAGCTATAACCTAAACAAGGACTAAACTAAGACTGAGTCTCAAAAAGGAAAAGATAATAGTAAGAATGTTGTTCACTAAGGCACAAATGGTCTGATTTAAAGGCTAGAACAGCCAGAGATTATGACCAATGCAACACAAAGTATGACAAGCAGTAAGATAAAGACCAAAAAAATTACTTATGAGACAAGACTAGTCAAGGTGTAAGACACAAGTCTTTAGCTAAGCGAAGTGTCACTGTTTTAGGATTGTTTGCAGACAGAGAGTGATAAACCAATGCAGAAAAAGGAAACGTGTAGGCCGCAGATAGCTAAAATAGACCCAAATTGGTAATGCTGACACAAGATCTCGTGCAAAAAACCTTTACGGGTCGTGTGAAGAAGTTTTACAGCCGTGTGAAGAAGTTTTCATCTCACACAAAGTTCAGTCACAATAGTTTAATTTCGTGCGAGAACATAATAATTTTGCACGAGGACCATATGATTTTGCACGAGAGCAAAATGATTTCTCATGAGAACGTAGACCAATTTTACAACAGCAACTAATTTTGACAAATTTTGATCGTTTCAATAACCAAGCAAATAAATAGGCACGTAGAATAGCAAGCAAGTGATTTCAAGCACATCTGAAAACAATGAGCAAGGGAAAAAGTAACCTTGAGCATGAACAATCAAGTGACTTAGTTTGTGCTAATCCCCAGGAGAGCTATTTATGTATGTTTTCAAAGAGTTTTGCAATCATTGCACACATTCCTAGAAAATGAAAAGTTTGGCCTCTCTAAGGTTTTTAGTAATGTTTTGACTCTGTAACTTTTATGACTCACAGGGGTGACCTCCAATTCTGACGCACTGAGGTTTCAACATAGTCCAAGAACTTAATCTTCAAGAGCTACTAGGGAGATCTGACAACTCATAATGAACCACACCCATGGAGATTTGTTCCACAAAGACATTTATATAGCGGTTGTCACTACCACGTCAAAAATGGCTATTATCGCTCGAGGTTTTGTCAACATAGTTTTCCCTGTAGAGGAGGGATTGTCTACTATGGTTAACCTTCTTTAAAGGTGATTGACTCACAATAGTGTACCACAAGGGGACTTAGCTTCCCAATTCAAGGTCTTGACACCTTTTCACTTTTAGCCCAATCAAAGTAGATAGATTAATCTGACACGCTAAACTAAGAGTATCTCTTAAAGATCTATGATATCAACTCCCAGTGATCTATCAACTTCTTTGAAGAAAGGATGCCTCAATCAACAAGTTGAAGATTCATCTATCTGCAAGATGCTCAAAGTATCCTCCCCACCTATAAGGAATCCGTCATAGAGAGGAGTTTCACTAGGAACCCACTCTCTCAAGATTCATGAATAGTGTTCATGGGGGTCTAATTACTATGTGTGTACAGATGTTAATTTTTGAAAGAAAATCTATCCAAAAGCAATCAAAGAGCACAAAGTGGTACACTTAACACTTTAACTAATGTGAGGTGAGTCCAAAGATGTGGAACATTTAACCCCTTGCACAAGCCAAAACGAGTCCACAACTCAGAAACTAGTGAGTTCTAGAAAGCACAAAAAGGTTGCCTAGTGGAGCATTTAACACATCTTTCCTGTAGATCCCTCCCCTTTAACCTAGCGCTGATCTTTCAACCATAGGGTGAAATGAGGGGCCGACGGATTAGCAAGTCTAATAACCCAAGATAGCTAATTAGATCTATCACTAGTAACTAAGCCTACTAGATGAAACTAATAGAGATCACAACCTAGTATCAAATTATGCATGTGTTGTAAAATGAGAACATGGAAGGAAACACACACAAGCTTGACATGAGAGATGTTTGTTTTCGGTCCAAATGAAGTGTTATTAGTCAAAGAGAATTACCTAGTAATCCTCACAATGCACTTAGTAGATGTTTTACCAATTTTTAGCAACTCTATCATGCTTTTCCAATTGTCCTAAAAACTATTGTTATGTTGTTCCAAAAAATAAAAAAACACAGAAAAACTAGAAATAGTGAGCAGTTAGTAAAAAAATAGAAAACACAAAAATCAATGCAAAAAAATAGCATCTGTTAGCAGAGTCTCGCGCAAAATTCCTAATAGTCCGTGTGAAGAAGTTTTATGACCCGCGTGAAATTATATTATGGCTTGTGCAAAGAAATAGGTGCCATGCAAAGTTTTTTGTGCTTAGGCACTTTCTCAAGTGGTATGGAAACAATCTTGGCACGAAGATTCTGGATCCTTGAGTGAAAATGAATAGTCTTGCATAAAGATTCTCAAATCTGTACAGAACAGTATGAACAGAGAACAAATAATTGATTAAAAAAATGAAGAAAGAGGCCAAAAAAATTGATTTTCCCTACCCCATGGTGGCCTCTAGAAATTTATGTGTGAATATGCGGCCTCTGCTAACACACACACTTCAACACGCTCTTTATTTGCGGATTCATCTCGAGATGAACATTGGACTATTCATCCAAAAATCAGCCGGCAAGGTGACCTATTGCCTTCTATCTGGTAGATATCCTCAAATTTGAGGTGTTAAGCAACCAGACCCTCTAAGAATGAATGATTTAAGAAATGAAATTAATCTATATGATTATGCAGACTAATCTAGAATGAGAAATGCATTCTAATCTAAGAACAAGTAAAGGAAACTAGATTAATCATATGCATATTATGCTAAATGAAATTAAGCTAAGGATGAAAATGTATGTAAAATATGAGCAAATGTGAGCAAACGTGAGTATGAATTCCTGCAGCAATTTGATGCAAATTCCAAATTCATCCTCTCCCAAAATGAAAAGATGAGGGTCTCTTAAATAGACTTTCCTGGAATCCATCAATGGTTGAGATCGATTTCAATCAATGGTCTGGATTAAAGGTGAAGTTCATTCATAAAGGAAGATTCCCAAATTAAAGGGAGTTAACTAATTAAATTTGAGTAGAATAAGGAGTTAACTAATTTAATTTGAGTAGAATAAGGAGTTAACTGATTTAATTCCTTTTTGATCAATAGTGAACTGGAAATTTTCTTTTTTTGAACTAAAGAGAGATTTTGGTGAGATATTTAATTTAATAAAATGAGATATGCTCTCATAATTACCTTTTCTATTTAATGAAATAATCTTTTAATTAATTAGAGACACTTTTCTTATTTAATTAAATAACTTCATTTAATTAATTAGGAATGGCTTCCCATTTAATTAAATAATTTTGTTTAATTAATTAGAAGTAAGTACTCTATTTAATTAAATAATTTCGTTTAATTAATTAAAATAAGCACATTTATTAAATTAAATAAATTTAATTCTATAGTACATTAGCCTTAAGATATAATTTAATTTAATTAAAGTATAAATACTTAGTAATTAAATTAAATAGTAGTCAATAGGTTTAATGTGACTAATATGAGTAAATACTACAAGAATTAAATAATGAGCATGATGAATGCAGATTAGGGTTCTTTGCATTTGACAATTAAGTCAAGTAGTGAGTAGCTACATGAGAATTTGCCTCATGGAATAGGACTTTAGAATTAATTTAGAATAGACCAAAATTGGTATCATGGCAATGAGCCAAATTTGGGGTATTAAAGGTCAAAGGGGGCCATAGGGTGACCTATGACCCCCTTTGACCCATGAAATGATGACATATGTCCCTAGGAGTCCTAGAACCCCTAAAGACATATTAGAATAGTTGTTATGGGTTGAAGGGGGTCATAGGTTGACCTATGACCCCCTTTGACCCATTAAATGATGACATATGTCCCTAAGGTTCTTAGAACCCCTAGGGACATATTATAATTGTTCATATGGGTCAAAGGGGGTCATAGGGCGATCTATGACCTCTTTTGACCCATTAAATGATAACATATGTCCCTAGGGGTCCTACGACCCCTAGGGACATATTAGAATTGTTCATATGGGTCAAAGTGGGTCATAGAGTGACCTATGGCCCCCTTTCACTTATTAAATGATGACATATGTCTCTAGGGGTCCAAGGACCCCTAGGGACATATTAGAATTGTTCATATGGGTCAAAGGGGGTCATAGGGTGACTTATGACCCCCTTTGACCCATTAAATGATGACATATGTCCCTAGGGGTCCTAGGACCCCTACAGACATATTAGAATTATTTATATGGTACAAGAGGATCATAAGTTCACCCTATGACCCCCTTTGACCCATTAAATGATGACATATGTCTTTCGGCATCCTAGGACCCCTAGGGATATATAAGAATCGTTCATATGGGACAAAGGGGGTCATAGGGTGACCTATGACCCCCTTTAACCCATTAAATGATGACATATGTCCCTAAGGGTCCTAAGACCCCTAGAGACATATTAGAATCATTCTTATGGGTTGAAGGGGGTCATAGGTTGACTTATGAACCCTTTTGACCTATTACATGATAACATATGTCCCTAGGGGTCCTAAGATCCCTAAGGACATATTAGAATCATTCATATTTGTCAAAGGGGGTCCTAGGTTGAGCTACGAACCCCTTCAACCCATTACATGATGACATATGTCGCTACAGGTCCTCGAACCCCTAAGCACATATTAAAATTATTCATATGGGTCAAAGGGGATCATAGGTTGACCTATGAACCTCTTCGACCCACTACATGTCGACATATGTCCCTAGGGTCCTAAGACCACTAGTTATATATTAGAATGGTTAATATGGGTCAAAGGAGGTCATAGGGTTACCTATGGCCCCCTTTGATCCATTAAATGAGAATTGTTCATATGGGTCAAAGGGGGTCATAGGTCAAATTTAATGATGACATATGTCCCTAGGGGTCCAAGACCCCTAAGGACATATGAGAATTGTTCATATGAGTCAAAGGGGGTCATAGGGCCCGTTGACCCATTAAATAATGACATATGTCCCTAGGGGTCTTAGGACCCTTAGGGACATATTAGAATCATTCTTATGGGTTGAAGGGGGTCGTAGGTTGACATCTAACCTCCGTTGACCCATTAAATGTCGACATATGTCCATAGGGCTCATAGGACCCCTAGAGACATATTAGAATTGTTCTTATGGATCGAATGGGGTCATAGGTTAACTTATGACCCACTTTGACCTATTAAATGATGACATATGTTTCTAGGGGTCCAAGGATCCTTAGCGACATATTAGAATCGTTCTTATGGGTCGAAGGGGGCAATAGGTCCCTTTGATACATTAAATGATAACATATGTCCCTAGGGGTCTAAGAGGACAAATTAGAATTGTTCATATGGGTCAAAGGGGGTCATAGGCCATTGAATGATGACATATGTCTCTGGGGGTCCTAGGACCCATAGGGACATATTATAATTGTTCATATGGGTCAAAGGGGGTCATAGGGTGACCTATAGCCCCCTTTGATCCATTAAATGATGACATATGTCCCTAGGGGTCTTTGGACCCCTAGGGACATGTTAGAATTGTTCATATGGGTCAAAGGGGGTCATAAGGTGACCTATTACCCTGTTTGACCCATTAAATGACAACATATGTTCCTAGGAGTCCTAAGACCCCTAGGGACATATTAGAATTGTTCATATGGTAAAAGAGGGTCATAGGTTCACCCTATGAACCCCTTTGACCCATTAAATCACAAGATATGTCTGTAGGTGTCCTAGGACTCTTAGGGACATATTAGAATCATTTATATGGGTCAAAGGGGGTCATAGGGTGACCTATAACCCCCATTGACCCATTAAATGATGGCATATGTCCCTAGGGGTCCAAGGACCCCTAGGGACATATTAGAATTGTTCATATGGGTGAAAGGGGGTCATAGGTCCTTTGACCCATCAAATGATGACATATGTCTCTAGGGGTCCTCGAACCCCTAGGGACATATTAGAATTGTTCATATGGTCAAACCTTTGACCCATTAAATGATTACATATGTCCCTAGGGATCCTAGGACCCCTAGGGACATATTATAATCATTCATATGGGTCAAAGGAGGTCATAGGGTGACCTATGACCCCCTTTAACCCATTAAATCATGACATATGTCCTTAGGGATCCTAGGACCCCTAGGAACATATTAGAATGGTTAATATGGGTAAAAGGGGGTCATAGGGTGACCTATAACCCCCTTTGAACCATAAAATGGTGACATATGTCCCTATGGGTCCAAGAACCCCTAGGGACATATTAAAATTGTTCATATGGTTCAAAGGAGGTCATAGAGAGACCTATGACCCCTGTTGACCCATTAAATGATGACATATGTCCCTAAAGATCTTAAGACCATTAGGGGCATATTAGAATTGTTCATATGGTCAAAGAGGGTCATAGGTTCATCCTATGACCCCTTTTGACCCATTAAATGAAGACATATGTCCTTAAGGGTCCTAAGACTGCTAGGGACATATTAGAATCATTCATATGGGTCAAAGGGAGTCATAGGGTGACCTATGACCCCCATTAACCCATTAAGTGATGACATATGTCCCTAGGGGTCCTAAGACCCCTAGGGACGTATTAGAATGTTTAATATGAGTCAAAGGGGGTCATAGGGTGACCTATGACCCCTTTTGACCCATTAAATGATGACATATCTCCCTAGGGGTCCAAGGACCCCTAGGGGCATATTGGAATTTTTCATATGGGCCGTTGACCCATTAAATGACAACATATGTTGCTAGGGGTCCTAGGACCCATAGGGACATATTAGAATGGTTAATATGGGTCAAAGGAGGTCATAGGGTGACTTATGCCCCCCTTTGACTCATTAAATGATGACATATGTCTCTGGGGGTCCAAGGACCCCTACGAAGATATTAAAATTGTTCATTTTGGTCAATGAGAGTCATAGGTTGACCTATGACCCCCTTTGACCCATTAAATGATGACATATGTCCCTAAGGGTCCCAGGACCCTTAGGGACATATTAGAATTGTTCATATGGGTCAAAGGGGGTCATAGGGTGACCTATGACCCCTTTTGACCCATTAAATGATGAGATATGTCCCTAGGGGTCCTAGGACCCCTAAAGACATTTTAGAATTGTTCATATGGTCAAAGGAGATCATAGGTTCACCCTATGACTCCCTTTTACCCATTAAATGATGACATATGTCCTTAGGGGTTCTACGACCCCTAGAGAAATATTAGAATCATTCATATGGTCAAAGGGGGTCATAGGGTGACCTATGATGCCCTTTAATCGATTAAATGACAACATATGTCGTTAGGGGTCTTAGGACCACTAGGGACATATTAGAATGGTTAATATCGGTCAAAGGGGGTCATAGGTCACCCTTTGACCCATTAAATGATGACATATGTCCCTAAGGGTCAAAGGACCCCTAGGGACATATTAGAATTTTTCATATGGGTCAGAGGGAGTCATAGGTCTTTGACCCATTAAATGATGACATATGTCCCTAGGGGTCTTAGGACCCCTAGCGACATATTAGAATCATTCTTATGGGTTGAAGGGGGTCATAGGTTGAGCTATGACCCCCTTCGACCCATTACATGATCACATATGTCCCTAGGGGTCCTAGGACCCCTAAAGACATATTAGAATCATTCTTATGGGTCGAAGGGGGTCATAGGTTGACCTATGACCCTCTTTGACCCATTAAATGATGACATATGTTCTTAGGGGTCCTAGGATCCCTAGAGACATATTAGAATCATTCTTATGGGTGGAAGGGGGTCATAAGTTGACCTATGACCTCCTTGGACCCATTAAATGATGACATCTGTCCGTAGAGGTCCTAGGACCCCTAGGGACATATTAGATTTGTTCAAATCAGTCCAAAGTTTTGAACTATTAAATGACGACATATGTCCCTAGGGGTCCTAGGACCCCTACGGAGATATTAGAATTGTTCATATGGGTCAAAGGGGGTCATTGGGTGACCTATGGCCCCCTTTGACCCATTAAATGATGATATATGTCCCTAAGGGTCCAAGGACCCCTAAGGACATATTTGAATTGTTCATATGGATCAAAGAGGGTCATAGGGTGACCTATGACCCCCTTTGACCCATTAAGTGATGACATATGTCCCTAAGAGTCCTCAAACCCCTTGAGATATATCAAAATTGTTCATATAGTCAAAGGCGGTCATAGGGTGACCTATGACCCCCTTTTATGCATACAAATGATTCTAATATGTTCCTAGGGGTCCTCAGACCCTTAGGGACATATGTCATGATTTGATGGGTCAAAGGGGATCCTATGACCACCTTTGATGCATTAAATGATGACATATGTCCTTAGGACCTCTAGGGACATATTAGAATGGTTAATATGGGTCAAAGGGGGTCATAGGGTGACCTATGACCCCCTTTGACCCATTAAATGATGACATATGTCCTTAGGGGTCCAAGGACCTGCAGGGACATATTAGAATTGTTTATATGGGTCAAAGGGGGTCATAGATTGACCTATGACCCTTGTTGACCTATTAAATGATGACATATGTCCTTAGGTGTCCTAGGATCCCTAAGGACATGTTAGAATTGTTCATATAGTCAAAGGGGGTCATAGGTTCACCCCATGACCCCCTTTGACCCATTAAATGATGACATATGTCCCTAGGGGTCCTAGGACCCTTAGGGACATATTAGAATCATTCATATGGGTCAAAAGGGGTCATAGGGTGACCTATGACCCCCTTTAACCTATTAAATGATGACATATGTCCCTAGGGGTTCTAGGACCCCTAGGAACATATTAGAATTGTTAATATGGGTCAAAGGTGGTCATAGGGTGACCTATGACCTCCGTTGACCCATTAAATGATGACATATGTCCCTAGGGGTCATAGGACCCCTAGAGACATATTAGAATGGTTAATATGGGTCAAAGGGAGTCATTGGGTGACCTATGACCCCTTTTGACCCATTAAATGATGATATATGTCCCTAGGGGTCCAAGGACCCCTTGGAACATATTAAAATTGTTCATATGGGTCAACAGGGGTCATAGGGTGACATATGACCCCTATTGACCCATTAAATGATGACATATGGACATATTAGAATAGTTAATCTGGGTCAAAGTGGGTTATAGGGTGACCTATGACCCCCTTTGACCCATTAAATGATGACATATGTCCCTAGGGGTCCTAGGACCCTTAGGAACATATTAGAATTGTTCATATATGTCAAAGGGGGTCATAGGATGACATATGGCCCCCTTTGACCCATTAAATGATGACCTATGTCCCTAAGGGTCCAAGGACCCCTAGGGACATATTAGAATTATTTATATGGGTCAAATGGGGTGATAGGGTGATCTATGACCTTCGTTGACCCATTAAATGATGGCATATGTCCCTAGGGGTCCTAGGACCCCTAGGGACATATTAAAATGGTTAAAATGGGTCAAAGAGGACCCTATGACCCCCTTTGACCCATTAAATGATGACATGTTCCTAGAGGTCCTAGGACCCCTAGAGACATTAGAATCATTCTTATGAGTTTAAGGTGGTCATAGGTTGACCTATGACCCCCTTTGACTCATTAAATGGTGATATATGTCCCTAGGGGTCCTATGACCCCTAGGGACATATTAGAATTATTTATGTGAGTCAAAGTGGTTCATATTATGACTTATGACCTCCTTTTACCCATTAAATGATAACATATGTCCCTAGGGGTTGGAGATAGAATCCATGAGGATAGTAACAAAGTGAAGTGCTAGTTATCAAAGATTATGAATTTGTGAATGACTTGGTGGTTGGGGATAGAATCCATGGTTGAGTAGTGGAGTCCTTAACTATGTTGAGATTAGATTTGAAGCCAAGAGTTAGTTTCAAGGTTGAAGGTGGACTTTAAAATTAGATTTGGGCTAATCTGAACCTTGTGTAGGAGATTAACAAGTATGTTGATGTCATGATAGCACTTGAAATTATACATTGCATCCAAATTTGATAATAAAGGTTGTTAAAATTTTATTAAAAAATTATTGCATTTGAATCGAATGTAACAAACATAATCAAACTTAATCATATTCCATAAACATGAACAATACACATGATCCACAATAAATTGAACAATACTAGATACTAAATTAATATGTATATCATTGTGCACATAAAAAAAAAAAAATCAAAATACATGTATCCATAGACAAAAATTTACACAAATATATATCAAAGATTATGTATCCATAGACAAAGTACTCTAATATATATCAAAATACATAGATCCATATACAAAATGTGGCTGATCATGCCATCAAAATGTGTATAATGTCAATGTTTTTGTATATAATGTGGCATATTCCATCTCAAAATATATCATGATGCCTCCTATGAAAACTATACTATCCTAGGGTGTTGGTGGATGATCTAAATGCAGTCTTTTCATTGCACTAGGTGGATCAGATGCCTCCTACATAAACAAAAAAAGAAAACCCAAAGTTAGACTACTAAATTTATATGATTCTATGTATCTAACATTGAATTACTCAAATTCATAATGATCTTTTTTTTAATGGAGATTAATACTATCAAAATTTAATAATAAATACCTCTCTCATCGACCTCTTGTGCCGATTAAGAGTCCTCTCTGATTATGGGCTGTATATGTTCAAATACCTTTGTCAGATGAATCTAAAATTTAAACTATAACATTATAATTCATAGCATGCTAAATTTATAACATATTTAATCATGAATTCAAACTACAACTTACTATTGTAGGCTCCTCCTCAGGAGTGAGTGGCCACATCATCAAATCTACATAACTCTCCCGTGAGACCTCATGTGCACTAGGAGTCTCCTATGAGATACAAAATAGAAGTTGTTAATATCACAAAAATTAGTTTTGAATTTATTTATGAAGATAAGGATACTAAAAAATAAATGATACTTATACATACAATGGGGCTCTCAGTGCAAATGGAAATCCCTGATGGTCTACGACGTGAAATCTGTATAGGCTCATCACCAGTAGTGATGCCCTATATACAATAAAGAATGCAATTAAATGGAATTACCACAAACATTTTACAAGAATGCATCGATATTTAATCAAATAGAAAGTACCTAATTACCTTTCCTTTGCCAATGCATGTTGGCTTACCCTCCGCACTTTGTCCCTCCGAGATAAGTGCTACCTGCAAGATAAAAGAAAGATTAGCAACCATATATGCTACAATATCAAATAGAAAAAAAAATGCGAACTCAACATTATGTACCATAGATGTCTCAAGGCCAAATGAAATGATTGAGAGCGTGGCATCATCAATCTATCTAAGCTCCTCCTCATTCATCAACTAAACATGAATGAAGATCACATACATATAAAATTCAATATGGCTTAAAAATTAAAATTACTCTGTTATAAAAATTAACTTTAAATCACATATGTAATAATAAAAATTATATACACGTACCAACACCGAAGGAGTCCATGCCTCTACATTCCCCTCCTCTCTCGCATTAGGGTCTGTAGCCTTTATGTGTGTGTCTATTGTATCCTCATCTAATACAAAATGATACTCAGGAAGATCACCTATGGGACCCAAGAAAATATTCTTGCACATAATGCAAGTGTGAGGCACACAAACATGTGATGAGCTAGCCAATCATGAACTAGCACTAGCATCATCAACACGAGGAGGTAGGATTGACCTAGCCTGAGATATCATTAGGCTACTCAGCCTATGAATGGCTCTAATAGTCTGAGAGCTAGCCTCTATCATAATATTTGGATGCTACACTCGAGGAGGAGGGGAGATATTAGTGGGGGAGGAAAAAAGTGTCAGATTTCTTCCATTGGGAAGAGGGTCTATCCTGAGGAACTCCTAGTCCTAAGCCCATGTTGGGTTTCATGCTCCAATAGTTCACTTTAAGTTTCAACACAAATTCAGCATATAATTTTCTAAGGAAATAAAATGGTATGTCTAAATTGCCATGTGGAGGGATATCAAAGACCATCCACCAACGATCCCAAAAGTTTGCACGTATGGCATCATTTGTGCACCATTTAATCGATAGTTAGGATTTTTTGGGTCAACTAGTAAACTCATTTTTGGGTTCGCAAAAAGGCTAGCCAAATTGTCTTTGCTTAGGTTGAGGGTTACAACCTCATCATAATCCAAACCATCATCAAACATCTCGTGCATTTGATCACACCAATGAAGAGCAACATTTTGTTGGTTTGTAAGGGTTTCAATGTTATCCACTATGGTGTTTAATGTGGATAACATAAGAGCCAATGCGGGTACATTATTATATGTTCTATGAAAACCTCTCAACTTGGTGAAATTTTCATTTATCAAATCCTTGATTTGAGGAGGGTTTTGAGGGGGTAGAGGGTCATTTGGTGGACAATTTTGTGGGGGTACTAGATCGTTTGATGGGGGGTTACGAGGAATATTATTCCCTACCTCATTGTCATCATTCTAATCAACCATTCCTATTAAATTGCAAAATGTAATATATATTAAAAAATACCTTAATTTTAACAATTTTTTTCAAAAAAACCCTAGATTCAACTAAAGAAAACAAAATCATGCTAAAATCTATTGAATTTAGATTAAAAATTAGTTTTAAAAAAATTTAAAAAAACCTTAATATCCGATATCTGATCCTATATCTGATATTCGATCGCA
The DNA here is from genome assembly GCA_028749045.1 of Cupressus sempervirens. Classification (NCBI taxonomy): domain Eukaryota; kingdom Viridiplantae; phylum Streptophyta; class Pinopsida; order Cupressales; family Cupressaceae; genus Cupressus; species Cupressus sempervirens. Next base: position 843,475,179 of record CM053783.1, read on the forward strand.
CACTAATACTAGCCCCCAAAATGTGAGAAATAAGGGCCCACGGGTCTAGTCTTTTTTAATATGTAATGTTACAGATATCGGATATTCGATATTATATCAAATATCTGATCGCCTGCATATCTTATATTTTATATATAAGATATAACATATAACATATAGCTTTGAAATATTATATTATATTATATTTTATATATTATATTACATTAATATATATTATAATATTAAATATATTATTATAGTGTTATAATATAATAATATTATTATATTATATTATTATAATGTATTATATTATATTATATTATATATATATTATATTACATTACTATATATTATAATATTAAATATATTATTATATTATTATAATATAATATTATTATTATAGTATAATATTATATGATTATAATATAATAATAATAATAGTATTATATTATAGTATAATTATTATTATTATTATTATATAATATTATATAATATTAAATAATATATTATACTATTATAATATAATGTTTTTATATTATTATAATATTATAATAATGATGTCATATGATTATCAGATATCCGATAATATCGAATATCCGATAAGGCTCGACTTTTCCTTCCAGGCTTGGTACCCTGATAGGTGGAAAAAAGTTAGAGCAGATTTTGAAGCGCTTTTAGATGTGTTCAACCTCTATTTTTTTCACATCGCCACTTTTTAGCACACCATGATCCTGCACATACCCACATCTAACTATTTTGAGGATATTATATAAAATGAAAGAGAAAAGAACACCTTAATCTTGATGGTGAAACTATTATTACAACCTCAACTTCATCTTTCATATGATTATTGATTAAGAGGACACAAAAAATCCATTTATTATACAAATTGTAGTGAGAAATAACTCTCATTATAGGATTTCTTCCATCAATCAAGAGTAGGATGCAATATAATTTGTATATGTATATTTTACTGTACTCTACTTATAGTGCATGCCACACTTCTCCACTAGAAAATTTTGAAATTCCAATATGCATGGGTCCTAATATGTGGAAATAAAAAGATGATAAAACCAATATATATTCTAAAAAAGGGAAGTAATTTTCAATATCATCAATTCTAAAAGTAACTCCATTTCTAACTTTCCAAAGATAAACTAAAATAAAAGACAAGCCTTAAATCCATCAATCACATAGACAACCCACTTAGTATAAACTCCATGTTTTCCCTATAAAAAATAGCAATTCCCATTAACTCTTTTATCCTAAGGAAGGAAACAAATATCCAAAGTAACCTTATGAAAACTAGAATGTTAACCATCAATGAACTATGCAAATCCCTAGAGGATCTTTTTAAGCCTATCATAGGCATCTTTTATAAAGAGTAATACAAGGAGTGAAAAACATTGGAGAGTGCCAAGATTTTAGTATAAATATCAAATTTTCTAACAAAAAATATATTAGCTAGTCTAATAGAAAATATTATTCTTAACTCTTTATAAGGTATATGACCTATAATGAAGATAAAGTAGTTGTCAAATTTTTAGACTAATCTTTGAAAAGGACTACAATATTTTTAAAATTTTCACAATAATTATAGAAACTAAATGTAAATAAATATAACAAACACTCAAACCATAGCTAAAAAATTTCTATGAAGAAAATTGTTTCAAGATAAAACCATCACAATCCAAAAGTTTTCCAATATATCATTATAAAATCAACAACATCATATTAAAATTTTAGAATAATATTTTTGCCAAGAGTGTCATAAATTGGAAATACTTAGGCAACTCAACATCTATGAGAATCTTACATACAATATAGTACTCCTCTACAATACCCTCATGAAATAGGGTTTTCTATCTAGGAAAATAAAAGAGAACATGATGTTTTTCATCAAATAAATGGCTTTGTAATGAATGGTACATATCTATGATTTAAGGATGATAAAATGTAGCTTTTAGAGGTGTTCACTTCAAACCCTCATCAAGGCTTGCAATTGCCAAATCCCATAAGGGGTAACCCCCTATGCTTAATATATTATCATGCTATAATTGCAAGGTTGAGATATCATTTTTCCCAACAATATCCTCTTGTCAAACACCTTTCAAAAAAATGGGAGTATCAACATAATAATTTAATTACAAGAGGAAAAAAAGCCCATAGCTAGAAAACATATGAAATTTTTTATGCTTATTGGTTTAGTTAAAGAATATTTCACATTCATCAAATTTTGTACCTTAACTAGCTTCACCCCATAATCCATAAACATAAATATAACAAAATAGTACTATAATGTATTTTGTTTAGCATGAAACAATGGGTTCTTATCTTGGTATATCACCCTATGCCTGTCACAATAAATTAACATTGCACCCTAGTTTACTCTAATAATATTAGAATATTCTCTAACACAAATAACTTCTTTAAAATCATGATTAGTTATCATATATTTAAATTTAGTAGTGGGAAAAAAAACACAACCTATCACTTAATTGTCCATAAGATTGCACCACTAAATAAATAAAACACATAAGTTTTGTTAGATTGTTTATAATCAACATCACATACCGAGTCTAAATCTAGATAATTACTAATACCAATGACATACTTGTCTTCTATAAAATTTTCACGATAACATAATTAAATTTTTTATCTACCCAAAAAATATTTGAAGTCTCTTTTGATTGCATTTCTACCAATATGAGACATATCTACTAAGTTTGTGTACTTGTGTCTTCCATCTCTTATGAAGATGATTGAAAATATGAGAAAGTTTGTTTCTACTATGAAAGGAACACACAATGGTCTATAATATTGCATATTAAACTTTAGTTTATTTGGTTTGACATACTCTATCCAAGTAATTTAACTCACTCTATCTTATTTGATTTCCATGTGAAAATTATCTTGGCTATGTAAATATCTTTTATTTTTAATTGTATGTTGAGATTTTGGTTCTAGTATCATTTCTTTATTTTTACAATTTGATATAATATCATCAAAATATAATGCAAAAATAGGTAATAATCAAAATTAGATGTCTAATAAACAAAATAATGTAACTAAGAATGCTTAAATTAAAAAATCAAGGGGTGATGCCCCTTGACCCTGTTAATGGAGAACTGCACTTAATTCCTTATAGAAAAATTTGTGGGGAAACCATGTTGATGGAAGAGGAAAATAATTAACCTCTGAGTCTGATTAGGCTCCACATAACAACATGCATGGATTTACATGATTGCATAATACTTTTCATGCAAAAAAAGAGATATTCTTGATTCTATATTTATTGTGATCTTGTTATATAAATTTCATACAATATCTACTCAAATGCTTATATACTATATCTTAATTTTTATTTCTAACGATAATCATATTGTTTTTGCAATGTGAATAAAAATATTTGAGTCATAGATGCAATCCCACAATATTGGGTTACAAACTTGGGATATCCAAACTTTTGCCTAAAATTACATATTTTTTAGAAAATATGATGATTTAAGTCTAGAGAGGGCTCATTAGAAGGAATTAATTGAAGATGGTTAGATCAAACCCCCTAGGATATAACCTATCTTTTCTTAATTCATAACTAGGCAATGGAATCTCATCTAAAACTATCAAAATGTTGGTAAAACCCCACTTCTATTACCTTCTCAGGTCATATAAATTCATTAAAGTTATGTTTTAGACGTACAATTTTCCTATCACAAGACTTCAAAAAAGTTAAATTTTGAATATATTTAATTCATTAACTTACATACATATGTACATACATACATACATACATACATACATACATATATACACACATATATACATATACACGTACACATATATACATATACATGTACACATATATACATATACATATATACATATATACATATATATATATATACATATATATATATATATATATGTATATACATATATATATATATATACATACATATATATATATATATATGTATATACATATATATATATATATATATGTATATACATATATATATATATATATATATGTATATATATATATACACACACATATATACATGTACACATATATATAGATATATCTATATATGTGTGTCTATGTATATATGTATATATGTAAATGTAAATGTATATATATGTGTGTATTCTTAATATAGGTTTTTCATTTTAACAGATTTTGGTTTGCTCTTACTGGTGGAATACTATGGTTTCTTTGGAAGGAAAGGAACAAGGATATATTTCAAAATGTGAGAAGGTGCCCTACTGAGTTTAATCTTAAACTCGTACATTTCTACATAATGTCTCATGTATCCTTTTCCTTGGAAACTCCAAAGTCTAGATTCATGAAGCTGATGTATGACGGAGTTCTGCAAATATATAATGATGAAGTTAAGGCAGCATAGTATATTGAGAAGTTTCAAATTTTTCTTGGACAAGAAGAGGTTGATGAGCTTAGCAGTCTTTTGGAGAACTGTCATGTAGATTTTGATGGAAAATGTACTGAATATATACATCATTACATAGAGAGCATGAGTGAAAGAGGGACAAACACATTTTTTGTCTCAACAATAGCACCTATTGATAATCCTTTTCAGCTAGGTCATGGTTATCAGAGATCTTAGGCTCTACTTTTTTATTTATTAAGATGGTCTTTTGAATGTAAATCTATATGAAGTACTCAAATTAAAATTGTGCAATACTTTATGGGCTAAGCCCTTAGATGTTTAATGCACCTCCCTCCTTTTTGTATATTGGTGAGGGTTGGTCTTATATTATGTTGTTGTTTTCAACTAAAATAACTCTCTGTTGTTGATTATACTTTTTCAATATAGAAAAAATGGGTTTTCATTGAACATTAAGGTCTTTGATTCATATGTGAAAAAATAGGAAAATAGAGAATTATTTTTGTGAAACTATATTTTATGTAAATATTAATATCCTCATTTCAACAAAAAATAAGTAGTTATTTCAAATGCATGCAAAACAAATATCCATCATGGCATACACCTCTATCTAAATTATAACTACTAGATGACTTTAAAAATTAAGAAAAAAGTGCAATAAAGAATTATGGAAAATATCCATAAACTAGACAATGGTGTGAAAATTCTATATTTTAAAATTCAATTTTTTTAATGAAAATTTCATGCATGATTTCATAAAATTCAAATCTAAAAAATGTTTTTTATTTATAGATAATGGCTTGAAGCCTAGATTAATTATTATTATTTATTGTGTTGGCTTCTAAATTAATAACTTTTGAATGACCCAATGATATGAATAAATACAACTAGGAGCAACTAATTCCCATTTTCAACATACCCATTCAGACATTAGGGCCAATTATTAGGTTACACTCGTTTAGGCTCTGTAAGACCTAGGCAGGTGAACCTCAGATTCATTCATATGGTACCATTTTCAAAGCATGCAACTGAATCTAGATAAATTAAATTGAAACCTCAATTCTTCTAGTGCTTATGCAAACAACATATACATGAAATAGCTAATAACATGACCTATGAACTTGACAAACAAAGTGCAGGTAAATCCTTTTGGCTTCTAAAAAAAAAGGGAAAATGATATTTGATTAAAGATTTGAATCAACATAACCCACATATGAAACAACAATAAACATGAAATTTCAAGATGATCAGTCCCTTATCCATTGGGCATAAAATAAGTCAGAACATACACAAGGATACCTAAGATATACTCATATACTTGTCATAAATGCTTTAGAATAACTAAGGAGGGGGAGGGGGTGTGAATTAGTTATTCAAGGTCCAAATGTCCAATTAAAACTTTTTCATCAAGAAAAGTGTGCCCATCAAAGTATTCATTCATCCAAGCTTAAACTTTCCTGCTTAGCAAGTTACTGTAAATCAACATTCAAGCATAACACATGAAGAATAAACACATAACACAGTGATTTATGTGGAAACCCAATTTGAGAAAAACTACCAATAACATGCTTCTCAATTCTCACTCTTTTGAAGTGATGCCCTATGAAAGGCTTTCCCTATCAAAGGCTACAACACACTATTAAATGTGACCTAGTTAAAGGATTTAACTACCCTGTTAGAAATGGGCCTAGTTAGAGGACTTTAGAACATTAACTTGGAATTACACCCTATTAAAGAATTTACAAATGGCTATTAAACCAACCTAAGTCCATAGGATTTTTACCCTAATTGATACAATTTCTAGAGAGTAACAATAAGGGTTTTTGACTTAATTACAATTCACAACTTATCTTGCAGATTTTAGATCACTTCTTTTGCTCTTCACATTGCCTAGCTTTCAGTCTTTGTAGCTCTGACAACTTGCCCTCCTTTCAAGCTTTGTCTCCTTGAGTCTTCATGCTCCACATACTAATCCAATCCTCTCTTTTTGACCACTTATCAAAGTAGAGCCTCTATGCTCTATTCTTCCTTCTCCTAGATGTCTTCTCCTTGACACCCTTCAACCACTTCATAATTTGGTACACCGATAGCTCTTTCTTCTTGGTCTGTGACTCCTTAAGTAGAAGGCTAGAATTTATTTATCTTGCTCAATTCTTTCCTCCTTTAATTTTAGTTGAATGAATTAGGTAGAATTCATTGAATCTAACCCACATCTTGTTTCTTCTAGAAACATCATGAAGAATCCTCTTGAATTTGTTCTAAAATAGTTTACATAAAATTTTGTACCACTAGCTCATCATCTTTATCCTCCAACTGGTTCACAAAATTCAAGGTAACAACTTTGTTGGCTCAAATTTTGTGAATCTTTGACATTTCCAATAATGCAACAGCTTGGCACTATTGAAATTCTAGTGCTCAACACATACTGTGTTACTCAACATCAACTACATTTTACTGATGCTCGACACCTACTATGGATTCACATAGTATCCACTAAGATTTTCTAATGCTTGGTACCTATGACTTTTCTTAGCACCTGAATACACTTAGATCCTTCTGTATCACTCGGCACATACTAGATTTTGCATTTTCTTAGCTCCAACTAAAAATTTGCTTGGCTTGCACTAGCTTGCTCGGCATTCACTGATGAACTTAGTTAGTCTTTGTAGTCAACCTTATTTCAACTTATTCCTATAGTGTTTCTAAGTGTGACCAACCTTTGCATCTTCAAGTATGTTATCAATACATCATTTGACCATTGTCTTAACTGATCCTTGTACTTCATTACAACACCATAACTCAACCTTTCCCTTAGGTGCTCTTGTTACATCTTGTTGATTAAATCCTTTTCATCAATCAACTAAGTGATATTACTTGGATCTTATAAGCAATTGTCATTCCAACAATTAGTAGGTTTGATAGCAATGACAAAACAATGATTGAGAAAAAAATTCTGCCTCTTTGCAATCAATCTTCTTCAATGATATTTTCAATTAGATTTCCAACAATCTCCCTCTTTAGCATTGACAACAAACCAAACTAATCAACCATCAGACCAAACTATTTAACCAAGTTATCAAAATTCTAACTAGGTTAGAATAGTAAGTCAGATGCCAAAAAAGAAATTGTTTTACCATTAGTTTTCACATCTCCCTTCTCTTGATCTACTATCCTGATTGCTTTACTTCTACTTCTCCCTCTTAGCTGTTGTAACCATTTTCTTTCCTTTCTGCTATATCTCTTCTTGATCAATCATTCTTTTTCTCCCTCTTATCTTGTGGCTTACCACATTTCACTTTAATCTTGTGCTACTTCCTTCTTACATTATCTCCCTTTTGTTTTGTTCTTCTAGTATCAACTACTTCTCCCTCTATGCTATTAGATTAAATGTTGTTGATTAGTTTCTTCATTTTTCTCCCTCAACTATTGATTAGTTTATTCATTCTTTTCCCTCTTTGACAACAATGCCAAAGACATACTGTTTCAGCATCTTAAGATGCAAGTGTAGCATTTGGTACTCCAATTTATCCCTCTGTCACCTTGCTTGTGACTGATTTGGAACTTCAACACTTTGTTTACTTTAGGCATGATCCTAAAGTTAATATCCTCTGCATCAATGTGCAATGTGTCAAAAATTAACTCATTTGATGCAAGGCAGTCTTGCTTTTGCTTCAAGTAGCCTTGGCTAGGGGTATCACCCCTAACTTACCTCTAAGATACTCAACAAAATCTTTAGGTAGAGCTTTTGTAAAGATGTCAGCGATATGTTCCTTTAAGCTGACATATTCTATTCTCACTTGTTTATCTTCCACCAATTCTCTTACATAATGATACTTAATTGCAATATGCTTTATTTTGGCATGCATTATAGGATTCTTTGATATGTTGATGGCACTTGTATTATCACAATAAAGTATCACAGGTTCAGTTATCTCTTCTTTCATACCTTGCAATAGATGTTTGATCCATACAATATTAGTGCAATTGATAGTAGCCACAACATATTTAGCTTCTACTATGGACTATGAGGTATAATTTTTCTTTTTGCTAGTCCAAGTAATTAGTCTTTTAGCTAAGAAAAGTGCTCCTCCACTGGTGCTTTTTCTATCATCAATATTACCTCCCCAATCTACATCAGTGTAGGATCTAAACTCAAACTTTTCACTTCTCTTGTAGTACAAACCAAAGACATCAGTCCCTTTTAAGTACCTCAGTATTCTTTTCACTACCATCAAATGATTTTCTCTTCAATTTGTAGAAAATCTTGCCACTATTCCAATAGCTAATGCAATATCTAGTCTACTATGTACAAGATATTGCAACTTGCCAATCATAGATCTATACATTGTTTGATTCACTTTAGTTGACTCATCATTCTTATATAACTTATGTCATATTACCATTGGTGTACTAACTAGTTTTGAGTCTTCTAATCCAAATGTCTTGAGTATCTCCTTGATGTATTTTGATTGGGTCACAAATATGCCATGCTTTAGTTGATGTACTTGTAATCCAACAAAGAATTTGATTTTTCCAAAAATGGACATCTCAAACTCATGTTTCATTTGATCAACAAAATATTTGCATAGAGCATATTTTCCTCTAAATATTATATCATCAACAAAGATTTCAAATATCAAAGTGTCTTTACCTTTTTCTACTTTGATGTATAGGTTGTTGTTGTCATCTATTCTCTCAAATCCAATCTTCACAAGATATTTGTGTAGTCTCTCATACCATGCGCTAGGTGGATGCTTCAAACCATAGAGTACTTTATGCAATTTGCAAACCATATCCTTGTTGTTGTCATCAACAAATCCCTTTGATTTTTCTATGTAAACTTTCTCTTCTAGTATTTCATTTAGAAAAGTAGACTTCACATCCATTTGGTAGACTTTGAATCTTTTGTAGGTAGCATATGTATGTAATATTTTTACTCCTTCCATTCTTATAATAGGGGAAAATGTTTCCCCATAGTCCAGTCCTTCTTCTTGTGCATAACCTTTGCAAACTAGTCTAGCTTTATTTCTTGTGATCTCACTATTCTCATCAAGTTTGTTCATAAACAGCCATTTGGTACCAATTACATTCTTATCAGCTGGTTTAGGAACTAGGGTCCAGGTTTTGTTCTTCTAAATCTAATCTATCTCCTCTTTCATAGCTTTATGCAAATTATCATCTTGTAATGCATATTTTACTATTTTGGGTTCAATCTTACTCAGCAGACATGATTCATTCCTTAGTTTGTTCCTTGTCATTGGTCTTGCATCCTTGTCACTAATGATTTGATCTACAGGGTGATGTCTTCTTACATACCTAGCTAGTCTTGGTTTTATACTTCTTCCCAAGTTTGATCCTTCATCTTTAGAGTCACTTTGCACTTCTCCTTCTGGTATTTCATCATCTCTTCCATGTGTACTGATTTCAGAGTTAGAATGTGCATTTTTTTCATTTTGCAACTCGGCTTCTAAATGTAGCTTGACATTCACTGGCTATGACTTGGTTGATATTGAATTTTTTTGTTGATTCCCAACTTGATTGATAGCTTCATCTTTAATAGTCATTCCTTCATAAGAGTATACAAAAGATCTATAATCTTCTAATTTTTTGGATTCACCAGCTTGGACTTCTGCATGCTCATCAAAATTTACATTTGTACTTTCCAAAATCTTGTTAGTGATAGTGTTCAAACACTTATATGCTTTGCTTCTAGTGGAGTATCCAAAGAATATGCCTTCATCACTCTTTGCATCAAACTTTCCATTCCTACTATTTTTAAGAATATAGCATTTGCAACCAAATGCTTTGAAATGTTTTACATTGGGTAAGTGACCATACCATAGTTCAAAAGGTGGTGCATTTGTACCTTTCTTGACTTGGACTCTATTAATAGTGTAAACAACAATACTTATGACTTCTCTCTAGTACTTTAGAGCAACATTTTTCTCTATCATCAAGGTTGTAGCATAGTCTATTGCTGATCTATTCATTCTCTTAGCAATGCCATTCTGAGGTGGAGTTCTTGGTGCTGATGTTTGCCTTTTGATTCCTTTGTCATTGCAAAATATCTCAAATTTTTTTGATGTAAACTCTCCTCCTCTGTCTGATCTTAGGCACTTCAGACTCTTTCCTATTTTTTTTTCTACCCTATCCAAATACCACTTAAACATTTAAAATGCATCAAAAAATTTCTTTAAGAACATGGCAGTCATCATCCTAGAATAGTCATCCATAACTAACATTATGTATCTGTCTCCTTGGTAGCTTTGTATTTCTATTGGACCACATAAGTCAGTATGCACTAACTCTAGTACTTATTTAGAAGTGTAGGTTTTGCTCTTGAAACTAGACTTAGTCATATTTCCTAGTTGACATTATTTGCACATTGTGTTTTTAGATTTCTTCAACTTAGACAAACCTTTGACCTTCTTCTTTTTGCTGATGCTAATGAGATTATCAAAGTTAACATGACACAACCTTCTATGACATAACCAAACATCATCAAGTCTAAAAACAAGATAGGTTGCATCTTCAATATCTAGCTAAAATAGATTACTCCTAGTTTGTTCACCTTTTCCTATCAGACTTTCATTAGTCTCATAGATTTTGGCAGTTTTATTTCCAAATTCTATTTTACAATCTACATTGCCTAATTGTGATACACTCAGTAAATTGTAATTCAGACCTTTAGCACAGTATGCATTATCACATGAGATTTTCTCTGTAAGTTTAATTGAACCTTTTCCTTTGATTTGATATGGAGCATCATTTCCAAATCTAACACTATTTTTGTCATACTAGGTAAAGGTAATAAAATTACTTCTATCTCCTTTCATGTGATGTGAGCATCCACTGTCTATGATCCACATATCATTCTTGTTGACACAGGTTACTAGTGCTATTGCCTCATCTTCATCTCATTCATCCTTCATGGCTACATAGACTACCTCATCATCATTCTCATAAGAATCTTCTTCAACAATGTAGCATCTTTTACCTTTGTCCTTGTAATCTCTGCTATCATCTTCTCTTTTGTTCTTGTACTTGTTTCCTTCTTTGTAGTTCTTCTTCTGTGTACACCTTGCAACAATATGTCCTACTTCATTGCAATTAAAAAAAATGATAGGTAGTTTACCTTTGAATTTACCTTTGCCTCTATGAAATCTTTTGGCCAATAATGATTCTATATGCAAGAGAATTTGACCTGTTCGAAGCAAGAGTTAACAAAAAAACATTAGTTGGACATAGATATTAAGATATTCAAGACAAAATGAAACACAACTAATATTATGCTTGAATTTTGCAACTCCAAGCAACCAATAAATCAAGTCCTCATGCAACCTCAAACAACTCAACAAAGGCACCCATGAAAGGTCATGTTGGTGTGTTTTAGATTGGAGGGATGTAAGTGTGCTCTCCCCAAACACAACTATGAATCCCAAGATGATGAAAGATGCAATAATGAATATGCAACTAAGCTAAATGATGAAGAATACTTCAAGAGATGGCTATGGAAGAAACCATTCTTGAGAGCACTCAATGGATAATGGAAATGAGTGTAGAAAGAAAATCTAAGAATGTAATACTATCATAAATATACAAAGAAATGAAAGAAATAAACAACTACCAAAGGGTTAGTAACTATGCATAAAATCTCTAGAAAGTTCTAACTCTAAACCGACATGATAACAATGCATATGGAGGAGATGGAAAATGCTTGAGACAAGGGCTCTATTTATAGGCTTGAGAGAGACCTTGGGGAGGTTGCATCTATGTGGCATCCACATAGGTGCCACAAGGGAGACACATGGGCTAAAGAAAAAGCCATGCAAAAGTCAAAAGAGCCTTTAATGTTTGAGAAGCTCAAGGTGTGCTCACACATGTGTGAGCAACCATGGGGGGAGGAGTGGGGGACAAATGTGTAAGAGGTGGAAGCTTTATTGGATCAAGAGCTTCTCACACATGTGTGAGCAAACTCTTAGGAGATAAAAGGTGTTTAGAAAGAGATTTAGGATAATAGAGTGGGTTTAAGTAGTGGGTAGGCTTAGAAGGATGAGAGTGATGGTTGTAGACTAGGTTTTAGGATAGGATTAGGATTAAATTAAATATGATTTAATTTAATCATGGGTTTAGAGGAATTAATAGGATGTGAGGATTAAATAAATAAAGTTTATTTTAAAAAGGGGATGATGGAGAATCATCTGTTAAATTAATTTAACACATTAAGGCTAGGAGTATTTAAATTAAATTTAAATACTTAGGAGAATGAACTCATTTAATTAAAATAATTAAATTAAATTAGTAGAAGAATGTGAGCAATATAATTAATTAATTAATAATTAATTACAATGTCATGGGCAATATTAAAATTAATTAATATAGTGTTTAGGACAATTTTAAGTGTCTACAGATTCCAATTGTTTCACATCTTCCTCATCTGTGCTACTATCACTAGATGCATGTTTTCCATTTCTACTCTTCTTCTTTGATTCTACCTCCTTAGTGTCTTTCAATGTCAACTTGGATTTGAAAGTAGATTCAAGGTTCTCAGGTCTAGAGTTGTCAAAATTGGACAATTCAAATGCAGTAAGTCTTCCTACTATACCTTCAAAGGTTAGTGTGTTCCCTGGTACACACCTTAGTTCTTAGATGGCTGAAACTCTAATAGCATAGATAGGGAGAAAGTTTCTTAAGTATTTTCTATTGATAGTATCATCTTCTAATTGACCACTTAGATTCCTTATTGCACTTACCACTTCTTTCATTCCGGAATCATATTGAGCAGCATTTTCACCTTCCTCCATTTTCATGTCATCAAAATTTCCTCTGAGGCTTTCTCTCTTTGCTCTTTGAGCATTTTGATCTCCTCCATAGATATCTAATAGGGCTTTCCACATCTTGAATGCATAATCACATCCTTTGATGTCATCAAATTCAGCATAGCTAAGTACAGAGGCAATCTACAACATTGCCTAATTGTGCTCCTTCCTTTTTCTTAAATCATCTATAGAGAGGGGTCCACCTAGATCTACATGTTCCACTCCAATTGAGGTTTTTGCATAATAACCCACTGATCCAAGGTGTAGTTTCATTAGACTTTGTCATGCAACAAAGTTATCTATGTTATGCTTGGGAACTTCTCTCTTGGACATCTTGATCTTCTTGCTTCTAGTACCTTTAAACTAAATCAGTAGATGACTCTGATACCAATTGTTAGAAATACTTTAGAATAACTAAGAGGGGTGGGGGGTGAATCAATGATTCAAGGTCCAAATTTCTAATTAATTTTTTTTCATCAAGAAAAGTGTGCCCATCAAACCATTCATTCATCCAAGCTTAAACTTTCCTACTTAGCAAGTTATTGTAAATCAACATCCAAGCATAACACATGAAGAATCAACACATACCACAATGATTTACGTGAAAATCCAATTTGGGAAAAACCACCAATAATATGCTACTCAATTCTCAATCTTCTAAAGTGATGCCTTATGAAAGGCTTGCCCTATTAAAGGCTACAACATACTGTTAAATCTGACCTGGTTAAAGGATTTAACCACCTTGTTAAAAGTGGGTCTGGTTAGAGGACTTTAGAACATTCACTTGGAATACCACCCTATTAAAAGATTTACAAATGGTTGTTAAACCAACCTAAGTCCATAGGATTTTTACCCTAACTGATACAATTGCTAGAGAGTAACAATAAGGGGTTTTCACTTGATTACAATTCATAACTTATCTTGTAGATTTCAGATCACTTCTTCAGCTCTTCACATTACCTGGATTTCAGTCTTTGCAGCTCTAACAACTTTCTCTCCTTTCAAGCTTTGTCTCCTCGAGTCTTCATGCTTGATATACTATTCCAATCCTCTCTTTCTAACCACTTACCAAAGCAGAGTCTTTGTTCGCTATTCTTCCTTCTCCTAGATGCCTTCTCCTTAACACCCTTCAACCACTTCACAATTTCGCACACCAGTAGCTCTTGCTTCTTGGTCTATGACTCCTTAAGTAGAAGTCTGGAATTTCCTTTTCTCACTCAATTATTTCCTCCTTTAATTTCAATTCAAATGAATTAGGTAGGATTCATTGAATATAACCCACATCTTGTTTCTTCTAGAAACATTATGGGGAATCCTCTTGAATTTGCTCTAAAATGGTTTACATATAATTCTGTGCCACCAACTCATCATCCTTATCCTCCAACTGGTTCACAAAATTCAAGGTAACAACTTTGTTGGCTTAAATTTGGCAAATCTTTGACATTTCCAATAATGTAGTAGATTGACACTATTGAAATTTTGGTGCTTGGCACATACTGTGTTACTCGGCATCAACTACATTTTATTGATGCTCGACACTTACTGTGGATTCACTCGGCATCCACTAAGATTTTTTGATACTCAGTACCTATTACTTTTCTGGGCACCTGAACACACTCAACTCCTTTTGTATGACTTGAAATACACTAGATTTTGCATTTTCTAAGCTCTAACTGAGAATCTTCTTAGCTTGAATTGGCTTACTCGGCACTCACTAGTGAACTTAGTTAGGCTTTGTAGTCAACCTTGTTTCAACTTATTCCTGCAATGTTTCCAAGTGTGGCCAAACTTTGCATCTTCAAGTATGTTATCAATACATCATTTGACCGTTCTCTTAATTGATCCTTGTACTTCATTACAAAACCATAACTCAACCTTTCCCTTAGGTGCTCTTGTTACATCTTGTTGATTAAATCCTCTTCATTAATCAACTAAGTGATAGTACTTGGATCTTATAAGAAATTGTCATTCCGGCAATTAGAAAGTTTGATAGCAATGACAAAACATTGATTGAAACCAACAATCTCCCTCTTTGCAATCAATCTTCTTCAATGATCTTTTCAATCAGATTTCCAACGATACCTAGATATCAGATCTATCCATTCACCTTGTAAAAAAAAAATTATCTTCAAAATGAAACACATACTTATCAAATCCTCCCATGATCCTTGTAATTCTGTCAATGCATATCAAGCAATTTACTCAAATCTTTGACCCAACAAAAAAATAAACAATGGAATACAACTTCAAAGCCAAACTGCAACTGGACAATATGCACCTTGTACATATATCATAGTAGATTAAAAACCCATAAAGAGGAGACAAGGTTCAAATTGAAACTTTCAACAAAGCTTTGTACTCATTTCCTTGAAACCAATACATCAAGCATATGGAAAAACTTAGAAAATACACAATAGATGATTGCATTATCTAAATTCTCAAAAGAAATTACAATGCTATTCATATAGAGAGAAAATGTCGGGCATGATGTTGGGATCACAGCTAGAGCTCTGCTTAATAGTTCTGAAACAACCAACCATCAACAACCTTAGGAAATGAGAAAAGAAGAGAATAAATAGATAGAAAGAATTCCTAGATCAGATCTAATGCTACTATGTGTCCACTTGAAACTCTTCCACCTGCTATTGTAGAACTTATCTCTTCTTTCCTCAACTGAAAACTAAATCTCATCATTATGGTACAACAAACTTGCAAAAATATCTCCTCAAAATAATGATAAAACCCTCCTTTGATGGAGTATCATATAAGTATCCAAAATGTTACTAAAAGCTCCACAAAATAATCAGGAGGAAAAATATACCAATAAATGAAACCTCTCAAATATTTTTCTATACCCATATCATCACTTGCTTTATAATTGAATTAGAACTGCCATGGGAAAGCCATCAAACATAGTTAAGAAAACATGCCCCTGCTAGACAAATCTGATGATAATTGTTTACTATTATATCCTACACACTTTTAACTTGGGTGCCACATGAAACATCTTCCTTGGCCATTTCACATTTAATGGGACCCACATTCCTTAAGTGTAAGTTCACAATGCTGGGAATTTTGCTTTTATGATCTTACGATCTCTCCTTCATTGCATTATCAAGGGTTCCCTTCAAGTCTTCTATGATCTTATGATCAATAACTTGTCATAATATTGGAACATTAAATACAATGTATTTTTCACATCTATGATCTTATGCTCAGCAATTTTCAAACACTTTCGTAGCTTCATTCCTTTGCACATAAACCCTTATGATCATACGATTAAAAATTTTCATAGCATCGTATCTCTACATTTTGAGCTTCTTGACTATGTGATTGGTATACCATCATAACTCAAGCCTTACAATCATACACCTACAATAGATTAAGAAATCCATAATTACTTCCTCTCAAACTTATGATGAGCATAAGATCATAACCCTACATCATGACCTTGATTCTAAGGGACACCCAAACATATGAATTTTCCTTTGCATGTGTCATATGTTAGATTTCTATGGACTAAATCTTCTACCTCACTCACCACATCACCAAGTACATGCCACATGTTAGACTCTTGCAACTTTGTAGCTTTAACCATTTACCACATCTTAACCTAAGCGAATATGTGATTAACTCCTTTTTGCATTGTGTTGGCACTCAAAATTGTAGCTCGAATTTTGAGCACTGTTGAGAAAATTGAGCCCTATAAATGCTTTTAGTGCATATGTACCTGACTGTAAGTATGAAGCCTAAGAGGTATTTAATGCTTCTAGCACCTTTCATTTAGTGCATCTACTTGTTCCATAGTGATAAACTGACATTTCGAGCTATTCCATGAAGTCCCGTTTTGAGCATTTGTCAAAACTGCATTTTTAGCCTAAGTGTCAAATAGTGACAGGAGGCCATGTTCACATCTAAATATCTTGCACCCAAAAATCTTTCATGACCTGGAACTTTGGGAGTGTCTAGTGTCCATACCAAAGAGCCTATGTTTTAGGTTTCGAATTGTTTCAAGTCCGTTTCACTAGGTTTTGAATTCCTCAAAGTTGATAATTTAATGTTGTCATGCTGATGTACAGTGCACATATTTTTGGGAAGCCTTGTTTGACATGTTATATCTTTGACGTAGTTGACCAAAATGCTAAAATTCCTTTTGCGTTATATTTTAGATGTCAAAGAATTGTTATGTTTCAAGTTTGAGCTTATGAAAAATCCGTTTAATTAGTTTTCAAATGCGATTCCAAACACAATTTCTATCTTTTTACTGGTGCCAAGAAATGCAGATTGTTTGGTCCCCTGTTCGTGATAAAATAACTTAAAATCCATGATAGGTGATGTCAAATGGATTATTCCACTATGTTTTACTCTAAAAATACTTCAAGTGTGCCAATTTTCACATCTTAACGAATCCATTTGCACACTTTTGCAGGTCAATTCCATTTGGAAAAAATGTTTTTTGTCAGTGTTTCCAGTTTGCAAAATCCAAAGTAGCCCACTTTGACTGATCACCATTTGTGCCCAATTATTTGTCATGAGCCCAAATTGCAGATCTATACTCTCCTCATGACAGAGAATCGATGCCCGAGTTTTTGTCTTCCCAAGTGTCAGTTTACCTAGTTTTTGAAGCCGATTCTAAATCCAATTTAGTGTTTTTTGACATATGTTCTTGCACGTAGTTCTGAGAGGTCAACTATGACTGTGAATATCTTTTGACCCCTAACTCATCATGAGATGAGATTCGACATGGTGCAAGTGTTTGGTGCAAAGACTCAATGTGCTAGTTTTCAAAGTTTGATCAAGTGTTTTGGTCAATTTTTAAGGCCAGTCAATGGACCTCCTGGCGTAAAATTTGACAGTTTGCAAAAAAGTGGGTAAATGAGTTTTAAATGATCAATCAATGTTCAAATTCGAGTTTAGTCAGTTTGGGATTATCAATAGATCAAGTCAACATTTCAGTTGTCTAGAAACGAAATTTTTTTTAGCTGGACCCACTTTGGGGCCTAGCTAATTTTGACTGATTATTGCAAAATGATAAGACATTGAGGTTCTAAAGTTTCCCAGCTGATGGTTATGGGGTAGGCAATTATTATATGTTTGAATGATCAATAGGAAGAAAAAAATTGTATTCTCTTAGAAACTTGCAATCCAAAAAATATATATTGATCAAGTAATGAGGGATGTTTGTTGTGGGCATGACTCTTCCAGTAGTTCTTGAAAGGGTCCAAGGAAGATGTGAGCTTGAGATTTCATCAGTACTTCTACAAGGAGTTCTCACTTATGGAATGCAAGGACCATTGAATATTCACCAATAGAATACATTAACTCATTACCTAATGAGCAAATTGGAAAATACAATTAGTGGTGCCCAAGGACATATATTCTACTACCAGACTCAGTCTTGGTGGTAGAATTTGAGTGAGAGGAATGAAACTAGGAAATAGTTTTGCATGCATGTTTTTAGCATTTCATAACTGAGCATTGTCATTTGGGCATTTTTCTTTGATAATAATTTTTGAATTCCCTCCATTTTTTCATGTGTATCAGCTCTAGAATCTATCAAATGATTGTGGAAGAAGCTTCAATTTCCTGATTAGATTTGTGGGTTTGTACGTTCTTAGCTCCTTTTGCTACTTTTGCCTATAAAATTGTCATGGCCTTGGTGGGTGGTGGTGAAAATTTTCCAGTCCAGGAGGAGAAGGAGAGGATTGACCAAAGTGAAGTTGTGAGAGCTAATGGTGAAGTGAATGAAGGGCTTGTCTCTGAAGATGGAGGAACTGTACCGATAAATGTAGGGCATGTTCCTAGAATGGGGAGTTAAAGAACAAGTCACAGCTTGCATAGAGAAAGGAAGCTATGCAGATTTTATGGAAGACATGTCCGACCTTCTTGATGCATTGGGCATTGAAAAAGCATTTGTTATGGGCAAGGATTTTGGAACACCGATTGCATATTATTTGTATCTTTTGTACCCTGAGCAAGTGAAGGCCATTGTAACAATGGGTATACCTTATTTAAGACTGGGCCAAGAAACTGTTAAGTTGGATTTGTTTCCAGAAGGGTTTTATATTAGACATTGGAAGCAACCGAGAAGTCGCTAGGAAAAAAAGGGAAGCCACAACCCAAGCATGAGGAATAAAAAGGCAGCGCCAGTAGCTAATACAAGCAGCCTCACCAAAAAAGAAAAGTTGGCCATTGCAAAGAGTTCCACACAAATAAGAAAGAGCCAACACAGCAAAAAGCCGCAGCTAGTAGGAGACAATTCACCCAAGTCGTCATGCATTCAAAGCTGCCTTCCAAAAATAAGACCATGTAAGCTCACGCATGAGAAAAGCACAGAATGTCCACACACATTGAGTGAAAAGCCAACAAAATAGAGGGTGACAGTGTTAGAAAAATTCGCAGTTTCAACATTTTCTTTTTTGATAGAAAGTAATAGCAGCGAGAGTTCATGTGAAAGCTGGAGAAGTTATGGCATGGGTGAGTTTGGAAGGTAGCATCCAAGGCAGAGATTCCATAAAAGAAGGAGCGGCCCCCTTTTTGGAGGAGATGCATTATAGAGGCAAAATACCATAAAGTTGTTTTATCCCACATGGGCTACGGAACATGACTTTTCAGCCTTTAAATACAATTTTACACTTCAAGTATACTGTATAAAGAGGCAATGTGCTTTTGAAGTGCTTGACCTTGAGGTGGACCTCATGGGCCATAGATGATATGAGTTGGTGGGTTGCTTTTAAGCATAATTTTAAATGAAAATCCAAGTATGATGACATGGTGCTAAAAACAGAGACACATTTGGATTTTTCCATGTGTACAGATTGACCATGGGCACAAGCTCACAAAATGAACGTGCAAGCTAGTTAAAGATTGTAGGAAAGTGGGATTAGGACATGTGGCGATGGGTCCCAGTTGGCAGAAATAAAGAGCAATTTGAGAGGATGTGCCAAATCATGACACGTGTCATGATCCGACGATGGGCACATGCCCGCAAAATAGAGATGCAAGGAAGTTAGAAAATGCGGGCATGCAAAAATTTGACAAGTGGCAGTGGGCTCAGGTTGGGAGATGATGTGGCAGGCTCTGTCAGCATGTTGAGGTGGCAGTTTAGGTAGTGAATGAAAGGCCACCATGTGGCATTGACATGTAAGTTCTCTTTGGACAATGATGAGGCAACTTGGTGGACCAATTGGAGATTGCCACATGGCACATCAGTCAAACTTAGTTTGACCTGAAATATGAAGATAAAGGGAAAATGAAAATAGTTACAATATAAATTTTTTAATCATTTTCCAAATTTGAAGTCTCGTGCAGATTTTAAATTGAAAAGGGTTACAATCTAAAGTTCAACTTCAGACAATTTTTAAATTTTTGAAAAAATTTAAAGTTGTAGATCAAGGTTTTCTACCAGGGGAATGATTTTCGAATTGAGATTCAGGGGGTTTTCGAGAGGCTAGATATGGGATATTGTATATCACCGAAATCAAGAGAACCTAAATTTTTTATTATGCAATTAATTTCTACATAGGAAGTAGTTGGTTCATGCTATAGGAGGTCTTCTTCCAGATTCTTAACTTGCAACCGAATTCAGGTATCAAAGTTCAATTCTGATTTTTAACATAGAAATGACTTGAATGCAGTAACAGATAGTGAAAATGAAGTTGGGGTCATTTCTAAGTCAATTGAATGGAGATTTTCACCAGCATTTCATGAGGAAAATCAGATATTTCAGCAAACAAAGGATTTCATCATTGAACAAAAGATATTTTTTAATCAGTTACAATGTAATGATGAAAAAAAATCAGATCAAAATGGTAGAAAGAAGAAAGAGGTGATCTAATTGCAAGAGATGGAATTCCAAGTGGACACATGTCATCTTCAGAATAGATCTAGGAGTTCATCTTTCCTATATCTTTCTATCTTTCTTTCATTGTAGGGGTTGGCAGTTTTCTCTGGGTAATACCAGTAGGGTTCTAGTGTTTTACTGTGAAACCATTTTTTTTCCAGCACTTTCTCTCTTGTATGAATAGCTTTAGGAAGGATAATATAGATAGTTTAGATCTGTTAAGTGTTTTCTTGTTTTCATTTCATGCATATGGTTGTATTTTTTCAAAGAAATTAATACAAAAAAAAATAGGTTGAGTTTCATCTTGAATCTTGTCTCCTATCTCAGTGAGCTTCAATGTTTTACGATCTTTGAAAAAAGAGCCTAGATAGTAGTTGCAGTCCCTTAAGGTTGTATGTTGTCTTATTGTTGCTTATAACTCAAGGGGTTATGTAAATGCTTCAATAAATCAATAGGGTTGTAGGTTTATTGAGAAGGATATCATGTAAGAATGAGGTTTGGATTGAGCATCGATGTTTATTTACAAGGTAAATAGATAGATCGTATATTTGAAGATACACATATGTCTTAGATATTCATATTTATGTTTGTGATTCATGAATTTGCCAATGGTTAAGGCACTGATTAGTTTATAGGAACAATAGGTCTTACTACTACATATATGAGGTTTTGCTAAATTCAACATTATTAATCAAACGTTCTTTCCCTTTCATGTTGAAGAACCTAAATGTTTAATCTGCACTTAGCTTGCCAGTTTCATGAATCATGTTCCTAGTTAATTCGTGCTTGTGATTCTTGGTTAAGTATAGAAGATTTAGGGGTTTTCATCTACTATTCTAGATTCTGATTATGTTTATTGCACTCGTCACATAATTGGATCCTAAGAGGTTCACCCACCTAGGTTTTGCAGAGCTTGAAGTGTAGAAGGAGTGTAGCCTTATAGTTGGCCCGGGTTCTTGGTAAATTATGTCCATTATTGGAGATAGCTGCCCATAGATGCATTCTTTCCTTGCATACTTGGTTGTTTAAATTCTGTTAAATCAGAGGCCAACAAAATGGTGACTCTCCTAGGGAATGTATTGAATCAGATTTAAGACAAACCTTGAGAATTTGAAAAGAAGAGATTCAATATAGCAGGAGAAGTGCATTAAAAAGTTTCAATAGTAAGTTCTCTAATGTTCTTTCTAGTTTTCTTACTCCAAATCATGCATCCCAGTGAAGTTTTATCCATTTGTAATAGTAGCTTTGAGGTTGAATGCAGATTGTGTTGTTCTTAAGTTTCATTTTCAATCAGTTCAATTAGATCTTGTTTTCAAAGTGTTGTTGTAATTTTAGAGTCATAATTGTTTAACAATGGTTACTCTCTTCTAAGTGTTTAAAAGTTTTGCAAAATTCTAGAAAGTGAAATTCCAGTTCAGATTTGTCATGTATGGTTTATGTTAAATTGTTCTCACAATTGTGAGTGGTGACTCTCCCTAAAAGGATCTCTGAACTAGTATAGATTGGTTTCTTAAAATTTTTGGGATTAAAGATAGAGTAACTGATAGGGGGGGTGAATCAGTTACTAACAAAAATTAATCCACAAATCCCTTAGATGTCTTAAAAATCTAGTTACTACTTATACTCGGTAAACAAATGTTGTAACTTGGTAAATTAAAGTATTACTTTCTTTTCAAGCATTCATGCATGTAATTGAAATAAAGTGAACACAAGACACACTAGATTTAATGTAGAAACCCAATATGGGAAAAACCACCAAGTAACTAGTCACCGATTTTTCCCTCTTCTAAAGTGAGCCCTATTAAGAGCCAACCCTGTTAAAGGTTATAATATAGACTGTTAGGTATGACCTTGTTAGAGGATTTAATCACCCTATTAGAAGTGGCCTTGCTAGAGTTCTTTAGAACAATTCAATTGAATTATCACCTTGTTAGAAGATTTACAAAATGATTGTTGAACCAACTTTGTTAAGAGATTTGAAATCACTGCTACAATGGTTAGAAAGCAACAATGAATTGACCTGAACAAGATGCAACTAAATTTTCTAGGTACAGGTCTCTATTAAGCATCATTAGATCCTCCTTGATCAATTATGACTTTGCTCCTCCTCAATGATATGTGATCATCCTTCAAATTCGCTTCCAAAATAATTAGTCTTCATATCTCAATAATTCCACATTTTTTCATACATACATTTCAAAATTCACAACTTGACCTCTTACTTATACCATTCAAATTGTCAAGTCGGACCATTTATATGTTACATTTACCAATAAACCATTCATCAGTCAGCTACAGATATTACTCTTAAACAAATAAATGTTATTTCATAAGACAATAAAATCCTTTACTAGTTGACCTTGCTTGGTAAATATTGCTTTTGAAAATTTCTTGAGTTAACCATCTTGACTCGGTTAACATTGCAATATCCTTAAAATCCTTTGGTTGCCAATTTTGCTTGGTAAGAACTAAATCCCTCAGTAAGAACTACTTCTTCCAAATTACCTTTGATGACTGAGTGAACTCGATAAGAACAGTTTCTTCCACATTACCTTTGATGACCAAGTGAACTCGGTAAGAATTGCTTCTATCACCTTTTCTTAAATTATCGAGTGAGCTCGGTAAGAACTAAATTTATTTGATTACCTTGAAATCTCGGTGATCAACTGTCTACTTGGTAGACACTGCAAACTATCTTTACTAACCTTTTGGGCTCGGTAGACACTATGTATTGCCTTGCTGACCTTCTGAGCTCGGTAGACACTATCTATTGCCTTGCTGACCTTCTGAGCTTGGTAGACACTATCTGATGACTGATATGACATTTGTGTGACATCAGAGACAACACACCATTGAACAATTGTGTCCAAAAATCTCCCTCTTTCGCATTGATGGCAACACAACATGTCATAGCAGAATGAAATTTGAAAACAAATCTTTTAATGACAGAATACAAAACTCCCTCTTTCATAATAATCTCTCCCTCTTACACAAACTCTTATTATTTTGCAAATTTCAGAAAGATATGATAGTATATTCTCCCTCTTTGACAACATATGCCAAAGACAACTCAAAACAACTAAATAGCATTGTACCTAATGTACTAATTAATATGCAATATCTTCATTGGTTTGCTGCATCAACTAATAGATTTTCAATTTTGTTCCTATTGATGTATCACTAAAATTGTATTTTTAGTGAGATTCAGATAGGGGAATGACCCTTAACTTACCTCTTAAATACAAGAATGCATCCTTAGGTAAAGGATTTGTGAATATGTCAGCAATTTGTTCCTTTGTATGCACATATTCCAATCTTATTTCCTTTTCTTGCACCAATTCTCTAACAAAGTGATACTTTATGGCCATATGCTTGTTTTTGAATGCATCACTGGATTCTTGGAGATGTTAATTGCACTTGTGTTATCACAAAACATAACAACTAGTTCTTTGATTTCTTGCTTCATACCTTCCAATAACTATTTAAAACACAAAATATTTGAGCAATTTACTGCTGCTACAACATATTTAGCTTCTGTTGTGGATTGAGATGTACAATTCTACTTTTTTCTTGTCCAAGAAACCAACATTTTTCCAAGAAAGAAAGCTCCTCCACTTGTGCTCTTTCCGTCATCAATATTTCCTACCCAATTTGCATCAGTGAACACCTTTAGATCCAGTTTTCCTACAAGTTTATACCATAATCCATAATCTTCAGTTCCTTTTAAGTATCTCATGATGCTTTTGATTGCCATCATGTGATTTTATTTTGGTTTTGCTGAGAATCTTGCTACAATCCCTACTGCAAGGGAAATTTCTAGTCTTCTGCGCACTACATATTGCAACTTTTCAATCATAGATCTATACAATGTCTGATCTACTTCCTTTGATTCATCATCCTTGGTGATTTTTAATCCAGTACACATAGGAGTCCCAACTGATTTGCAATCTTCCATACCAAACTTTTTTAGTATCTCCTTGATTTATTTAGATTGAGTGATGTAAATGCCATTCTTATTCTACTAAATTTGAAGACCAACAAATAATTTTCTCACCAAACATTGACATTTCAAATTCCTTGTCCATTTGTTTTGAAAATTCTTTGAAAAGATCATCATTTCTTGTGAACAAAGTATTATCTACAAATATTTCTACCAAAACAATCTTATTATTTGGTCCTTCCTTTATGTACAAATTGTTGTTGTCATTAGTTCTTTGAAAACCAATCTGAATAAGATAGTTATACAAACTTTCATACCATGCTCTAGGGGCTTGTTTCAAACCATATAATGCTTTATGCAATTTGCAGACCATGTCCTTCTTGTCTAGATCAAAAAAACCTTCAGGCCACTCAATGTAAACCTCTTCCTCCAATATGCCATTGAGAAATGCTGACTTGACATCCATCTGATAAACTTTGTATCCTTTGAATGTAGCATATGCAAGTAAGGTTCTCACACCTTCCAATCTTGCAATAGGAGCAAAATTTTCTCCATAGTCTATACCTTCTTCTTGAGAGTATCCCTTGCATACTAGTCTAGCTTTGTTCCTTGATACTTTACCATCTTCATTTAGTTTGTTTCTAAATACCCACTTTTTTCCAATCACATTCTTGTCTTTGGGTCTAGGTACAAGAGTCCATGTTTTTTTTTTCTCTATCTATTCTATCTCTTCATTCAAAGCTTTAATCCAACTTTCATTGTCTAATGCATCTTTGACATTTTTAGGTTCAAAATCAGCAAGTAAACAAGTGCCTTTTAACTTACTTCTTGTCATTGTTCCTTCTAATTTATCACCAATGATCTGATCTGGTGCATGATGCTTTCTGACATACTTGGCTAACACAGGCTCCTTGCCTTTTGAATGACTTGCATTGTTATCCTTCTGTATTTCAACTTCTGGTTCTGATTCTGGTTGGTTTGGCTCGGTAGATGCTAACTCGATAGCTTCTGTTTGCAACTCGAGTTCTTGTAGCTCGGTAGATGCTGACTCGATTTGAACTTCCTGTGACTCGGTCAATTAAGGCTCTAAAGTTGAGGATTCCTGATTAATAGCTATACTTGGAATTGTATCAGGTTTAATGTAAACAAATCTTTTGTAGTCTTTAGGTTCCTTCTTGCTTTCTTCTTCTGTTCTTTCTGCAAACTCATCAACTTTCACATGTGCACTTTCTATGACTTTGTGAGTAGATAAGTTCAAACATCTATATGCTCTGATTTTGCAAGAGTATCCCAAAAATATTCCTTCATCACTTTTTACATCAAATTTACCTTTTCTAGATTCTTTCAAAATGTAACATTTGCTTCCAAATACTTTTAGATAACTTACATTGGGTTTGTAGCCATACCTTAATTCATAAGATATTTTGAATGAGTCTTTTTTTAGCTGTACTCGGTTCAAGGTATGAACTATAGTGCTGATAGCTTCCTTCTAGTATTTGATAGTAATGCCTTTCTCAATCATTAAGGTTCTTACATAATCCATTAAAGATATATTCCTTCTTTCTACTATTCCATTTTGTTCAGGAGTTCTAGGTGCTGAAACCTATCTTTTGATTCCCCTTTCAATGCAAAATTATTGAACTCATGTGAAATGAATTCACCACCTCTATCATACCTTAAGTATTTCAATCTTTTGCCTATTTTCTTTTCTACTCTGGCCAACTACCATTTGAACTTTTCAAATGCTTCTAATTTCTCTTGAAGGTACATCATAGTCATCATTCTTGAATAATCATCAACAAACAGAATGAAGAATTTTTCACCAGTATAACTTTCAATCCAATAGGTTCACACAAATAAATATGCACAATTTCTAGAACTTCTTCAGTCTGATAGCTCTTGCTTTTAAAAGTAGTCTTTCCCATTTTACTAATTTGACAATTCTTGCATAGACCAACTTCAAGTTTTTTTATGTTAGGAATACCTCTTACTTTCCTAAATTTACTGATCTTTATTAAGTTTTCAAAGTTTACATGACACAACCTCCTATGCCATAACCAACTTTCTTCAACTTGAGCAATGAAACATGAACATTCACCAAGTTCAAGATAAAATAAGTTACCTTTTGTTTGAGTACCTGATCCAATCAGCTTTCCTTTGCCATCCATCAATATTTCTTTTCCATGCATAAATTCTACTTTGAATCCATTATTGAGTAGTTGTGCCACACTCAACAAAATATGCTTTAGTCCTTCTACCCAATATGCATTATCATATACAAGTTCCTTGGTTAGTGAGATTCTTCCTTTTCCTCTTATACAACAAGGTTCATTGTTACCAAATCTTACACTACCACCATCATAGTCTTCAAAATATTCAAACTTAGTTTTATCACTAGTCATGTGATGAGAACAACCACTATCTATGATCCATGTATCATTTTTTCTCATGTTAGAAATGAGTGCCATTTCTTCATCATTATCAAACTCATCTTTCATAGCAATGTAGACAATTTCATCTTCTTCTTCACCATCAGAATCTTTAGCCATAAAACATGTTTTCTTACCTTTATCCTTGAATGATTTGAAGTCTTTCTTGCCATTGTACTTGTGATCTTTCTTCTCATCTTTGTTCTGCTTATTTGGGCACCTAGCAGCAATATGTCCAATTTCTTCACAAGAGAAATAGATTAGAGGAACCTTACCTTTGTATTTCCCTTTGCCTCTTGAATATTTTCTTGCTAGTAGAGCTTCAACCACCTCAAGATCACTATCTGAACTTTTTTATGATTCTTCATCACTGTCTAATTGTGGATCCTTCATCTTTTTCCCTTTTTCTTTGAGTGAAAGCTTGGCTTCAAATGCTGATTCAACGTTCTTGGCAGCTAGAACATAATTATCATAGTTTTCTAGCTCAAATGTAGTCAATCTTCCAACTATGGCCTCTAAATATTTTTTATGATTTGCTTCACATCTCCTTGCTTGAATTGCAGATACTCTGATTGCATAAATAGGAAGTAGAGTTCTAAGAACTTTACTTATAACTGTCTCCACACTGATATCTCCTCTAGATGCTTTGATTGCACTAACACATGCTTTAACTCTTTCAACATACTTTGCAATGTTTTCATCCTCTCTCATCCTCATTTGATCAAATTGCCCTCTCAAACTTTCTACTTTAGCTCTTCTCACATTATCATCTCCTCCATAGATTTCTTTCAACTTGTTCCACATTTCAAAGGTAGTTTTGCAATCGTTGATGTCATCAAATTCTTCATAATTCAGAGCAGATGCTATATCTATCATCATGTTATTGTGAGTCTTCTTTTCAGCAATATCATTGATAGATAATGTACCAGAAGGTTCTTCATATTTTTCATCAAGGTACTTCAGCCCTGTATCACCAATAGAAGCCAAATGAAGCCTCATCAATCCTTGCCATGCTTAGAAGTTGTCTCTGTTAAGTCTTGGAATTTCCCTTTTGTAAGACATCCTGATCTATAGCTTAGATCTTTGAAATTTTTTCCTGTAAGCACCAATAGCTCTGATAAAAATTGTTGGGATTAAAAATAGAGTAACTGAGAGGGGGGGGTGAATTAGTTACTAACGAAAATTAATCCACAAATCCCTTAGATGTCTTAAAGATCTAGTTACTACTTATACTCGGTAAAAAAATGTTGTAACTTGGTAAATTAAACTATTACTTTCTTTTCAAGAATTCATGCATGTAACTAAAAATAAAGTGAACACAAGAGATACTAGATTTAACGTGGAAACCCAATATGGAAAAAATCACCAAGTAACTAGTCACCAATTTTTCACTCTTCTAAAGTAAGCCCTGTTAGGAGCCAACCCTGTTAAAGGTTACAATACACACTGTTAGGTGTGACCTTGTTAGAAGATTTAGTCACCTTGTTAGGAGTGGCCTTGCTAGAGATCTTTACAACAATTCAACTAAATTATCACCTTGTTAGAGGATTTACAAAATGGTTGTTAAACCAACTTTGTTAAGAGATTTGAAATCACTGCTACAATGGTTAGAAAGCAACAATGAATTGACCTGAACAAGATGCAACTAAGTTTGCTAGATATAGGTCTTTGTTAAGCATCATTAGATCCTCCTTGATCAATTATGACTCTGTTGCTCCTCAATGATCTCTGATCATCCTTCAAATTCACTTCCAAAATAATCAGTTTTCATATCTCAGTAATTCCACATTTTTTCATACATACATTTCAGAATTCACAACTTGACCTCTTACTTATACCATTTAGATTGTCAAGTTGGCCCATTTACATGTTACATTTACCAATAAACCATTCATCAGTCGGCTATAGATATTACCCTTAAATAAATAAAGATTATTTCATAAGACAATAAAATCCTTTACTAGCTAACCCTGCTTGGTAAATACTGCTTCTGGACATTTCTTGAGTTAACCATCTTGACTCGGTTAACATTGCAATATCCTTAAAATCCTTTGGTTGCTGAGTTTTTTTGGTAAGAACTGAATCCCTCAATAAGAACTTCTTCTTCCAAATTACCTTTGATGATCGAGTGAACTCGGTAAGAATAGTTTCTTTCACATTACCTTTGATGACTGAGTGAACTCAATAAGAACTGCTTCTATCACCTTTTCTTTGATTACCAAGTGAGCTCGGTAAGAAGTAAATTTCTTTGATTACCTTGAAAGCTCGGTGATCAACTGTCTACTCGATAGACATTGCAAACTATCTTTACTAACTCTTTGGGCTCAGTAGACACTATTTATTGCCTTGTTGACCTTTTGAGCTCGGTAGACACTGTCTTTTTCCTTGCTAACCTTTTGAGCTCAGTAGACACTATTTGATGATTGATATGACATTTGTGTGACATCAAAGACAACACACCATTGAACAATTATATCCAACAAAAATTGCTTTCAAGAGTTTTCATTTTAATCAGACAGATCTGAAAGTTGTGTCAAAATTTAAATAGAAAAAGAGAGTATATTAATTTTTGACCAATAATTTTCAGAGTGTTGTTGATTTGCTGTCATAAGAATTTTTAATGATAAATGTGAATCACTATTGTGATTTCATTTTTCTCCTCAAGGAGATGGTGACTCTATAAGGATATGATCAATGGTGTGAGGAATTGAGATCAACACTAGGCCAACCAGCAGATCAATGCTTTTAGCAACAACACTTAAGGTATTTTATATTTTTATGTGATTCCCATTTCATGAAAGTGAGTTATACATATGTGTTCTCTGTCAAGTGAAGTTTCAGCACTAAGAAGAGGAGAATAGTTTTAAGGTTTTATACATTTCACTGGATCTGTTTCAGCTAGTTATATTTAATTTTGTGAAGTGTATTTGAAGAAAGTTTATTTGGTAGTAAGTTGTGTAGATCTACTGCAAATTACAAATAAGAATTAGTGCAAATGAGTTTCAAAGCTTTGAAGAATGTCAAGATTCATTTCACCTAATATGTAGTCGGTTAATGAAATTCCTATATCTATTTCTACCAAGCAATATATGCCATTATGTTTCAATAATATTCATGGTTTCCCGATTGTCATTCCTAATGATGTTAGAAAAAGTTTGCCTAAGTTTAATGGGAACCATCTTGTTTCATCCAGTCATCATGCTGAGTTGTTCATTGATTTGATGGGTGACTATGAGATTTCTCATGAGGAAGTGCATATGAAGTTATTTGTTTAGACCTTAGAAGGTGGTGCTAGAGACTAGTTTTCTTTCTTACCAATACATTCTATTTCATCATGGGGTAAGTTGCATTCAACCTTCATGGAGCAATTTGGAGAATGGGTAAGCATATCTGATTCTTATGATAAGTTCTTCAAGATTCACATTGAGTGTGATGAAATGGTTCCTCAATTTAATATCAAATTTGCAAAGGATCTGAATGAAATCCCTGAGAGTTATAGACCTAATGATCAAATGTGTTTAGCAGTGTATTTTGATGCATTTGATAAGAAAATGAATTATCTACTAAGGGATAAAGAACCACAGACATTATATTAGGCTTTTGTGACCACTAGGGATATTGAGAATAATATGAAGTATGGATTGATTAGAGGTCATTTTGCTATGAATGATTTCCAATATAATGGTCATGAAAGAAAATTTGAACATGGTGTTGATGCTTCAGTTTCAAATAAGCATATCAATACCCCTGTTGTAGGTTTTAATCAAGTGGAAAATTCAGATCAAAATATGTGTATAAGGTTAGTTTGGTTACAAATAACGAAACACATGTTCATGGTGTTACAATAGTGAATAGTATCTTAGACTTTGATAGGGTTCAGCACTATGTTGATTTCATGAATCAAGGTTTAGTTACAATAGTAAGTTCTTCTCAAGATGATTATATGTATGATGATGTAACTAACACTTCAAAGTTTGAGGTTGCTGCACCTATATCTCAATTTTGTGCAAATGAGGAGGTTGAGATTTATCTCTATGATCATGAGTTTGATGTTGCTAATTTGACATGTCATGGAGAGATAACACAAGATGGAGAATATGAATCACACTTATCTCAGTCAAAATCAGAAGAACAAGGTTCACATGTTTGTAATGTTTCAACAATAAATGGTAATATAGATTCACTTGATTAGTCGGATATGCAAGAAATGATTTATATTATTCATAGATTACATCATGTTGAAAGTGTTATTAAATCTGAAATTGAAAGACAGTCATCTCAGTATGCATATGAAGAATTTGAAAGTGATCTTTCAAGTGGTGATGATAAAGTTGTAGATCTGATGTATTATGAAGAGGCCTCATGTGAAGACAATGATGAGAGAGGTTGCTCAAGTCAAGAAGAGGAAAGTGCTAGTGCATATTCATCTTCACATGAATCATATGCAAGTTGGGAAGAAGAAAGCAATGACAGGAGTGAGTATTCTTATGTCAGTAAAGGTACGAGTTCTATTTCTAAATCTGAAAGTGAATTTCTAGTTCATAGTTATACAAGTCAGCTAGATGTTGAAAGTTGTGAAGATTTGTCAACACAATACGAGGATAAAGAGGTTATTTATAAGAATGGATTACCTAATTGTGTAAATGAATTTCTTGAGAATGAATGTAGTGATGATCAATATATGAATGATTTTAAGGTTAATGCATCAGCACCTATTACTAAGATAAAAAATGATAGGTCTGCAAGACATTTGAATCACCTACATGAAGACAATGAAAGTAACTTTGATTTATATACTACATGCTTCATTGATGGAGTGGATGTTGAGTCTTCATATGGTTCTGATTTTTCTTCACATGCTGAAAGTTTCCATGAAGATGAAATGGGTAATGGTTTTAAAGTATATACTAATGCTTTATATGATGAAGATTGTGATGACAATCAACCCATTTTTTGTCAAGATGTTCAAAAGGGATCACTACATGGAGTTATCAATCCTTTGTTTGAAGAGCACATGGAAGTTTTACATTTGATTGAGGATGAGTTTAATGAGGATGCCTTGCCTTACTGCTGTAAGAGGTTAGATTATTCTCCTTCTGAGTATGACAGTGAAAATGATGATTATGTTGCATCTCATGATATGAATAACAAGGTGTTTGACAAAGTGATTATTGAAGATCAACATGCACCTTATACCAAGTTTTATGATGAATATTCTAACCTGATGACTAATCCACTTGCTGAATCATTTAAAGTCTTTGGATTAGTTTCATATTCTAACATTGATGATATATGTGAGTACAAATCTGATTGCTCATTTCAATATCATTCTGTTATGCATAAGGATACACAATTTGAAGGTATGAGTGATCCTTTTCGCCATGTTGAATATGATGCATTCATATTTGAGATTGATAGCATACATGATTCATTAAATAAAGAGATTTTTCAATTTCAATTTGATATTTTTGGGCATGCTGATCAGTACTTTCATAATGACCAAGTGGTTGGGAATGAAGCAAGTTTTTATATGCATTATGAAAGTGAAGTTGTAAATTCAGTTTTGATAAGTGGTGTGTTCCAAGATGCTGATCTAATTGGTGAAACTGATAGGAGAAGTATTTTTAGTTTACCTCATGCATGTTCAGATGAGAATCAGGTGTATGATAGAAGTAAACAATTTTGTTGAGGTTCGATGGCCCGATGCTATTGTGTTTACATAATTTTAGTGGTAGTTTTCCTATTTTCAATAAAGCTGTTTAAGAGAAGTTTTTGTTGTTAGGTGTGTGGTCTGCTTCTCTCAAACATCTAAAATCTTGCCATGCCCGCAAGGAACATGCATCCCCAGATAGAGCCACTGTTGGCGCTCAAAATTATAGCCCAAATTTTGACCACTGTTGAGAAAATTGAGCCCTATAAATACCTTTAGTGCATATGTACCCGACTATCAGTTTGAGGCCTAAGAGGTGTTTAATGCTTCTAGCACCTTTCATTTAGTGTGTCTACTTCTTCCATAGTGACAAACTGACATTCCAAGCCATTTCGTGAAGTCCTGTTTTGAGCATTTGTCAAAATTGGATTTTTACCCTATGTCAAATAGTGATAGGAGACCATGTTCACATCTGAATATCTTGCACCTAGAAATCTTTCATGACTCACCACTTTGGGAGTGTCTATGTCCATACCAAAGAGCCTATGTTTCAGATTTTGAATTGTTTCGAGTTCATTTGACTAGGTTTTGAATTGCTCAAAGTTGATCATTTAATGTTGTCATGTTGATGTACAGTGCACATATTTCTAGGAAGCCCTATTTGACATGTTATATCTTTGACCCAGTTAACCAAAATGCCAAAATTCATTTTGCATTGTATTTTAGACATCAAAGAATTGTTATGTTTCAAGTTTGAGCTTATGATGAATATGTTTAATTAGTTTTCAAACACGATTCCAAATGCAATTTCTATCTTTTCACTAGTATTAAGAAATGTAGATTGTTTGGTACCCTTGTTCATGATAAAATAACTCAAAATTCATCATAGGTGAGGTCAAATGGATTATTCCACTATGTTGTACTCTAAAAATACTTTAAGTGTGCCAATTTTCACATCTTGATGAATCCATTTGCACACTTTTCTAGTTCAATTCCATTTGCAAAAAATGTTTTTTGTCAGTCTTTGCAGTTTGCAAAATCCAACGTAGACCATTTTGACTAATTGCCATTTGTGCCCAGTTATTTGTCATGAGCCCAAATAGAAGATCCATACTCTCCTCATGACAAAGAACTGATGCTCCAATTTTTATCTTCTCAAGTGTCAATTTACCCAATTTTTGAAGCCGATTCTGAACCCAATTTAGTATTTTCTTACATATGTTCTTGTAGGCAGTTATTAGAGGTCAAATCTAACTATGAAAATCTTTTGACTCCTAATTCATCATGAGATGATATTCAACATGATGCAAATGTGTGGTACAAAGATTCAATGTGCCAATTTTTAGAGTTTGATCAGGTGTTTTGGTCAGTTTTTAAGGCCAGTCAACGGACCTCCTGGTGCACAATTTGACAATCTGCAAAAAAGTAGGTAAATGAGTTTTAAATGATCAATCAATGTTCAAATTTGAGTTTAGTCAATTTGGGATGATCAATAGATCAAGTCAACATTTCAATTTTTCTAGAAACAATTTTTTTTTTAGCTTGACCCACTTTGGGGCCCAGCCAATTTCGACTAATTATTGCAAAATGATAAGACATTGAGGTTCTAAAGTTTTCCAGCCGATGGTTGTGGGGTAGGCAATTATTATATGTTTGAATGATCAATATGAAGAAAAAATGTGTATTGTCTTAGAAACTTGCAATCCAAAAAATATATATTGATCAAGTAATGAGAGATGTTTGTTGTGGGCGTGACTCTTCCAACAGTTCTTGAAAGGATCCAAGGAAGATGTGAGCTTGAGATTTCATCAGTACTTCTGCAAGGAGTTCTCACTTATGAAATGCAAGGACCATTGAATATTCACCAATATAATACATTAACTTATTACCTAATGAGAAAATTGGAAAATACAATTAGTGGTGCCCAAAGACATATATTCTACCACCAGACTTAGTCTTGGTGGTAGAATTTGAGTGAGAGGAGTGAAAACAAGAAATAGTTTTGCATGCAAGTTTTTAGCATTTCATAACTTAGCATTGTCATTTGGGCATTTTTCTTTGATAATAATTTCTAACTTCCCTCCATTTTTTCATGTGTATCAGCTCTAGAATCTATCAAATGATTGTGGAAGAAGCTTCAATTTCTTGAGCAGAGTTGTGGGTTTGCATGTTCTTAGCTCCTTTTCCTACTTTTGGTTGTAAAATTGTCATGGCCTTGGTGGGTGGTGGTGAAAATGTTCCAATATAGGAGGAGAAGGAGAGGATTGAACAAAGTGAAGTTGTGAGAGCTAATGGTGAAGTGAATGAAGGGCTTGTCTCTGAAGATGGAGGAACTATACCAATAAATGTAGGGCATGTTCCTAGAATGGGGAGTTGAAGAACAAGTCGTAGCCTGCATAAAGAAAGGCAGCTATGGAGATCTTAAGAAAGACATGGCTGGCCTTCTTAATGCATTGGGCATTGAAAAAAGATATGTTATGGGCAAGGATTTTTTAGCACCGATTGCATATTATTTGTATCTTTTGTCAAGTGAAGGCCATTGTAATAATGGGTATATCTTATTTGAGACCGGGCCAAGAAATTGTTAAACTAGATTTGTTTCCAAAAGGGTTTTATATTAGACATTGGAAGCAACCAAGAAGTCATTGGGCAAAAAAGGGAAGCCACAGCCTAGGCATGAGGAATAAAAAGGCAGCGCTAGTAGCTAATACAAGCAGCCATGCCAAAAAAGAAAAGTCAGCCATTACAAAGAGTTTCACACAAATAAGAAAGAGCCAACACAACAAAAAGCTGTAGCCAGTAGGACACAATTCATCCAAGTTGTCACGCATTCAAAGCCGCCTTCCAAAAATAAGACCATGTAAGCTCATGCATGAGAAAAGCGCAGAACATCCACACACATTGAGTGTAAAGCTGACAAAATAGAGGGCAATAGTGTTAGAAAAATTTGTACTTTCAACGTTTTCTTTTTTGATAGAAAGTAATAGCAGTGAGAGTTCATGTGAAAGCCGGAGAAGTTATGGCATGGGTGAGTTTGGAAGGTAGCATCCAAGGCATAGATGCCATAAAAGAAGGAGCGGCCCCCTTTTTAGAGGAGATGCATTACAGAGGCAAAAAACCATAAAGTTGTTTTATCCCACATGGGCAGGGGAACATAACTTTTTAGCCTTTAAATACAATTTTACACTTCAAGTTTACTATCTAAAGAGGCAATGTGCTTTTGAAGTGCTAGACCTTGAGGTGGACCCCGTGGGCCGTGGATGATGTCAGTTGGCAAGTCGCTTGTATGCATAATTTTAAAAGAAAATCCAAGTATGATGACATGGCACTAAAAATAGAGACATATCCAGATTTTTCCACGTGTACAGATCGACCATGGGTGCAAGTCTACAAAATGAAGGTGCAAGCCAATTAAAGATTGTGGGAAAGTGGGATTAGGAGAAGAGGCAATGGGTCCCAGTTGGGAAAAATAAAGAGCAGTTTGAGAGGATGCACCAGATCGTGACACGTGTCATGATCTGACGGTGGGTGCATGCCTGTAAAATAGAGATGCAAGGAAGTTAGAAAATGCGAGCATGCAAAAATGTGACAAGTGGTAGTGCACCCAGGTCGGGAGATGATGTGGTAGGCTCTGTCAGCGTGCTAAGGTGGTAGTGCAGACAGGGAATGAAAGGCTGCCACGTGGTAGTGACATGTAAGTTCTATCTAGATGATGATGAGGCAACTTGGTGGACCAATTGGAGATTACGACATGGCATGTTAGTCAAACTTAGTTTGACCCAAAATATGAAGATAAAGGGAAAATGAAAATAGTTCTAGATGCTTTAACTTAATACCTAGGGCTAATAGACCCTAACAATACACATAAAGTTAGCCAAATACATCTTTGTCAAATTATTTTAGAAATTTTGGTAGCTCAACTTCTAAAGGCCATAACTCATGAACCATTGCTCCTATTGGCTATTATAGATACTTTTTGGAAATACCAACTCTTGATCTATAGGCTCAAAGCAACACTAGCACCATTCCATCAAGTTTTTAGACCTCATCCGGGCACTCTAAGGCCTCCAAGAGTGAGCATCAAGATTTTTCTGCAAATATTTCCACTAAAAATCCATAATAACTTCTTTGATACTAATGCTTGAGTAATGATATTTTTATAGTAGGCTTACAACTCTAAAATGAACCTTCCTATAGAAAATGAGAACATTCTGAGCTCATATGACAAAATTATTAAAAATAGTAAGTTCCCATAAATAGTAACCACCTATCTACTAGTCCTTATTAAAATAGAAAAGGCTGAAAATAAAATATTTTTTGGTGATGCAAGATTTCCCTTATGCCCAAGATGCTCTTGCAGTTCCCAGAAATAGTAACCACCCTATCTACTAGTCCTTATTAAAATAGAAAAGGCTGAAAATAAAATTATTTTTGTGATACAAGATTGCCCTTACACCTAGGATGCTCTTGCATCAGACACTTGACGTAATTTAAGAAGTGACCCTATCACGTCTCAGGTGTTTAGAGGAAAACTAAGATAGTTGACCTCCTCTTTTGCTAGCCATGATGAATCCTCAACTTGTATCCCTTTCCATTTGACCAGATATTTCTCATAAGTTCTATTTCTAGTACTTTTTCCAATATGACTATCTAGTATCTCCTCAACCTCCTTGGTAGCCAAACTAGCTACTAGAATGCTCCACTACACTTTTACAACTTAATCTCCATTACCTCCTTCATAATACTTTGTCAAAGTTGAAATATTAAATACTAGTGAAATATTCAATTCAGTAGGCAACTCAACTTCATATGCATTTCTACAATCATGTCTCTTCACTATCTATCATGGTCCAAACTTCTTCATCTTCAACTTATTATATGTACCTACTAAAAAATGCTCCTTTCTCAAATGAACCATGATTTCATCTCCAATCTAAAATTCCTTATATCTCTTTTCACATCTTCCTTTTCCTTATACTATGTATTCATCTTTATGATGTGCTTCCTCACCTCCTCATGGATGTTCTTCAAATGTTCAAAAAAATCTTCTGCTTTAGCACTACTTATCTCTCCCTTATCCAACTTCCTCAATTCAAAAACATTTCTGGGACTACTCCCATATACAATCTAGAAGGGTGATTTACCAGTACTCCCATTGATGGAATTATTATATGCAAATTCTTCTTGTGATAAAATCATATCCCATCCATTTGGTTTATCTCCAACCAAGCATCTTAGCAAGTTTCCCAAACTGTGATTCACAGCTTCTATCTATCCATTAGTCTGTGGATGATGTAATGAACTAAACTTCAAACCTATCTTCAACTTCTTCCATAATGTACACCAAAAATACCCAAAAAAATTGGTATCTCTATCTAAAACTATACTCTTTGGCAAACCATACAATCTCACCACTTCTCTGAAAAATAACTTTGCGACATGAATAACATCACTAGCCTTCTTGCAAGGAATAAAATGTCTCATCTTTGGAAACCTGTCAACCACCAAAAAAATAAAATCATGTCCATGCTATGTCCTCGATAATCCAAGATCAAAATCCATGCTGACATCCTCCCACAGCTTCTTTGGTATAGGTAATGGTTGATACAACCCTTTATTCTACTTCACTCATTTTTCCATCTATCATACTCGACAACTTTGTACAAACTTCGTAACATCTTGCTATAACTATTGCCAGTACTATTTTTTAGCAACCAAAGCTATAGTTTTATCTTTGCCAAAATGTCTAGTGAATCCTCCACTATGCTTCTCCTTGATGAGATTCTCTCTCATTGAACTTTTGGGAATGCACAACTAGCTTCCTTTGAAAAACATATTATCTTGGATCATGAAATCCAACCACTTTGTCATGTCAAGTGTAACAAGTTCTGTAAAAGCCTTCCATGCTTCACCAACATTAGGATCATTTGGATACAAAGTATTGAGTTCCTTGAACCCAACCACCTCTATCTACATTTCTATCAGAAAAGGTTGTCTTCTACTAAGAGCATCTTCAACTTTGTTAGACTTCCCACTCCTATGTTTCAAAAAAAATCTATAACTCTACAAAAACTCAACCCATTTTAAATGCCTTTGGTTCAATTTTCCTTGACTATTCAAATATTGCAAAGATTGATGATTAGTATACAAAACAAACTCCTTAGGAAGAAGATAGTGTCTCCCCTTCTTCAATGCTTGAACTATAGCATAAAATTCTTGATCATAAAAAGATTTTTTTTTTTTGCATCATTTAACTTCTCACTAAAATAAGCAATAGGTCTACCTTCTTGGCTCAAAATAGCTCCTATTGTAGTACCACTAGCATCACAGTCTACTTGAAAAACCTTGTTAAAATTAGGAAGTGCTAAAATAAGTTGCTTAATAACTTTTTGTTTCAACAAGTTGAAACTCTTCTCGTACAGTTCACTTAAACTCTTCCCTATCCCCTCTCATTGTTTTAGTTAAGGGTCCACAAATATTGCTAAAACTTCTTATGAAATTTCTATAAAATTTAGCTAGTCCATGAAAAGATCTTATCTCTATCACACTCCTTGGAGTAGGCCATTCAAGGATAGCCTTCACTTTCTCTGGGTCCATTTTTAGACCTTCTCCTGAGACTAGAAATCCTAGGTACACCAACTTCTTTTTTACAAAACTACATTTCCTCCAGTTTATCAACAACTTTTCTTTACTCAACTTATCAAACACCTTTTGAATATGAATCAAATGCTCTTCCAATGTCTTACTAAAGATCAAAATGTCATCTTGGTAAACAATGATGAACTTACCTAGAAACTCCTTCAGTACCTCATTCATGAGCCTCATGCAAGTTCTTGGTGCATTGGTTAGCCCAAAAGGAATTACTAACCACTCATACCATCCTTCCCTTGTCTTGAAAGCAATCTTCCACTCATCACCTTTCCTGATACAAATCTAATGGTACCCACTCTTCTGATCTATCTTTGTGAAGTACTTAGCTCCATTCATATGATCCATAATATCATCCATCCTTGGCAATGGAAATCTATACTTTATTATGATCTTGTTGATAGCACAAGAATATGTGTACATCCTCTATTCTCCATTCTTCTTTGGTGCTAATATTGCTGGTACAACACATGGACTTAGAATCTCTCAAATCAAACCCTTGTGTAATAACTCATGAACTTGCTTGTAAAACTCTTTATTTTTTGCTAGTGTCATACTGTGTGCTACTGACTAATCTTCCTCACTAGGGGAAATCTATTAGGTACATTA
The DNA here is from genome assembly GCA_028749045.1 of Cupressus sempervirens. Lineage (NCBI taxonomy): Eukaryota > Viridiplantae > Streptophyta > Pinopsida > Cupressales > Cupressaceae > Cupressus > Cupressus sempervirens. Next base: position 843,515,502 of record CM053783.1, read on the forward strand.
TCTGATACAATATCAGAAAACTCTTCCAACATATCTACAACTTTTGTAGGTACCCCCTCTACTTCTTCCTTACTATCTTTAGGAATTATAAAACAACACATATGCTTATGCTTCATACCTTAAAGAAACTCTTTTCCATCAACAAAATATATTTTGGTAGTGCTATATACCTTTTCTTCTTTATTCTTTAATGGCTTCAGCTTATGTTTCACTCCATCCTTAGTTAGAGTGTAGGTATTTTCTCACCCATCATGTACAGTATGCCTATCAAACTACCATAGCCTACCCAACAACATATGAAATATGTCCATAGGTATGATATCACATAGTACCTCATCCTAATAGCTCCCAATCTTGAACTTCACTGAGTACTAATCATTGACCACAATGTTGTGGGCATATTGTACCCAAGCAATATGATATGGGTGTGGGTGTTTTTGTCTCTTCAACTTCAACTTGGTGACCAATGTTTTAGAAACCAGATTGTTACTACTTCCACCATCAATGATCACATTAAAACACTTATCTTCACATCTACACCTTGTTTGAAAGAAAATCCTCCTTTGATGAGGTTCATTCTCACCACTCAACAAAACTCTTTTGTTAACTAGGACTTCTCCTCTTTCAACATCTTCAAAATGTGAGGATCTAGCATCTTTATCAACAAATGCAACTGTCACCTAAACTTTTGTTCTTTGATTTTTCCTTCCTTCTTGCTAGGTACATTCAAATGCTTTATGCCCTTCCAAATCCTTGTCCTCTACCTCTTCCTCTCTTATCTCTATTGTTCTAATCATGGAAACAATTGGAATGGTTTCCCCTTTGGTTCTACTTTTTACTTCTAGCCTCATCCTTGTTCTTTTGATCATCATTATGGCCTCCATAAGATCATCCACTAGATCTTCCACCATGACCTCTTCCACTATTCTTATTGTCAAACTTCTTGCTTAATTTCTCCTCAACTCTTAGGGAAAACTAGTATGCCTCCTCAATACTATTCATTTGAACTAGACTCAACTCATCCTAAATGCTAGGCCTCAACCCATTAAGATAATGGGTGACTTTCTTCTTGTTAGCTTATGCATGGCTAGTTCTATTGAGAACTCAGTAGAACTCCTTGATATACTCTTGAACAAATTTTCCTTCTTTCTTCATTTCTTGCATCTTCTTCAACATATCAAGCTCATAATCCATAGGAATGAATTGTTGCTTCATTTTAGCTATCATCCAATCCCATCTAGTGATTTTTTCATTTCCCTTTCTATTTTGATCCAACTAAACCTCTTGCCACCAGATCTTTGCATGTCCCTTCAGTTTTGCCTTCACAAACTTGACCCTATTCAAATCCTCAATATCTTCATACTCAAAGTACTCCTCTAGTTCATTGATCCAATCGATCAGCTCTTCTAGGACAAGATTTTCTAAAAATTTGGGGACCTGAAACTTAGGTCTTTTTCCAATCTTGGAAATGGCCCTAAAAAGCCCCTCTTCCTCTAGGTTTAGAATTGCCTCTACTTCAGCATTTTCTTCTACTTATCCTCATCCTCACTTTCATCTCTTGTGGGAAGATTCATTCCTCCACATATTTTTTCTTCCAATGCTTGCATTTTTCTTTGGAGGGCTTGAAAACCCTCAGGTCTAACACCTACAACTCTTCTGCCATGCTCTCTTCATGGAAGCATTTTCATGCTTTTGCTGAAACCCCACTGCAAAATACCTCACAATTAGTGATCTATCTATTTACTCAACCCAAACCATAGTCCTAGTGTGGATGGCCTCATAGTTGGTAATCTATCCACATGTTCAAGAACTCTAGCTCTAATACCACTTAATGGAGGGGACTCCCCTTAATACCATAAACTCATAACAAAAACAAAGAAACAACAACAAATCTGAGAAACAAAATATGGAATTTTTATTATCACCACAAATGTAGAATTATAGAATTCTTAATTACAATATGCTAACCCAAATGGGCACCTTCATTATAGAAATCTACAAGATAGTGCTATGAACTATCATCCAGAGTTGTCCTAGAAAATTTTTGGGGCTTTCTTAAATAGGCAATTTCATGCTGCTTGGAAAGGTTCTAGATGCTTTAACTTAATACCTAGGGTTGACAGACCCTAACAATACACATAGAGTTGGCCAAATACATCTTTGACAAATTATTTTTAAAAATTTTAGTAGCCCAACTTCTAAAGACCATAACTCACAAACCATTGTTCCAATTGGCTATTATAACGACTTTTCAAAAATGTAGCTCTTGATCTACAAGATTGGAACCACACTAGCACCCTTCTGTCAAGTTTTTGGACCTCATCCAGGCACTCTAAGGCCTCCAACGGTGAGCCCAAAGGTTTTTTGTCAAAATTTTCCACTAAAAATCTGCAATAACTTCTCTAATACTAATGCTTTAGCAATGAGATTTTTATGGTAGGTTTACAACTCTAAAATGAACCTTCTTGTAGAAAATGAGAACATTTTGAGCTTGTATGACAAACTTACTAAAAATAGTAAATTCCCATAAATAGTAACCACATGTCTACTAGTCCTTATTAAAATAGAAAAGGTTGAAAATAATTTTTTTTTGATGATGCAAGATTGCCCTTATGCCTAGGATGCTCCTATAGTTCCCATAAATAATAACCACCCTATCTAGTAGTCCTTATTAAAATAGAAAAGGCTAAAAATAAAATATTTTTTGGTGATGCAAGATTGCCCTTACATCCAGGATGCTCGTGCATCAATACAACTTCAAAATGTGGGACAGCAACAACTGTTGATCAAACAAGATTAGACAACATTGAGAAGATGATAGTCCTTTGTGAGAATCAATATCTTCAACCAATAAAAATATGCCATTTGGACCCTATTTTGACACATTTATCCTTTACGTCCCACAACTAGATACAAATCCACCATCTCCACATGGCATCTTGTTGCTTCTTTGCTTTAGTTAAAATTTGAACACTTACAAAATGTGGGAATGCGATAAATGTTGATCTAACAAGATCAATAGTTAGTAACATGCATGATCTCACACTACTTTTAAAAAAAAAGGATGGGGGGCTCGTAGGGATAGGTGTCAAATGGTTGCTTTCTCTCTTTAGTTAATTGTCTCACATCTTTAAAAGCAAGGAAGCAGTGATCATCGATCTACCTTTGATCGATGATCATGAAAATAACTCTCCTCGGGTTAAGAAACTTAAAAGAAAACAAAGAGAAAGCTAACACAAGGAAAACTTAAGGTTAAAAATAATCATGCACTAGGGTAACGCATATTTTCACAAAAATATTTAAAAAGGTTGCATGAAACTTTATAACAAAAGGGTTTTCAAAAGTTTTAGGGCTTTATTTAAAAACCTTCCCATGCACTTTTGAAAATGTGAATAATGTAAAACATTTTTTAGAGACCTACAACACAAACAACATTAAGGCAACAATAATTAGGGATTTTTATAAGGAATGACAAATTTTCAGAAACCCTAAGTAGCAAAAACAAATTTTCTTCCTAATTTTTACAAGGTATTTCAAAACTTTTGGCTAGGTGAAAAATCAAGCCAACATGTCAAGATTAATTATAATGATCATAGGTTAATATTTAGTAGACTTGAACCCAACAACTCCTAGATGAGAGGCTCCTAAGTAACAATTGTCTTGTAAGTTCTTGCCTCAAATCAAGAAAATGTTAATTACTATTAAAACAAATTATTTGAAGTTACATGATAATATACATAATTTATTTCTAATTATTTATATATATATATATATATATATATATATATATATATATATATATATATATATATATATATATATATATATATATATATATATATATATATATATATATATATATATATATATATATATATATATATATATAAGAATCAACACAAAACATTTCACAAATCAGTAGCTTCTTTATTTTCAAATTCTTATTGGTTTATCAATTATAAGTGTTCAAAAGAGAAATTTTTGTGCAAAATGTTAATTTCAATACCAAATGTGAATAATGTTAAACATTTTTCAGAGGCCTACAACATAAATGACATTAAGCAACAATAATTAGGGATTTTTATAAGGAATAAATTTTTTTTAGAAACCCTAAGCAGCAAAAACACATTTTCTTCCTGATTTTTACAAAGTATTTCAAAACTTTTGGCTGGGTGAAAAATCAGGCCAACATGTCGAGATTAATTATAATTATCACATGTTAATATTTAGTAGACTCGAACCCAACACCTCCTAATTATCCATTGTCTTGTAAGTTCTTACCTCAAATCAAGAAAATGTAAATTATTATTAAAACAAATTATTTGAAGTTATGTGATAATATACACAATTTATTTCTAATATATACATGTGTGTGTGTGTGTGTGTTTTGTGTTGATTCTAATATATTAGAATCAACACAAAACATTTCACAAATCTGTAACTTTCTTCATTTTCAAATTCTTATTGGTTTATCAATTATAAGTGCTCAAAAGACAAAATTTTGTGCAAAATTTTAATTTCAATATCAAATTTAGCCAAAATTTCTAAAATATATATTACATAATGTACAATCATTTCAAAGAAATAATAATTTACTATTATTGTGCTCATAGACAAAATCTAATTTCATATTACATTTATCATAAAATATTATCCAAATAATTTTAAACAATAGTATTACTCTTCATATACATGGAAATAAGACAACATCTTTTTATCCATTTAACTTACTTTACATTGCAATAATTCAAAAGATAGATATACATAATAGAAAACCAACATTGTGGAGTGGTTCTGTTAGCATGGATGCTGATGGTATTCCTTTGGGAGAGTATCCTAAGCATTGCAAAGCATGTGATAATATTGACATGCTGCATTCATGACTGTGTTTGTCATTGATGTCAACATAGCAATAATTTTGTCTAGACTGGCAGAGTAATAGACAAAGATCAAGGACATACATAATTTTTTAAAATTGTTCAGGTAATGTGTGGTGAAGGATGTGTTCCTCACTATATCCTAATGATAAGTTTCAATGCACATAACATGAGTCAAAGACATGCAAAAGTTGTAAGTGATTTATAGAGAGCAGCGTAAAATGAGAGTACTTGATAAACAGTTTTTGATGATTACATTATATCTTCTAATAGTGATATAATTTGGAGATTCATAGTTAGACAATGATAGAAGATAGTCTTTTGATGATGTTAGTGAGTGTACAAGCCCTAAAGCCGCACTTGTGAAGAGTTGCATAGACTATGATCTGACAATGCTATTGTAATTACAAATTAATTAATTATCTTATTATAATTAATTGGTAAAGCCTCAAGGCTAACTCAAGGAATTATTTCAAAAATATGGTATAAAGGAAAGATGTTTTCCTTGTTTGTAAAGTGTATCAATTGTGAAGTGTGGAAGGAAGTGCAAAAAGGAGCAAAGTGTTTGGTGAATGCAAGTAAGTGATCCAAGGGATTATTGGATGCTTAGTTCATGATCTTGTAACAAGATTTGAAGAAGTAGAAGTCTACTTGACAAGACAAAGAAAGAGGAAGGAGAATTATAGTTCAATTCTATTATTCTACAAGGAATAATATAGAGATCATTTGGATAGTGGGTTCATTGGTCTTGCCCTTGAAGTTGTTTGGATAGTGGGTCCATCTACTTTCTACAACTCCCAATAGGATTGGAATCTCTTAACAAGGATTCAAAGTCTCCTAATAGGGTTTGATATGTACTGCATGTATTTTGTAGACTCCTAATAGGGTTCATCCTCTTACAAGGAATATTTATATTTGTGCATCATCTTGTGGGTATCATCCCCATCGAAGTTTTCCCTTTGATCAAGGGTTTCCCTAATTAACAAGTCTGGTGTTATTGTGCATCAATATATTGTTGTGGTTTCTAATTTTATTGTTCATATGGTTAAGAATTTATAAGGTTGATAATTGTGGTAATAGTTATATAACCAATTCAACCCCCTCCATCCTCTCAGTTATATTGGTGGACTATATATTCTAATAATTGGTATTAGAGCCTCAAGTCCTTAAATAGAAAGCTTAAAATCTTTAGGAGATCAATGGTGAATTATTTAATAAAAGATAGTTCAAAGTTTAATGGAGTCAACTATGAAAGCTAGAAAGAAAAGATGAAGACTCATATGTTGTGTATGGGTATAGGTTACTAGCTTTTGACAAAGAAAGAAAAGGAAATTATGAAAGAAGAAAATCTTGAGGGATGTAGTAAAGTAGAAAGATAATTGTTCATATGCAATATGAGAGCTAGAGAAGCATTACTAGGTACATCTCATGAGATTTGGAAAACTTTAGAATCTACTTTTGAAGGTGATACACAAACAAAAGAATAAGATTTCAGAGTTAGATATGTTTGTTTCAAGATTCTAAAATGATGGAAGATGAATCTATAAGAATCTATGTGGGTAGGATATCTGAGATTATTTTAGAATCAAAACATATGGTGGAACTAAGGAGGAGGATTAGGTTGTGTGGAAGATCTTGAAAATTTTGACACTACCTTTCAAGAAAGTAGCACATATGGTTGAACTTTTGATACCCTATATTGAGAAATTCACTAGGGAATATTGGAATTAGAAGAAGTAGGTATGAGACAATTTGGAGAATTGACAACTAGAAGTGCAAGAACTCATGGAGATCTTGCTAGTAGCAGTAGAACTAGATCTAAATGTCCTAAAAGAGAGAGAAAATATAAAGGAAAGTTTAAGCCTAGAAGACCTATAAATTATTTGTATGCAAATGAAGATGAGGAATCTTATGAAATATTTTAGAGTGAAAGTGATGATGAGATATTATTTGTATCCATAAAAGAAGATGACCTAAATAAAGAAATTAGAGAAGAGAAGGCTCTAGTTTCCCAACTGGAAAAGAAATCTGATTGGATAATAGACAATGGATGTTCACATCATATGAATGGTGGTATGAACAATTTTATTAAATTTAGCAATCATGATAGAGGTATTGTTAGAGTTGGTAATAATGTGGCCTATCACATTATAAGGGTATGATCCATTACTCTTGATGGAAAGACTAACACTAATGATGTTTACTTTGTTGATGGTTTAAGGCATAACTTGTTGAGTGTTGGAAAATTGGTGGATAAAGGTTATTAGTTGCAATTCATAGAAAAGACTTGCATTATCAAAGATAAAAATGGTAAGCTTATTGGAATAGGTACAAGATCTAGAGGTAATGTATTTTAGTTGAATACCATTGAGATAACATGTTTGGTTGCAAAAGTGGATAATAGTTGGTTATGGTATAGGAGGTTTTGTCATATAAACTTTGATAATATTGTTAAGGTTAGTAGTACATTTATAGTTAGAGATTTTCCTAAGATAATGAAGCCTACTAATGTTATTTCCAAAGAATGCATTATGACTAAACAGAAGAAGGTATCATTTTCCAATAAGAAGTTCACTACTATAGAGAAGCTATAGATTGTTCACATAGATCTAAGAGGCCCTAGTAGGACAAGAGGATTCTATGGAGAAAAGGTATTTCATGATTTTTGTTTTTTATTTCACTAGAGTGACGTGGGTAGCATTTCTTAAAGAAAAGTCTAAAGCATTTGAGAAGTTCAAGATATTTCATAATCGAGCTGAGAATGAATTTGGTGATAAGATAAAATGCTTAAGATTAGATAGAGGAGGAGCATTTACCTCTAGAGAGTTTAACATATTTTTGTGAAGAAAATGGAATTAAGAGATACTTATCTTCACCCAAAACTCCTAAGAAAAATGGGATTGTAGAAAGGAGAAATAGATTAGTATTAGAGGTAGTAAGAGCAATGATGTATCTAAGAAATTTTGGAGAGAAGCACTCAATACAATAGTGTACACCATGAATAGAGCACATATTAGAAAGGGTATGAATAAGACCTCTTATGAATTATGGTTTGGTCATACACCTTTAGTAGAGTATTTCAGAATCTTTGGAAGCAAGTGTTACATTAAGAGAGATGAAGATGTTGGTAAGATGATCCAAGAAGTGATGAAGGTATTTTTCTTGGTTATTAATTGAAAATAAAATTTTATAGATGTTTTAATCATAGAACCAAGATAAAAGTTGAGTGTGCAAATGTAAAAGTTGATGAAAAGTTTAGAATTAGGGAAAAGATGTTGGATTAAAATTATAATGAAGGAATTAATACTAGAATTGTTAGACAAAATGAATAAGTTTTCTTTGAGACTAACAATGATCTATAGAATGATGTGTAAATTTTTGAGCAAAGAGGAGAAAGATCTAAACCAAGAGAAGAAGTAAAATTTGAGTTAGCAACTCCTACCTCTAACAAGAATCTGGCATAGAATCACCCTCTAGAGTAGATAATTGGAAGAAAAGACAAATGAGTGATGACAAGGAACAAAGTTAATGAGGAAATATGTTTGATTTCTCAAGTAGAACCTAATATTACATATGAAGCATATGAATATGATCATTGGATTCAAGCAATGAAGGAGGAATTAGATTAGATTGTGTAGAATGATACATGAGAATTAGTTCCTAGATCTTGTAATGCCCTGCCTGGAGGTCCTTGGTACAAGGATAAATATAAGCCAAGATATATATTTTTCAACAAGTATGAATGCACATGGAAACAAAATACAAGGATCACAAATATTGCAATGGAAGACTAACCAAACATCTTGATGCTGACAGATCTTCAAACACCACTACTAACCAAAACAACTAACAATGGAAGATGCAAAATTGAATTCAAATCAAAACATACTGAATAAAAAATGTGACACCAAGGGATTGAAAAACACCTAAGAGGGTACCCCAAACACTTCCTAAAAATTTTAGGTCTTACCAAAAAGTGCCTACTATTCGCCTAGATAGGATTTTGCAAATACCAAGTGATACTTTAAATCAGCACTAGGCAATACTTTCCAGTATCGTGCAACATTTCTAAAGAAGTGGGGCAACACTTTTAGGGATAGGGTGATACTTATATCAAGAGAGTGCAATAATTTTTAAGTATCGTATGACACTTCTTCAAAGGGAGTGTGATACTAGAAAGTATCACATGACATTCCTATAAGAGGCATGCGACATAATCAAGGAATGCATGATAGCATCCTAATGGGTGTGCAACATAAAATTGTATCACTCCATGCTGACACATGGTTTCCCAGAAAAGCAAAGGAAAACACTTAAGACAACCAAAAGGTTAAAAATGAGTTCAAAACCTCCACACAGGGGAGTACCAGATCTATAATTTGAGGTGTGAACACTCGAACACACTACTAAAAGACGTAAACTACATCCAACCATCTAAAAAAGTAGTGAAGGGAAAGTACAGAAGCAAACATTGTAGTGTACTAAAGTAACATCATAATGTATAGTATAACCAAACTAAGTATGTGATTCCTCCCAACCATAATAGCATCATAAGACCATCATTGGCCCCAACCATCCCCCACATGTAACATCCCAAGATACTGACTAGATCATCAATTCTATCAGATAGGAATATCACTACTAAAACATGCTACACATAATCATAAGGAAATCTAACATGCTAGAAGTAAAGCATAAGATAATCCTACAAGTATGAGTAACATCAACTATCATATGCTAATCATCATATTAAGGAAATGCAATAGTAACTAAGATCATCTAACATGATATACAAGCATTTTGATGAAAGCATAAAGCACAAAAAAGAATACTCTAGAACCCAAAGTACCAAGTGAAAGCATCCAACAATGGTCATGCTAGGACAAGAAATCATCTCTATACATTGGTCCCTAGTAGTGGCACCCTAGGTCGACACCTGTCATGCTGATGGAGATAATGATCCAACCACAAACACACACAAGCAAATGTCCATGACTAACACACCCACTAGATAGTATGATAACTAAAACCAAGACATAAACAATGCATAACTATAGGTCATGGTTAGACACTTAATGGGATACTGAGTAGGGGTTGACATCATGGAGAATCGCTTGGCATTGACAAGCCCAACTTGGTACTAGCAGCTCTTCACTTCCCAATGGAAGGAGAACATCTTGAATCATTTTTATTATCTTTAAGTTTTATTACCACCCAATGTTTAAGTTCAGTTATCACTTGTTTAGAAAGCTTTTGCACACCAACCCTTGGGAAATAGACACCAAGTTGCAAAGATAGAAGCCCCCCCCCCCCCCCATATGATACCCTACCCTATGCATGCTCATCCAAGGATCATAGGCATGCAAATTCCCAACCCAACCCTAATGATTTTATTTTTAGAAGTACCATGGAATATTAGAACTCACAAGTCACTTGATAAATGTACGTACACATACTCATGTGTGGTGCACCACCATCATGAAGATCATAACATAAGGATTGGATGAGAACACAATGTAGAATATCACTCAACCAAAACAAAATCAAGAGGATGGATGTGACATGCATCCCAATGCAACATAAAAGTGCAATAGTGGTCAGGCTGACATCCAAATAGATCATCCAGGTCCACGACCCACATTGTGCCAACAAAACCCAAGAAAATAGGGCAGAACACAAAATGAGGTAAAAACCCAAAAACTAGAAAATTTTGAAATTAAAACCCATTTGATCTTTAGGTACGAAAACCCCAAAAATCCAATAATATTTGGGTTTGAACACCATATGCAAAAATGGCCAGCATAATAGTACAAAACCCCAAATCCCCATCCCAAAAATAGGAAAAATATTCATACCCAACCAACTGGGCAGAACCAACAAACATAAATAGAGGGAAACACTAGTTCTCAACCTCCAAACAAATGGCCACCAAAAATAGAACTTGAAATAGAATTGAAAAAAAAAATGGGAAGGCCCTTCCTGATAGCAAAAGGGGCAGAAACTAAAACCTGCCAAAGCTATCAAAAATCAAGGCAAAGTAGGGTCTACCTAAGCCAAATCCACCAAGACTGACCTTGTGAAGATCCCATGCTCATAGCTCTTAGAACAAGTGGAAAACCAATCCTTCAGAAGGAGGATTTTAGAAATGCTCTCAAATTTATATTTTCAAAAAGTGAGAAGTGAATAATGAAATCCCTTTTTCAATACTTATTCACTTTTTGAGTGAATAGTCGATTAGGGCAAATAGCCAGTTAGAGTAGCTAGACTTTGAATCAAACCAAATGAAAATAGGTTATTCCTCATAACATAAATTCACGTAAGGCAAAGCTACTAGAAATTAAATTTGAGAAGATTTAAAGCCCAAAAATCCAAAATCACAAAAATCACTAAACAACTTTCATGACAATGTGAACTTCTAAATGCATAACCACACTCACTAGTCTAATCACATAATGTATATGAGTTTGGATTTAATAATAACTAAAAGGTTTTAAATCTAAACAACTAAAATGAGCATACATCAACCATACAGGGATGACATTGGTAAAATATGAATAGTTGAATCACTAACTCCATGCGCCACTACTAGGGATATATTTCTTGCACACCAAAACACACAATCAATTGCAATTGCATAATAATATAATAGCCAAAGAAAAATTCATTAAATACCTAATTAATCCATTTACATCACTCATGTTCACAAAAAGCATAAAGATACAAGAATGAAGTTAATAACCATAGCATAGAATCCATCACATCATATAAAAAAAAAAGTGTCCTAATACTAGATAATCAGATATCATCATAGATCTACTGTCATCTCAAAATGGCATCAACATGCAAAAATGATAAACTGAATAACATAGCAGTAAAGCATCTATGGTACTAAATCAAAGGATAACATATGACCCTTAGGTCATTTGAAAGTACATAAAATAAGAGTATCAAGTATCTCTCAGATCAAAATAGACAAGGTACAGACTACAAACACAAGAGGTGCCCCATTAGCATAGGCTTACTCCTAGAAGATAACAAAAAGGTAGGGGTACAATCCCCTCAATCATGTAGCACCCTCCCAAGTCACAGAGGTCTCATCACTTGGGTCCCATTGGACCCTTACTTGCTCAATATCCCAACCTCACAAGGTCAATCTTTGATATTGTAGGATACAAATGGGCTCCAAACTAAGCTGCCCATCCACTACCTACAAAGCATCCCAATCAATAACATGGGTCACATCTAAAATATATTGCCTCAAAATAGAAAAATTAAAAACATTATGGATGCATGATAGGCTAGGTGGAAATGCTAACCGATAAGCAATAGGACCAATCCTCTCAAGGATCTCAAATGGTTTGACAAAAATGTGGCACCAACTTAGAGCCTTTCCCATAATGGATGGGGCTCTTCCTCAAACACACTCATAAAAACACCCTATCACCAACAGAAAAGTGATGATCCAACCTATGGGCATCAACATACTTCTTCTGCCTATCCTAAGTAGTAACTAAATGCTCCCTAATGTGAGCAACCTACTGCTCCATATCCTAAAGCATCTCTAGACCCAAAAAAACTTGGTCCTCTAAGAAATCCCAACTCAAAGTGGTACAACATGGTCTACCATGTGAGGCCTAAAAATGTGACATGCCAAGAGAACTATGATACCTGTTGTTTTATGCAAACTAAACAAGGTACAAATAGTCCTCCCACTTTACCTGTCTATCCATAACATACATCCAAAGCATATCCTCAAAAACCTAATTCACTCTCTTAGTCTAACCATCAGTCTCTGGGTGATAGGCCGAACTAAAATTGAGCGACATGCCCAAAGTATGCTGGAGAGACATCCATAGTGTAGAAGTAAATATTGGATCTCTATGCAAAATAATCTGATGAGGAATCCCATGTAAACAAACAATATCCTCCAAGAAAACATGCGTTATAGAAGAAGTTGTGCAGGATGCTCTCATGGGTGAAAAATCTGCTAGCTTGGACAACTTTTCCATTGTCACCATAATACAATCACGCCTCCATGATGACATAGGAAAACCTATGATAAAATTGATAGATATATTATCCCACTTCCACTCTAGAATGGTATGTGGCTATAAAAGACTAAATGGGTGCTGATGCTCTACCTTCACTCTCTAGCACTCAAGGCATCTAGCAACAAAATTAGCAACAACATACATCTTCTTAACACTGGGATGTGCAGAATATGGTGCACAATGCACTTCCAACAAAACCAAGGTGCGGAGATCTCCAGACATGGGTACATAGATATGCCCCATGTGTTGCATTAGTCCATCAAACTCAATCATATAACCAAAAAATCTCCCCTTAAGGGTACGTCCCAATTCAATCTCTGGTCTCACCTTTTGAGACCAAGTGTCACTAGGTAGAGCCTCCAAGATATGGCCTTACAAATCCACTCCAAATGACAACACTAATACCTCATGATGGTTCCTACTCAAAGAATTGATGCTAATCCCTTTAATGTAATGAACATCAAAGTCATACTCACACAAGAACTCCATCCAACAATGCTGTCATGAATTCTGGTTTGGGTGAGTAAAGATATACCACAAGCTTCTATGATCACTATGCAACTCAAACCTATGTTCCAAAAGAAAATGCCTCTAATACATAAGGGCATGCACTTTGACAATGAGTTCCAAATCATGAGTGGGGTAGTTAAGCTCATGGTCCTTGATTTTCCTAGACTCATATGCAATTATGTGACCATCCTGCATCAACACTGCACCCACACCTTCCAACGAAGCATCTATGCAAACCATGAAATCACCTATAGGATTAGGCACTGCAAGGACTGGTCCACTAGTCAAACACTCCTTAAGAGGATTAAATGCTACCTCACACTGGTCTAACCAAACATACTTCATCCCTTTCCTCTAAAGAGAAGTGATGGGGTGAGCTACTCATGAGAAATCCTTCACAAAGTGATGGTAGTAACCCAAAAACCCCATGAAACTATGAACTTTTGAGACATTAGTGGGGACCAGCCAATCCATAGTTGCATGAATCTTCTTTGGATCCACTACAATTCCATCACTAGTGATTATGTGTCCCAAATAATTCACCTTTGACTAGAAGAATACACATTTACTCAAGTTTCCATACAGTTGATGGTCTCTTAAGCACTACAATACTTGATGTTAATGGATGTCATGCTCCTCAATAGTCTTTGAATAAATTAGTATGTCATCCAAGAATACAATGACACATTGATCAAGATAAGTACAAAATAGACCATTCATCAAACTCATAAATACTGATGGTGTATTGGTTAACCCAAAGGGCACAACCATGAACTCATAATGCCCATACCATGTATGAAAAGCTATTTGATGAATTAGCCTCCTGGATACAAAGTTGATGGTATCCTGACTTAAGATCAATCTTCAAAAATGCTCATACTCCCTTCATCTAATTGAACAAGTCATCTATCCTCGACAAAGGATAATGGTTCATTGCCATCACCTTATTCAACTACTAGTAGTCAATGCACAAATGCAAAGAACCATCCTTCTTCTTCATGAAGATGACTGGTGCACCGTATGAGGATACACTGGGATGAATACGGCCCTTGGCCAACAATTCCTCCAACTATAATTTGAGCTCACTCAACTCTTGAGTAGTCATGCAGTAAGGAGCTTGTGAAACCAATTTTGCTCCTGGTATGAGATCAATCCAAAATTCAATGTCATGTTGTGGTGCATACCTAGAATCTCATTAGGAAACACATTTTCATACTCACAAAGGAGTGGTTGATCATTAACTATCACCATATAGCTCTTGGCTTCCTCGAGACCATAGACAAAAATAAGAAACAACTGACAACCCTTCTGCTCACTCTACTTCAACTAGTTAGCTGAGATCATCCAGAGTGAGATTGGTCTTGGGACTCCCAAAAGTTTCACCTACCCGCCTATGTTATCAACACACTATACCATATTATGAAAGCAATTGATATTCACCTAATGGGTGGCTAACTAATCCATGCCCAACACAATGTCATACGATCGTAGAGGTAGAATGCGTAGATCCACTATGGTGGTAACGGTTCCCAAATTCAAAACACAACTCCTAACCAACAAGTCAACAACCACTTTGAAACTCATGGCTAACTCAACCTACCACCTATCAACCTAACACACTACCACTAGCCCACATTGTTGAAAAAGAGATGGTGAAATGAAAGAATCAAAAGCACTGGAGTCAAACAAAACTAAATTTGAAATACCATGCAAGATAATTATAGCCTTGACTATTGTCCCTTAATGATCTTCTTGATCGTTGTCAACTACTATGAAGACTCTATTATTCCTACTACCACCTCCTATAGTAGGCTTAGATCTTGTTGCGACCTTACCAGGTCCTAAAGATGGTTTAGTGGAGCACTCAAAAGGCTTATGGCTAGGTTGACCACAAGAATAATAGTTTCCTACAAAGTTGGATTTTGTTCCATGACCACCCTAGTTAGCACTAGGATAAGGTGCACTGCCCTTGCTAGAATTATATTAAGAACTCTAAGGGGGATGATCCTATTGTGATTTCTATCCTTGGTTCTAGTTATCTCCTTTTTTACTTGAGGTACTATAATTCTATCCAACCTTGGTCCAAAACCCTTTCTGAAATTTATGACATTGTCTACCCTTAGAGGGTATTGACTGGGTCTGGCCCTTCCTTGAGGATTAGGTGAATTGTGTATCCTGTCCAAAATTTTGAGAACTTTGGTTCTGAGAACTAGATTTACAACTAAAACCCTGAGCCATATTGCTCTCTATGATCCTTTCCTTCTCAATGGCAAGAGAAAGTGTGCTCAGCTAATGAGAATGGACATCTTTGATGATGGAGTATCTAAGACCTCTAACAAAATGTTGAGTGGTGAGTGCCTCATCATGCTTGTAGCTTGAGTACTACTTCAAACCAAAGAACTTCTTCTCATACTGATCAACCATCATAAAGCCCTATTTAAGCTCATGTAATTCATCAATGCAAGCCTCATGGTATTGTGGTGATAGGAATTTCTCTTTGAACCTCTCCTCAAAGATCTCCTAGGTGAGATCTATGACACTAATCTAGAGCTTGTCACTCTTTGAATCCCACCAAATGGAACCATGTTCCCTAAGCTATTTGATTTCACATTAGGTGTTCACATTGCTTCCATAAGGTAGTTGGCAAAAATAATGACCCATATCGAGTAACCAGGTCTCAGCCTTGAGTCCTATTCCATGGCTATCAAACTCTAGTGGTTTGGACCTTTGAAGTTCTTGCATCATCTCAATCTGAGTGAGATCATCATCATTCCAGCCATGGCCCCTCCATCGATGCCTTCTTCCACTAGGTGGTGTACAAGAACATTCCCATTTATGTTCCTCCTCTCTATGCTCTGAATGATGGGAATGCCCATGATGGGATCCCTCCTCTCAGTTATTGTCTTGTTAGCACTCCATACGAGGGCCCAATTGAGAAAGAATTTCCTAAAGCATTGGTATTAATGCTTCCATAACATTTTGATTAGCATTACCCTATTCTTCCCCACCATCTTGATATTCTTCTTGAACAACTTTTTGGCTTCCGCCTTGACTAATAGGTCTTCATGCAAGATGCATCACTAAGGAAACAAGATAAAGTCAAACATAAGGATCATAAGCATAAGACTTGAAAGCAAGAACTAATGAGATATCAAATAACCAAACATAATATAAGAATACACAATACAAAACAAAACCATAGTGGAAGCATAACACAGAGATCCCAATGTTTCAACATGGGCTCTAATACCAAATGTAATGCCTCACCTAGAGATCCTTGGAACAAGGATAAATATTAGCCAAGATTTTTTTTTCAACAAGAATGAATTCACATGACAACAACATATGAGGATCAAAAAGATTGCAATGGAAGACTAACCAAATGTCTTTACACCAACACATCTCCAAATTCCACTACTGACCAAAATGACTAACAACAGAAGATGTAAAATCGAATTCAAATCAAAACATATTGAATCCAAAATGTGACACCAAGGGATTGAATAACACCTAAGAGGGTACACCAAACACTTCTTGAAAAGTTTTAGTCTAACTAAAAAGTTCCCACTGTCTGCCCAAACAGGGTTTTGTAAATACCAGGAAATAATTTCCAATATTGCACAAAATTTCTAAAGTGGGGTGACACTTTGAGGGATAGGGTGGTACTCCTCTCAAGTGTGCGATACTTTTTAAATATATTATGACACTTCTTATAAGGGGGTGCAAAACTAGAAAGTATCACACAATATTCCTATAAGAAGCATGCGACACAATTAGGGAATGCATGACAACATCCTAATGGGTGTGTGACATAGAATTGTATTACTCCATGTTGACACATGGTAGCCCAAGAAAAGAAAGGAAAACACTTAAGGACAAGAAATGAAGGGAAAGTATGGAAGGAAACATCACAATGTACTAAAGCAACATCACAATAATAGGAATAACATTGCAATGTACAATACAACCAAACTAAGTACATGGTTCCTCCCAACCATAATAGCATCATAAGACCATCAAGGGCCCTAGCCATCCCCCACACATAACATCCCAAGCTACCGACTAGATTGTCGGTACTATCATATAGGGATGTCACTACTAAAACATGCTACACATAAGCATAAGAAAATCTAACATGCTAGAAGTAAGGCATAAGATAATCCTACAAGTATGAGTAGTATTAACTATAATATGCTAATCATTAGAATAAGGAAATATGGTAGTAACTAACAATATCTAACATGATACACAAACATTAAAATGAAATCATAAAGCACAAGAAAGCATATTCTAGAACCTAAAGTATCAAGTGAAAACATCCAACAATAGTCATGCTAGGAAAAGAAACCATCTCTATACACTAGTCCCTAGTAGTGGTATAGGTAGCTATGCATCCCAATAAAATGGCACCCATAGGTCCACACCCACCATGCTAATGGAGATAATGATCCAATCATAAACACACACAAGCAAATGTCTATGGCTAACACACACTCTAGATAGTATGATGACTAAAACCAAGACATAGACAATCAATAACTATAGGTCATGATTAGACACTTAGTGGGCTACTAAGTAGGGGTTGACATCATGGAGAGTCACTTGGCATCAACAAGCCCAAGCTAGTACTGGCAGCTCTCCACTTCCCAAAGGAAGGAGCACATCCCAAATATTTTTTTTTCCTTTTTTTTAAATTTTTATTACCACCCAATGTTTAAGTTTAGTTATCACTTGTTTACAAATATTTTGCATGCCAACCCTCAGGAAATAGACACTGAGCTATAGAGATAGAAACTCCCTCCATATGCTATCCTACCATACCCATGCTCATCCAATGATGAGTGCCCATAGGCATGCAAATTCCCAACCCAACCCCAATAATCTTATTTTTGGAAGTACCATGGAATATTAGGACTCGCAAGTTGCTTAATAAATGTATGTACACATACTCGTGTGGGGCACCACCATCACAAAGACCATAACATAAGGATTAGATGAGAGCACAATGAAAAATATCACTCAACCAAAATAAAATCAAGAGGACAGATGTGACACACATCCCAATGTAATATAAAAGTGCAACAGTGGTTAGGCTAACATCCAAATGGATCATCTAGGTCTATGACCCACATTGTTGTAAGGAAACTTAGGTGTGGAAATAGCTTCCTACACTAATCCCTTAAGGAAAGTATTTTGAAAATTCTTTTAAATCCTTGCAATTTCATATTTACTTTCAGTAGGACAAAAATATTGCAATCAACCATGAATATAGAAAATAGATAGAGAAATAATAACACATAAACACAAAGATATGCCAGTGGGGAAAAACCTTTTAGTAAAATAACCTCACCCCTCCAAAACTTGCACAATGTATTATCTTCAAATCAAAAGTTACAACACACTTATAATGCAAGCTCTTTCAGGACATGGAAGACTTATCCAGTAGTAACCAATAATATACTACTCACTCACTCCTCCTTCACACAACTATCTATAGCCCTCAAAGTTCTTATATAATGTATTTAGGGCATCTTCAAAAGATAGCTCTTATGCATCATAGGAATCTATCATAATCGTTTCAGTCATGATTTCCTTAAACACAATTAAATCTTCCAAAAATAGTTCTTACAAGTCATAGGAATCTATCATAACTATTTTAGTTATGATTTTCTTACACACAATTAAATATTCCAAAGATAGCTCTTACATGTCATAGAAATACATGTTAGGAATATATCATAGAAAATTTTCATATGAATTTGTCATAATTCAAGATGCCGACACATGCAAGTTGAATGACACATCAACATGCCAACCAAACATGTACAGTCACACTTAATTACATTATTTGGAAAAAATACATGTACAAAATAAATAGTAAGGAGAGGGATTATCCAAAGTTGAGACACCTTATTCCTAACATTCTCCCACTTGTTGAACACCTTATAAGAGCAAAAGGAACATAACAAGAACTAACCGCTATACACCAAAAGGTCCATAGACTCCAAACACCATTCAAACTTCTCTGTGCCTACTAGTTTTTTCAATGCATCTACAAAATTATTTATACTATCTACCTTCTCCAAATTTACCTTTCCATCTTCCACTATATCTCTCACAAAGTGAAATAACACATCAATGCACTTCACTCTGGCATGGGAAGTCGTATTCTTTGCAAGGCAAATAACACTTTGACTATCACAACAAATAGTAATCTATCCTACATCAACACCAATATTAGAACACAATCTCCTAAGCCAAATGGCTTCCTTACAAGCATGAGTAGTAGCCATGTACTCAATTTCTATATTGGACAAAGCAACCACAAGTAATCACTTACTCATTCAACTAATGGCACCACCAAACATAGTGAACACTAAGCACTGGTGGGTCTCCTACTATCAATATTAGCTGCCCAATTTGAATCCACAAACCCATGAATACAATATGAATGTGAATCTCTAGAAGATTTACCATGATAATAAATGGAGTAATCTGATGTACCCTCAAATATCTAAATATTAATTGCATCCCAATGTACCCATCCAAGATTAGCCATAAACTAGCTCAGAACTCTCACTGCTTGGGCAATGTCTAGTCTAGTACAAACCATAGCATACATAAGACTACCAACTGCACTAGCATAAGGTACTCTACTCATGTCCTCCACCTCACTAGGATATTTTGGACAATCATCTACAAATAACTTTGTTTCCATAGCAATAGGAATGCACAATGGTCTACAATCTGCCATGTTGAACCTATCCAACATAGACTTCACATACTTACTCTGACTCAACCAAAGTTTTTTGTTAGACCTATCTCTACTGATTTCCATACCTAAGATGTGCCTTGCTGCCCCAAGATCTTTCATCTTAAACTGTGCTAACAACTAAGATTTAAAATTAGAAATCATACCCTTACCCTTCTCAAATAGTAGCATATCATCAACATATAATGCACCAATAAGAAAGTGATCATTTTCAACTCTGAAGTAAACACAATGATCTGATTTTGATTGTGCAAATCTAATTAACAACACAAATTCATCAAACTTAAGGTACCACATCCTAGGAGATTTTCTCAAACCATACAAAGACTTCTTCAATCTAAAAACCAAAGATTATTTACCTTTAACAATGTAGTGCTCAAGCTACGACATATAAATCTCTTCCTCCAAATCACCATGAAGGAAAGTTATCATCACATCCATCTATTTTATCTTTAAGTCATATGATGTAGAAAGAGATAACATAAATCTAATGGATTTCAACTTTTCAATAGGAGAGAATATTTCACCATAATCTATTCCCTCTACCTATCAATACCCCTTTGCAATCAATCTAGCTTTGTACCTTTGAACACTACCACCTGCACAAAATTTCTTCTTGAACACCCATTTGCTACTAATAGGTTTTCATCCTTTAGGAAAAGGTACAAAGTCCCAATTTTTTTTTTGATCCAATGAAGCCATCTCATCATCCATGGCCTGAATCTAGGAACCTGCATCTTCCATATCCAAAGCCTCTTTCACAAATCTAGGCACATCAGTGTTAGTAATCAAAGCATAGGCAAAACTAGAATCTAACATAGAATAACCAAAAATTTCTAGCTAAATCCTTACTCTCATGGATCTCCTTAAGGGTTGAGGTTGAGGTTGTTCTTTCTCTTCTTCTAAACTATTAAAGCTACTAGAGCTCTCCTCATCACTAGACCTGACATGGTCTTTCTGTTCAATCTTCTTAGGGGTTGGAGGCAATTGAACAATATATTCCTTCTTTTCTTTTTCATTTGTTTGTAGCACAATAGAAAAAGATTTTTGTCATGTCCCCTTTTCGAATATTTAAAAATAATAATCTTTGCTAAGGCAGGCAGGCCCAAAAAAGGTGAAGTTTCAGAAAAAGGGGCTAATCTTTGGAAACCAATGGACTAATAAATAGAAAACTATTATTAAAATATATTTTATTAAACTCTCTTGGATGTGAGTTAGGGTTATGCCCTCTTTTAAGGGATTTGGA
The DNA here is from genome assembly GCA_028749045.1 of Cupressus sempervirens. Lineage (NCBI taxonomy): Eukaryota > Viridiplantae > Streptophyta > Pinopsida > Cupressales > Cupressaceae > Cupressus > Cupressus sempervirens. The sequence goes on from CM053783.1 coordinate 843,536,958, forward strand.
GACATTTTGGGCTCATTCCAGAACTTGATTTTCGCTTATTGCTTTGTTGTTCTTCAGAGGCTGCCAAACCTATGAAGAAGGAGACCCAAGGATGGGATTTTGCAAGTTTATAGAAAGGATAAGGATGGGAGTTTGAATCCATTCCATGTGCAAGCTCATGCAGAGTTTTCCCTTGTGCTGAACAGTGCAAATTTGTGAGTTTTTTGTAAGAGTTTGGTGTTTTCGGTTGAGTATTTCATATCAGTTTGAGTTGCTGCTATATTTCAAACTTTAGGATGTTAAAATAGAGCTAAATATATGTATTGAGACATGGTTAAACTTTTGAGATAGATTATTAGTGTTTTTGTGATATTTCCGGACATTTTTGTGTTAATTTTGAGAGCCCGATGAGCATGGTTTTTGTCCTACATTTGGGAGCTGTTGTGTAAATGCTGTACAGATTTGAAAATTTTATTTTGTAGGCCATTATGCTGCTAAAATTTCTGTAAAAATTTCCATTTTCAGATTTATTAATAATATGTGAAGTTGTGAAGTTTTTGGCACTATTTCGGACATACCCGACTTGGGGTTTATCGAGAAATTGGTGGATCTTCGTAATATTGGTTGTTTGATTTTGAAAATTTTATTAGAGGCTTGAAATATTATATAAAATTAGAAAAAGGGACATTTTAGTGGTATCAGAGTTATGATCTTGCCAGCCTGAGGGTTTGTAGAAGTTTGCATGCAACTAAGTGAAAGAGAAAAGAGATATTTACAGCAAGAAAAGAATAAAGAAATTTTGATCAAACCTCTAGTTGAAAGTAAAAGTACAAAATCCAAGGAAGGAAAAGGTATGGTTGATCTAGATGAGATGGCAAAGAAATTCTTCCAAGACATCCAAAATACTCAAAAGCAAACAGTGGATAGTTTGGCAGAAACTAGAGAGGCTTTGCAAATATTGACAGAAAAAATGCAAGGAGTTGCATCTATTAATGAGAAAGGGAGCACTTCATAGGAGCCAAGAAATCTAAAACCCACACCCTCTAAATAAAGAAAAACTATTTTCTTGCCTACAGATGAGCCACCAGTGCCAAATCCAACCCTTAATCCCATGGAAGAGGTTACATGTAACTTGATTGCATTAAGAGCTACTTACAATGGCTTAGACGATGACTTTCACAGTTCGATTCATTTTAGAGAATATGTGGATATGATGAACACTTTGATGCCCAAGAAAGAGTATAGAAGGGAGCATGAAATAAGTGGAAGAGAGCTCAAAAATAAAATAAGCAAGTTTACAGCACCTACTTTTGATGGAACAAACAAAATTTCAGCTAGAGCATGGCTACAAAAATTACAGACCTTCCTCACACTTAACCCCATGAAGGAGAGTGATGCTATTCAATTTGCAAGTCTACACTTGGAAGATGCAACCTATGATTGGTGGTATCATGGAATGACTACTCAAGGTCATGATCAGGTAACTACATTTGATGATTTTAGTCAAAGAGTCATAGATAGATTTGACCTCAAGGATGATGAAGAGTACTTTAAAGAATTGTCAAAGTTGAAGCAAACCAAATTAGTTAATGAGTATATAGAAGAGTTTCAAAAAGTGGCTATTATGGTACCTAATATGAGTGAAAAGAGGATTGTTTATCTTTTTCTTGATGGTTTAGAAGATTCTGTTAAGGGTTTGGTTAAAGCTTTCTCACCCTCAACCTTACAGGAAGCCATCAAAAGAAGCTTGCAACTTGAAACTTGCATGCCTATGAAACCAGTCACTAATCAAAAACTCCCAAATATTTGGCAACATAAGGGGAATTTTTAGAAAAAGACTTTCCCAACACTACCACCAAAAGATGTGATAAATGTGGCAAAAAAGAAGGTAGATGAAGAGACTAGGAGTGAATTACAAAGAAAAAAGCTTTGTTTTACTTGTAGAGAACCATGGGTTCCAAGACATAGATGTTTGGGGAAAGGTCAAGTGCACTATATTGAAGTTGCTTCAGAATCTGATTCAAATGAGCATGAGGAATTTCATGACACTAAGGAGGAGGTAGAAGAAGAGAAAGAAAAAGAAATCAGCAAGGATGGCACTTTAGCAGCATTATCAGGAGTTCCAAGATACCATCCCTTTTGAATTCGAGGGGTACTAGCAGGGCAAAGGTTGACAGTTCTTCTTGATAGTGGGGCAACTCACAATTTTATTGATGAGGGATTTGTTATGAAAAGATGGCTTAAAGTAAAAGATTTTGAGGGATTCAATGTTACTGTAGCTAATGGATTCACTATGCCTTGCACACGGGTGGTGAAACAACTCAAGATGACCTTAGGAGATTATGAGTTATGTGATGAATTCTATGTGGTTGGCATTGGGGAGACAGATCTTGTATTGGGTGTTCAATGGTTGCACTCTATTGGAGGCTATTACATGAACCATCAAACTATGGAGTTTAAATTTCATTCCAATGGGAAAGAAGTCATATTGAGAGGCTTATCGAATGGAGCACCTAAGGCGGTCTCTGCAAAGAGGATGGAGAGGACTTTTCAAAGAGGACAAGTAGCATGGGCAGCAGGAGTCATAATCCATCCAACAAGCTCCCCAAAGAATCAAGGTAATTTCCATTTTGAAATTCAAAATATTCTTGATAAGCATAGTATAGTTTTCAATGACTTGCCTCCAGGATTACCACCAGATAGACGGTTTGAGCATGTTATAGAGTTAGAACAGGGTGCCAAACCAGTTATAACAACCCCATACCACCATCCAAGAGTTTATAAGGAAGAAATTGAAAAAACCATTAAAGAATTCCTGGACATGGGATTCATAAGGCCTAGCTCTAGTCCATTCGCATCATCTGTGGTACTTGTCAAGAAAAAGGATGGTACAATGAAAATGTGTATAGATTACAGGGCTCTAAACAAGAAGACCATAAAAAATAGGTATCCCATACCATGCATAGATGAACTCATTAATGAGTGACATGGTGTTGTATACTTCTCAAAAATTGACTTAAGATCAGGGTACCATCAAATCCGAATGAGGGGTGAAGATGTGGAAAAGACTGCTTTCAGATGTCACTATGGGCACTTTGAATTTCTTGTTATGTCACTTGGCCTCACTAATGCATCTACAACATTCCAATCTTGTATGAATAAGGTATTCAGCCAGCATCTTCAAAAATTTGTTTTGGTATTTTTTGATGATATCTTGATTTACAGTAAAACATGGGAAGAGCATCTAAAGCACATAGACACTATTTTGGGAATCTTGGAGCAGCAATCTTTCTATGCTAAGCTATCTAAATGTGAGTTTGGTTTGAAAAAAATCCTATAGTTGGGACATATTATAAGTTCTAAAAGAGTACAGGTTGATCAACAAAAAATTTAGGCAATTATGGATTGGCCTCCACCCACTAATCTTACATAGTTGAGAGATTTCTTTGGGTTGTGTAGCTACTATAGGAGATTTTCCAAGGGATTTTCTCAGCTTGCTGCCCCCTTGACCAATTTGACAAAGAAAGGAGCTTTTTTTTGGATAGAAGAGGCACAAAAAACATTTGATAAGCTTAAGGAGGTAATGAGTTCATGCCCTGTGCTTGCAATTCCATATTTCTCTTTACCTTTTGTTATTGAATGTGATGCTTCTAGAGAAGGTATAGGGGCTGTCCTAACTCAAAGGGGACATCCAATAGCATTTGAAAGAAGAAAACTAAATCAATCAGAGAAAGGCTACTCCATCTATGATAAGGAAATATTGGCAATCATGTATGCACTTCATAAGTTTAGACAATATTTGGTATGTGGGAGATTCATTGTAAAGATAGACCATAATAGCCTCAGGTTCTTCTTGAACCAAAGGGATTTGAATGATCATCAACAAAAATGGGTAAGAAAATTGCAAGCTTATGATTTTGATATTGAATACATGAAAGGAAAGAATAATGTGGTTGTTGATGCTCTCTCAAGAAAGCCCACTCTATGTTCCTTAACATCTATCTCTGCTGGTTGGAAAGTCTCCATAATTTTAGAGTATTCTAAAGATTCCTTTGCCACCAAGATTTTGGATAAGTTAGTGGATGATAATAGGTACAAGGTTGTTGATGAATTGATTTATTACAAGAATATGATCTTCTTAGTGCCAGGATCAAAAACTAAGGAGACGATATTGAGGGCCTTTCATGACACACCTTTGGCTGGTCACCAGGGATACTTCAAGACATACAGGCAAATTCGAGAGAAATTTTCATGGAAGGGTATGAAGGAGGATGTCCTTAAACACATTAAGGAATGTATGGTATGCCAACAAAGCAAGAGTGAGCAAAATTTTCCTACAGGGTTGTTGCAGCCACTTCCTATTCCTAAACAAAAATGGGAAAGTATTTCCATGGGCTTCATCACCGGGTTGCCCAAGGTTCAAGGTAAGGATTGCATATATGTGATGGTAGATAGACTAACTAAGTATGCAAATTTCTTTCCTGTCACATCTGATTTCAAGGCATCACAAGTGGCTGAATTATTCTTCAAGGAAATTTTTAGATTACATGGCTTGCCTAGAAACATTGTCAGTGACCGGGACAGTAGATTCCTCAGCTCTTTTTGGAAGGGGCTCTTTGATTTGGAAAGAATTGAACTCACTCCTAGTACTAGATATCACCCTCAAATAGATGAACAAATAGAGATAGTTAATAAATGGATAGAGGGATATTTGAGGAACTATGTTTCAAATCAACAACATACTTGGGTGAAATGGTTGCACCTAGGGGAGTATTGTTACAATACGTCTCATCACATGTCTCTTGGTATGCCTCCTTTTCATGCTCTTTGTGGTTATGATGCCCTTTCCTTTGTTGATTTAGTACTTTCAGATAGCAGAGTACCTACAACAAGTGATTTCATCAAGCAAAGCCAAGACATAATAAGGTCCCTCAAGGATAATCTACAACATGCACAGAACCAACAAAAGTTGTATGCTGATAGGAAAAGGACTGAAAGATCTTTTGAGCTGGGAGATTTGGTTTTTGTCAGGTTGTAGCCATATAAGCAAAGCACCTTGAAGAGGATTGGGGTAAAGAAACTCAAGCCAAGGTTCTATGGGCCTTATAAGATCACCAAGAAGGTAGGAGAGGTAGCTGATGAATTGGAGCTCCCACCAAATAGAAAAATACATAATGTTTTCCATGTATCTTTCCTGAAGGAGGTTCTAGGCTAGTAGACCATAGTATCTATAGAATTACCACCTCTTGATGATGAAGGGAAATTATTTTTGATACCAGAAGAGATTTTGGATACAAGAGAGAAAAGATTGAGAAACAGGAGGATCATAGAGCATTTGGTCAAATGGAAAGGATTACCACTAGAGGATGCAACTTCGAAAGGAGCACATATTCTTGAACATTCAAATCTTCATTTCTTGAGGACAAGAAATATTTAGGAGGGGGGGACTTGTCATGTCCCCTTTTCAAATATTTAAAAATAATAATCTTTGTTAAGGCAAGCAGAACCAAAAAAGGTGAAGTTTCGACAAAAGGGGCTAATCTTTGGAAATCAATGGAATAATAAATAAAAAATATTATTAAAATATATTTTATTAACCCCTCTTGGATGTGAGTTAGGGTTATGCCCTCTTTTAAGGGATTTGGAGACATTTTGGGCTCATTCTAGAACTTGATTTTCGCCTATTGCTTTGTTGTTCTTTAGAGGCTGCCAAACCTGTGGAGAAGGAGACCCAAGGATGGGACCTTGAAGATTTCCAAGAAGGATAAGGATGGGAGTTTTAAGCCATTCCATGTGCAAGCTCATGCAAAGTTTTCCCTTGTACTGAACAGTACAAATTTGTGAGTTTTTGGGTGTGCTTTTTGTAAGAGTTTGGTGTTTTCGGTTGAGTATTTCATATCAGTTTGGGTTGCTGCTATATTTAAAACTTTAGGATGTTAAAATAGATCTAAATATATGTATTGGGCATTTGTTAAACTTTTTAGATATATTATTAGTGTTTTTGTGGTGTTTTCGAGCATTTTTGTGTTAATTTTGGGAGCCCGATGAGCATGGTTTTTGTCCTACGTTTGGGAGCTATTGTGTAAATGATATAAAGATCTGGAAATATAATTTTGTAGGTTTTTATGCTGCTGAATTTTTTTTTAAAATTTCCATTTTCAGATTTATTAATAATATGTGAAGTTGTGAAGTTTTTGGCACTATTTCGGACATACCCGATTTGGGTTTTATCGAGAAATTGGTGGATCTTTGTAATATTGGTTTTTTGATTTTGAAAATCTGATTAGAGGCTTGAAATATTATATAAAATCAGAAAAAGGGACATTTCAATGTTATCTCTCTAAAAATAACATTTCTACTATACAACACCTTACTAGTCACAAGGTCCCAAAGCTTGTATCCTTTCATACCAACTCTGTATCTAATGAAAATACATTTGACAACTTTGTTTTCAAACTTAGATCTTTCCTCCTTTGGAACATGTGCATAATATTCACAACCAAAAACATGAAGATGCATAATTGAAGGCTTCTTACCAAACTACACCTCCATGGGTGTCTTACCAACAATAGTTGATGTAGGAGATCTATTAACTAGATAGCAAGTAGTGGCCATAGCTCTAGACCAAAACCATTGTTCAAGACCAGCTCCACTAAGCATAATCCTAGACTTCTCCATTAGTGTCTTATTTATTCTTTTTTCAACTCCATTTTGTTGTGGGGTATAAGGATTTTTCTTATGTCTCTTAATACCTCATTCTTTATAGAATTGCTCAAACTTTGCTAAGCAAAACTCACCAACATTATCAGATCTCACACACTTAATCTTCTTACTAGTCTAATTCTTTACAAGGGCTTTAAATTCCTTGAACCAACTAAAGTCTTGTGTCTTAATTTTTAAGAAATAAATCCATGTCCTTATACTATAATCATCTATGAAAGATACAAAAAATAGAGACTTGGAGAACTAAATACATCATAATGAATAAGATCCAAAACATAAGAAGATTTGTGAGAACTAGAGTAAAATTGAACAAGATTTGGTGGCCAAATCTCATATGCCACAACATTGTCTTTTATATAGGAAGCTTTCCTTCCAATCTATTTCGACCCTTAGATACACATGTTGCACTACCATCAGAACCATTAACAACAATCTTTTTCACTACTTGTAAATGGTGAGGATGAAGTGATAGCTACTCTCTTCTTTAAAATAGAAGAACTATTGCATTGAGAAATGCATGCATCAAGCTCAAATAGAGTACCTCTCCTACCACCCTTAGCAAGCACCATATCTCCTCTCATCATCTTACATTCATCTTTAAAAAAAAACAACTTGCGCACCTACATCATTCAACATTCTTATAGATAATAGGTTTCGTGCCAAACTAGGGATGTGCATTACCTCGTTGATCCCCTTTACTCATCCATCAAGGAATTTGATCATGATCCATCCTGATCCAACTATATTTGGGTGATAATCATCACCCAAATACACCTTTCCACAATTGAAAACTTCATACTTTGAGAACTAGCTTTGATGAGAGGTCATGTGAAAAGAAACACTTGAGTCTATTAACCACACATCATCAAATGCATGCACTACGAAGGCTATAATGAAAGCATCACCATCTTCTTGAGATTTTTTTGAACCTAAATCTAAGGCCTTCTTCTTTTTCTTTGTCTCTTTACAATAATTATGAAAGTTCCCAGTCTTATCACAGTTCCAACATTTTTCCTTGGACTTTCTAGGATTCTTTGATTTTCCATGGGATTTGGATGTACCCTTTCCAGACTTGTCATTTTGCTTGCCTAGTCATTAGATCTACTATGAAAAACAAGAGCTTACTTAGCCAAATATGATGACTTTCTCCTTTTCTCCTTAGATAATAGTGAAGACACCACATCATCCATTCTGAAAGTGACTAAAGTACTTCCAAGAGCCATCACAATATGGTCCAATGAATCTGACAAGGAACATAATAGGGTCATACATCAATCTTCCTCCTCTATCTTGATACCAAATGATGTCAACTATGAAAATAGTAAATTAAAAGCATTTAGATGATCTATAATAGATCATCCTTCCTCTATTCTTAGAGAATACAACTTCTTCCTCAGGAACAACTTGTTCACCAAAGATTTGGCTTGATACAAAAACCCAAGCCATGTCCACAAACTATTTATAGTCTTCTCATTAAGAACATTCAAGAGAATGAAATCACCTAGATAGAGTCTAATAAGACCCATACCTTTCTAATCCTTGAGATCCTAATCTTCATGAGATATTGTTGCAGGTCTCACATCAAGTGAAGTCAGCTCCCATAGATCATGATCTTCAAGAAAGTCTTTGATCTTGAGTTTCTATAACTAAAAATTGTTGCCATTAAATTTCTCCACCTCCATTTTTCCATAAGATGAACTAGCCATCTCAATTTGCAAATAAGATTCAGAATGCTCTACACAAAATTCCCACTCAAACTTGAGATTAGCTCAAAAAACCCTACCCAACTACTAGGATCAAAATTTGATCAAGCTCTGATACCACTTGTAAGGAAACTCAAGTGTAGAAACAACTTCCTACACTAATATGTTAAGGAAAGTATTATGCAAATTCTTTTAAATCCTTACAATTGCATATTCACTTTCAGTAGAACAACAATATTACAATCAACCATGAATATAGAAAATAGATAGAGTAATAATAACACATAAACACAAAGATATGCTGGTGGGGAAAAACCTTTCAGTAAAACAACCCCACCCCTCTAGAACCTGCACAATGTATTATCTTTAACTCAAAAGTTACAACACACTTATAGTGCAAGCTCTTTCAGGACATGTAAGACTTATCTTGTAGTAACCAATAATATACTACCCACTAACTCCTCCTTCACACAACAGCCTATAGCCCTCAAGGTGCTTATATAATGCATTTAGGGCATCTTCCAAAGATATCTCTTACATGTCATAGGAATCTATCATAACTATTTTAGTCATGATTTCCTTACACATAATTAAATCTTCCAAAACTAGTTCTTCAATATCATAGGAATCTGTCATAACCATTTTGGTTATGATTTCCTTACACAAAATTAAATATTCCAAAGATAGCTCTTACTCGTCATAGGAATCCATCATAGGAATATGTCATAGAAATTTGTCATAGGAATCCATCATAACACATCAACATGCCAACTAGACATGTACACTCACACTTAATTACATTATTTGCAAAAAATACATTTACAAAACAAATAATAAGAATAGGAATTATTAAAGGTTGAGACACCTTATTCCTAACAATTCTACCAAGAAAACTTGAGAAAATAGGGAGGCACATAAAACGAGGTAAAAACTCTAATAATTGGAGAATTCTAAAATTAAAACCCATGTGACCTTTGGGTACAAAAACCTCAAAAATACAATAATAATTAGGTTCAAACACCATATGCAAAAATGACTGACATAATGGTGTAAAACCCCAAACCCCTATCCTAAAAGAAAGGAAAATATTCATACCTAACCAATCGAGTAGAACCAATAAATAGAAATGAATGGGAACACTAGTTCTCAACCTCCAGAAAAATGGCTACCAAAAATAGAACCTAAAATGGAATTGAAACAATAAAATAGGAAGACCCTTCCTGACAACAAAAGGGGTAAAAACTAAAACCTACACAATAAAATGAAATGCCCACCAAAACTGCCAAAAATCATGGCAAAGCAAGGTCTGCTCAAGCTAGATCTAATAAGATTGGCCTCACAAAGATCCCATGCTCATAGCTCTCAAAATGAGCAGAAAACCAATCCTTCAGGAGGAGGATTTTAGAAAAGCTCTCAATTTTCTATTTTCAAAAAGTGAGAAGTGAATAATAAAATCCCTTTTTCAATCATTTTTCACTTTTTGAGTGAATAGTCAATTAGGGCAAATAGCCAGTTAGAGTAGCTAGACTCCAAATCAACCTTAAAAAATTAGGTTATTCCTTGTAACAAAAATTCACCTAAGAAAAAGTTTCCAAAAATTAAATTTGAGAAGATTTAAATCCTGAAAATAAAAAATCATAGAAATCACTAAACAACTTTCATGACAATGCAAACCTCTAAATGCACAAACACACTCACTGGTCCAATCACATAATGCAGATAATTTTAGATTTAATAATCACCAAAAGTTTTTAAATCTAAACAATTAAAATGAGCATACATCAACCATATGGGGATGACATTGGTAAAATATGAATAGTTGAATCACTAACTCCATGTGCCACTACTAGGGATATAATTCCTAAACACTAAAACACATGATCAAGTACAATTGCATAATAATATCATAGTCAAAGAAAAAAAAAATTAATACCTAATTAATTAATTTACATCACTCATGTTTTCATAAAGCGTAAAGATACAAGAATGAAGTAAATAACCATAGCATAGAATCCATCACATCACATAGACAAAAATATGTCCAAATACTAGATAATAAGATATTGTGATAGATGTACTATCATCTCAAAATGGAATCAACATGGAAATATGATAAACTAAACAACATAGTAGTAAACCATCTATGGTACTAAATCAAAGTGTAACATTTGACCCTTAGATCATCTCAAAGTATATAAAATAAGAGTATCAAGTATCTCTCGGATCAAAATAGACAAGGTACAAACTAAAAACATGAGAGGCACTACATACCTAATGATAAGAATTTTATTGCAATCAAATGGGTATTTAGAAACAAGATGAATGAATAAGGTGAAGCTATAAGAAAAAAGGAAAGACTTATATGTAAAGGATATTCACAACAAGAAGGAATAGATTATGAAGAGACATACACCTCTGTAGCTAGAATAGAAGTAATAAGAATGTTCTTGGCTTATGCAACAAATAAGAAGTTTAAAGTGTATTAGATGAATGTCAAATTAGCCTTCCTGAATGGACAACTTGAAGAAGAGGTATACATTGAGCAGCTTGAAGGATTCCCTCTGATAGAAGAAAAATATATGGTATGCAAATTGAACAAATCTCTATATGGTATGAAGCAAGCACCTAGAACCTAGTATGCAAGGTTGGACAAGTATTTGGAAAAACTTGGATTTGCTAAAAGAAATTAAAAATGGTTTATTGATAATAGTAATATTTGTAAATGAGATTTGGAGGCAATGATGAAGCAAGTGATAAGTTTACTGAAGAAATGAAGAATGAATTTGAAATGATTATGATAGGAGAAATGAAGTTCTTCCTAGGTTTACAGATTATCCAAAATAGTGATGGCATTTTCTTTTCACAAGACAAGTATTTGAAGGACTTGTTAAAGAGATTTGGCTTGAAAAATTCTAAGCCTATTGGTACTCGAATGATAACTGGTCATAAGTTATCTAGCAAAGATGAGAGACCTACAATTGAGCAAAATCAGTATATATGCATGATTGGAGGTTTGTAATATCTGACTCACACTAGACTAGATATAAAAAATGCAATTGGGATTGTAGTTAGATTTCAAGATGATCCTAAAGATTATCATTATGCAATAGTGAAAAGGATATTCATATATTTGAAGGGAACATTTGATTATGGAATTATGGTATAATAGATCATGTAATTTCATTCTATGTTCTTATACTAATGTGGATTGGACAAGTAGTATGGATGATAGAAAGAAAACTAGTATAGTTGAGGTAGAGTATGTAGTAGCAACAAATAATTGTAATCAAGTTATGTGCATCTAGCAGATGCTGAAGGATATTGAGATATAATTTTTAGAACATATTATCATATACTATAATAACACATGTATAGCAAGTATGTCTAATAATAATGTATTACATTCTAAGACCAAACATATGGGTAAAAGCACAAACCTATGTCACCCTTTTGTAAAGGAAAAGGCTAACAAAATTATAATTATTCACCTTCAATGACATAAAATTGGTATTATTATTTTGAATTTGGAAATGAAGTAAACTAATGAAATGTGTAGAAATGGATGAATTTTAGGATTATAATTTTTAATAATTATTTGGAATAAGAATTGATATATTTTCCTATTTTTTATTGATAATATTTTAGCTGCTGAAAAAAGTTGAAAATTAGGGGTCTAGTTTTCACAACAAAATTATATGGAAATAAACTTGTTTCCCTTTGATCTTAAACTATGTTATAGATAACATATATATCTAGAATAGTAAAAATTAAAAATCGACTTTAGAAATATATTTTCTCTTTTATAAGAATTGAAATTTTAACTTACCTAAAATCAATAGTTTTCATCTCCCACCACATTTTTCAAAATAAATCTATTCTAACCAGGAGAAAAATTATACATTATAGAAGAAGATTCTCTCCTCTAGAACATCATAAAAATTTTAAATTTTTTTGATATGATTTAATATTTTTTCCTTTCTCAAAACTGGCATCTTTTTGAGTGTCAAAATATGTGGTTGTAGAATTTTTTAATTTCAATATATTGTATCTAATTAAAACATTATAAACTCTACATGACAATATTCTTAACTCTGAGCTCTATAAAATGATATTTATATGTTATGAAAAAATATAATAAAAAAATAGTAAGATTTATTGAAATGCCACTTTTCTGAAATAATTTTATTTCTTTAGTAATTGGATACAAACTAGTACAAAACATGCATTTATAAAAATTTCTATTTGGAAAAGTGTGAGCTAGAATTAATTTTTCTAGATCATATGTTTAAAAAAATGAATTTTAGATAGAAATATTCAAATTTAGTCATTCTAATAAGTCAACCTGAAGGTGATATAGCTTTGTAATTTTACCAATATATTTATTAAGTATCATGTCTTGAGAGAGCAGCTAGTAGAAAAAGAGATCAGATTGCATATATATTTGCTAAGCCTTTTCTGAAAGATACATTTGAGTGCTTGAGAGGTATGGTTAGGGTTATACCCTTTTCGACTTCAAAGTAGATGATGGAGAGGTTGTATCAATCCAGTGGTATAGAGCCCTATTGTTTGATTGGAATGAATGTTGATGCTTCCTATATGGGGGGGTATCTATGATGAGCAGAGTCATTGATGACTCTTGGTATTTGGTATTGAACAGTATCTTCTGATACTTGAGCTGGTTGTAGACTTGGAGTAGTAAATTGAAATTATGAGGCCTTTATAATTGATGTCAATGGGGGAAAAGAGTGCATTAAAAACATCTACTAAGTATGTATGGGAAGAGATTAGTATGAAAAACATCCTCTAGGTGAATGGGGCGAGATAATTGAATAGACAAAGATGAACACATCCTTATTTCTTATTAGGGACATTTAGAAATATTCATGTGATTAAGAAGAAGGAATATCTCTATGGGGGACATATGAAGCATGAAGAGTTTTGATGTACAGAAGAGAAGATGAGAGTTTTATAGTGTGAACAATTGTTGCCAACCCTAAAGAAGATATAGAATAGAGTAGTGTTCCAGAGGATTTGAAAAGATGAGTACATCAACATCATCAACACATTATTGTTTGGTATTCTCCAAACCTAGATGCTTTTCATCTATGTTTCCATAAATGCCAAATGGGAGATTGTTAACATGAATGTTGATGGTATTCCTTTGCGAGGTATCCTAAGAATTGGAGAGCATGTGACAATATTGACATGTTGCATTCATGATTATGTTTTTCATTGATGTCAACATAGTAATAATTCTATGAAGTATAGTAGAGTAGCAGATAGAGATCAATGTCATATAGATAGAGTTTTCATTGTTTACAAAATAAAAAGTTAAGAATGTGTTCTTCTTTATGTCTTGATAATAAGGTTCAATGTGTGTTACATGAGTCAAAGATATGCAGAAGTTGTAAGTGATTTATAGAGAGCAAGTGCAAAATCAAAGTACCCAATAAGCGATTTCTGATGATTACATTATATCTTCTAACAGTGATATAATCTAGAGATGCATAGTTAGATAGTGATAGAAGATAGTCAAATGACGATTTTAGTGATTCTACAAGCTCTAAAGTCTCATGTGTGAAGATTTACATAGAATGTGAGCCTACAGTGCTATTGTAATTAAAAATTAATTAATTATCTTATTATAATTATTTGGGAAACCCTCAAGGCTAACTCAAGGAATTATTTTGAAGATATGGTATAAAGGAAAGATGTTTTCCTTGTTTGTAAAGTGTATCAATTACAAAGTGTGCAAGAAAGTGCAAGAAGAAGAAGAGTGTTTGGTGAATACAAGTAAGCAATCTAAGGGATTATTAGATGCTTAGATTAGTAACAAGATCTAAAGAGAAGAAGTCTAGATGATAAGATAGAGAAAGAGGAAGGAGCATTATAGTTCAATTCCATTATTCTACAAGGAATAATACATAGATCATTTGGATAGTAGATTTATTGGTTTTTCACTTGAAGTTGTTTGGACTATGGGTCCATCTACCTTCTACAACTCCTAATAGGGTTACAATCTCCTAAAAAGGATTCAAAGTCTCCTAAAAGGGACTAATATATACTAAATTTATTTGATAGACTCCTAATAGGGTCCATCCTCTTACAAGGAATATTTATATTAGTACATCATCTTGTGGGTATCATCCCCACTGGGGTTTTCCCTCTAATCAAGGGTTTCCCTAGTTAACATATCTCGTGTTATTGTGTATGAGTATCTTGTTGTGATTTCTAATTATTTTGTTCATATGGTTAAGAATTTATAAGGTTGATAATTGTGATAATAGTTATATAATTAATTCAACCCCCTCCCCTCTCGATTATATTGGTGGACTATATGTTCTAACAAGTTCTAGGTAGTAGAGCAATGCAACATGAGGGTTTCAAACTACATTAAGGTAGGGCATTTCATGTCTTTTGATAGATCAATTGACACTTAAGTAGAGTATGGGTCATTGTTCAATCCCCAATGACTATGTTGTGGGAAAAGGATAGGGGAAGATGAATTAAGGGATGGTCCTTGTCCAAGTCAAGATTTAGGATTATAGGTTAATCTAATGTCTAGTAACTATGAGAAAAACATTTCTCCTACAAGCATGAAAGATGGGGTCCAAAAAATTGTCCAAAGTAATAACCCAGGGTTTAAGGGTGACTTTAAGGATGAGGACCTTGTGATTTTTTCTTTCTTTTTAGATGCTTTAATTGGGAACCAATAAAGAGGAATTAGAAAAAAATAATGAGTGCCAATTTTTTGGGTCAAAATTATGGGTCAATATGTTTTCCCTCATATTATCAAAATTATTGATTCTAATAGTGGTAAATATTTTCTCTAAGCTCCATACCAAGTTATTTATCACAATATTTTTGTCATGACCTATCTCTAGTTGGAAAATTTATGTGTTTGTTATGCCTTGTATACATGTCTATACTTTTTGTTAGAAAAAAGTTGGGTCCCCTCTATTTGCTTTTTTTTGTACCTTGCTTGTGGTAAGTTTCTTTTGTTTGGTTTATGTTTCAATTGGGTTTCCATATCCCTATAAGGGATATGGGACCCTTTCATATAGTAGAAGTAAGTGAGGATTTTTCACCTTAGGACAGGGATCCTTGGTCTTCATAAATGCTACTTTTAGGATCAGGTAGGATTTTTTTCTCTTTGATGCAAGGGAAAGATTTTAATGGTCCTAAGGTTAGATGCGTGGAAAAGTTCATTAATGGAGGACAAGTATAATTAATGAACCTTTTAATCATCATGTTCAATAGGTTATTTAAGGCACCTAAAGGGACTAATTGTCACTTTGTTTGATAATCACAATTTTGTTCTTCAAGTAAATTCATCATTTGGATTGTCAGCCTTCCTATAAGTGTTCATTGTATAAGTATATGAGGGTGTTTACTTACGATTAGGCTAGTTATGGTTTTCATGTAGATGAGGATAGGTTCTTGCATTGTAACACTTCTTTATTCTAATGTTCCTAATTGGTGTTTCTTCTCCCTTCTATGTTTTCCTTTATTCACACATCATAACTTGCTAGTTTTTGCATGTTTTTCTCTTTCCTTTTATTTCCTTCTTTTAATGATTGTGTTTCTTTCCCATCACTTTGGCATGATTATTGGTGGTCACACAACTCCTTTTTTGGCCAAGCCTGCATCTAGTTTCCTATTGTTCTAGTCACTCATTATCAAATAGAGCCACTTTAGTTCCACCCTCTGTATTTTGGAGAATTGGTTTACATTATTTTAGCATAATGAGTTAGGTAGTCTAGATTTTTAGACACTTGTGGGGGCATTCAAAAATCATACTACAAAGCACATCTCACTTTTAGGGCGTAAGTATGATTTTTCCTATTTTCCTTGCATTTTGTTTGGTTAGGTGGTGCAAGTTTCACTTCTACTAGTTTTCTTCAGAACTTGCCCTTTTGGGAAATGATTTTTTTCATCTAGGTTCCCTTTGGTACCTTCTTTTGGTCTTGGTCTTCATGTGAGGGAGGATCTAACTAGTTGAGTTTTGTTTTTCTCATCCAAGGGATCACTGACATGCCTTTATGGGTGTCTAGGTCATGGGTTTTTAGCTATGAAAGATTGAGAGCATGGGTATGTTATCACTATTACATGCACACATACAACTTTATTCTTGGCAAGATGAGTGGTGGCTTATTATTGAGTTATCAACAATTCCATGGCATTATAGGGTGGCTGTGAATGATATTTTTCCACCTCTCATCATCTTCTTGGATGTAACATCCCTCCTTGGTCTAAGTGTCTTATGTTACTCACAACAAGTTTGTAGGTATTTTGAATTTAAATTATTGTCATATCAAAAGTACCTTGCATTTATTAATCTAATGTATTGTGCAAGAGAATTTTGAATAGTGGTCTTGTCAATCATGTAAGGAAAACTTGGTGTCATAAGCTACATTGCCAAGATTCTTGTCTAGGCAATGTATGTTTAGATTTTGAGGAAGAACAAGTGATGTAATGGTAAGTTTGAAACTATCTATTTTTGTACTCATAAGGTTAGAAATTATAGGTTCTTGAGATTTAGGGATTCCCACCCACCCCCCTCCCCCCCCTCCACAATTACTGGTGAGAGATATTTTTCATGCTTCCAAGGTATGGCTTCTAGTTACCATTCTTTTTCTTTTTATCACAAGTTAATATACTTGTTTAGCATTTCAAGTTTTATGTTCCTTTCCCATGCAACACATCTATCCTCCATAAGGATGAGAAGATGTAAGAACCCAAAATCCTAAGATCTTGAGTCAAATAAAAGAAGTTTTTTTGAAAAGAGGATTATGGTATATTTAACACGTATCCAATATCCACAGGTGCCAATGGGTACTAGCTTTGGAGGATTGGAAAAATTGTTTTGGTATTGTGGCTAGACAAAGACCAATATAAATTCCAAAAGATGGAGGCTACCTAACAAAAAGAGCATCTACAAGAAAATACGGGAAAAAAATTTCCCAAGTGTTCTTGGTCAGCTAGGTCTCGAGATCAAAACCATGGAAGGACCAATTTCCAATATAGGAATTGAGGTTTCCCATGAGGGGAAGTTCTAGGAGCAACAAGTTTACAAAGAAAAGGATGCTTGCATGATTGACACTATGTAAAAGTCATTCTGAAATGTTTGTCTTTCTCAATCAATGAGTCCTACCCTTCTATGCTTGACCCTTATGATGTCCTGATATGAGAGGGTGCAAAACAAGGACCCCCTAGTAGAGATATTTAGAACATGTAGGGATACTTTTGGCTAACTTCAACACCTACTCAAAAGGAGATTCACTTTCTTTTAGAGGCATCACAACTCTACAAAGTACAAATATGGGTTAGAGATTCTCTCTTCCTCATGACTTAGTTAGGTGATCTTTCATTATGTGGTGGTTGACATTCAATGTTTTGTATCCAAGAGACTTGGAACTTGATTTCTTCTAATAGGTCACTAGGTGTGCTAGGATTCCTTCCAAATCTAGCCTTTCATCATTTCTATTGGCTAAGAAACTTATTAATGATGTGGAAGATAGTTAATGATGATAGATAAAGAACTCCTCTTTTTCAACTATGCATTTCCCCATGTACCTAATGCATTTAAGATTGTTAGAGAAGTTGAATGCTCTTATCAATCTATGGGTGCCTCAAGGAGATAACTGACAAGGATTTGATGGAAAAATCATATAAATTTCCTTCATTCCTTTCTTATTTTAGTCCTCCTTTCTTGGGTTTTAAAGTGTAATGTCCTCTTCCATAATTGTTTCTACATGAAGATGACAATAAATTTTTTAGATTCTTGAAATAAAGGTGGTAGGTGAGTTAGTTAGGGTAAGAAGTTAGTCTCCCACCTAAATATGTAGATAGAGTCTATAAATAAGGAGAATTTTGACTATACTAGGGTTGATAAAGTTAATGATATTATCTTCCATTTCATTATAACACCATTTTTATAAATGAAATTTGTAGCACCTTTTCTTTCATAATTTAGTTTCCCATAAGCATTATTTCACCTAGTGTATGCTAGTATTCATAAGTTGTTATTAGAGAAGAGGAATCCTATGTTAGAGTAATTAGATATTTTCTAATTAACTTTATTTTCACTTAAGATAGACTTTAGGCATCTAATAATTGATTCTTTTATTAATTATTATCATGCAACCTAGGTTTTACCTTTTAGGGTTTTCATCTCCTTTATAAGGATGATCTCTCTTTGTAATCTAATTCATTTCAATATAATTTGTAATTATTATTTTTCTCATCAAGAATGCATCCTCTATGGATCTATTATTTCTATCATCCGTAGCCTTTTCTCCTCTCTTTCTATGATTGGTGTTTTCATGCAAGTGATTCTTGGGAGTTGTGGGGTTGATCTTTCATTATCTTCAACATTGGTAGGTTTTCTGCATGAGGAAGTTTGGCCCCTTTGTGGGAAGATTTGCACATAAATCCATGGTTTTGTCCTTTACCAAGAATGCATGCTTCATTATGCACCTCTTATTCTTCTCATGTGGTAACTTTGAGGCCATATCCACCCTCATCAGGCCCCATTTGGTCAACATGTCCTGTTTGGTGATTTTTTTAGTTATGATAAAAAAAAAATTCCTTAGTGGTCTATGGTTTTAGCATTACTGAAGGTTATTTCAAGCCATAATTTGGTGGTTTTGTGTTAACATATGTAGTTTTATTGCCTTTGATAATGTTTTTTGATAGTGCCTTTTTCGATCAACAGTTTTTGACATTGCATTGGTAGTTTCCATGCATGATAGTTTTAACATTTGTCACAATGGTTTTATAAGAACTAATGGTGTTTTTTGTTAATTCTAAGTGATCACAATCTCCTTTGGCTAAAAATAATTTAAAACACAACTTTTTTCAATTTTTTTCCTACATGCCTTTTTACTAGACATCAGATGTTTTTTCTAGTAGGGACACCATTTTATTTTTTAGTGAGAAATCTTTTCTGGTAGCTAGATATTTATCAGAAATGGGGATTTTTAACACATTCTTTTTCTTCAATTGCCACTTGACTATCAAATTTAGGCTCATAATTTAAGATCATGTCAACACTACATCAATGTACTTATTTTCCATCTTGGCTCTATTTGGACCTACACTCAAATGTTTGCTCATATCTTGAGCATACAAACTCTATTTGTTGTAAAACAAGATATTTTTAAAAAGCCCTTTTCAAGCTCGTTATGATGGTTTAGGGTTCTATTTTACACTTAGGAGACATGTCTTGAGTATCTGATCTCCAATTTGGGAATCTTTATATCATTTGAAAGGTCTTTCCAAACTCTTTCTAGTGATGCTAGTTATGTTTCTGGATTCTACTCTAGGCACATTCTATTTTTAAAAAAATTGTATTTTTGCATTCTAGTGCATATTTTGGTTTTTTTAGGTTTTGTTATTGATTTTTTTGTTTCAAGTTATTCGTCATGGATTGTACTCTCTATTGTATCAACCTTATGTCTCTCCTGATTCTTGTTGGCATTCTTTTGTAGCATTTTTTGTAAACATACTGAGATAAAATGTCATATTCCTTGTATATTTTTATTTCACTTATTTTTGCTTTGTTTCATCTTCTAATTCAAGTAGTGTCATCTAAGGACACTCATATAGATCATTGTATTCTTGGGATTCACTATATCTTGTGACTTATTATACATGCACTACTTTGATTAAAGTACCATGGGGGGTCAATGTTTTTTCTTTGCTTGGCATCTTCCTTTCTCTATTAAGTGTCCCTTTTGTGACATTAACCTCATGATGTATTTGAGATTGATTACCTTAGTACACACATATGTATTCCTTTATGAATTTTGATTGTAGTTTCTTTACATGCATTTCTTTTAACTCACTTTTCTAGTTACCTAACACATCACCCTTATCTGCATTGGGGGGGTCTATTGGTTCTTATGCTTCCTTGGCTTAATGGAGTGAGCTATGTATTCAATTTTTGTTCCTATATACTTGGTGGATGTAGTGGTTGGGTACCTATGCATTTTGATGAGATGGATTGTTTACCATACTGACACTCTTCTTTGTGTTCCTACTTTTGATGCAACCTTCCATGTTT
The DNA here is from genome assembly GCA_028749045.1 of Cupressus sempervirens. Lineage (NCBI taxonomy): Eukaryota > Viridiplantae > Streptophyta > Pinopsida > Cupressales > Cupressaceae > Cupressus > Cupressus sempervirens. Next base: position 843,557,430 of record CM053783.1, read on the forward strand.
AATTGATCAACTCTTTAGGCTTTGGTATTTCATGTCATTTTGTATCTTTGAGTTTAGTTGTTTTCATTTGTGTGCCTTTTGATTTGAGTAGTGTCTTCTAAGAGAACTCATGTAGATTATAATCTTCTCTACCTAGTCAAGTTCTATTTTAGTGGAGGTTCTTTGGACCAATAATTACTTTTTGACAAAGCTTTAAAACTTTTATATGCTTCATTAGTGTTCTTCATGATCATCCTGTTGTTCCTATTTTTTGGGCCATTCTCTAGTTTAGAGGCTTCTACAGTCCTTCTCTAGTTCTTTGAAGATTCTTTCCATCTCTTCTTGGAGTATGTTTTTTCCCATGTGTTTTTCTCTATTTCTTCTCTTTACACAGATTTGGTTGTGCTTAGATGCCTCATTGGGCTTTATTGTCAGAACCCAAATTTATTTTTAGTACTAGTTTCTAGGTTTCTAGCTACTCCCTAATTTTATCTTAAGGTGGGTGTTAGAGAAATTACATATTTTCAATTAACTATGTTTTACTTAAGCTAAACTTTAGACATCTAATAATTAATTATTTTATTAATCATTATCATTCAACCTAGGTTTTACCTTTTAAGGTTTTGATCTACTTTATAAGAATGATATATCTTTGTAATCTATTTCATTCCAATAAAATTTTCAATTCTTTTTTGCACATCAATAATATCTCATCTTCTTTTGATCTATGAATTCAATCCTCCATAGCTTTTATCCTCTCTTTCTATGACATGTGTTTGCATGAAAGTGATTCTTGGGAGCTATGGTGTTGAGATTTCATCAACTTAAACATCTTGGAGTAATTTCTATGGGATTTACTTATCTTCAAAAGTAGTGAGATATTTCTATTTTGTTACTATTATCTTTCTTGTTTTGGATAAAACTAAGCGATCTTGTTTACTTTGTTACAATTTCATTTGAAGCACTTATTTACATTATATTGAATAGTCAAACATGTATTTAAGCTATCCCCCATCCAAGCATGTATTATTGATAATAATATTGCAAAAATAGGCTATAGGTAGATTAAATCCCTAACCCTTTGGACTCTTTTATTTCCTAGTACTATATTTTAGCAATCCCCTAGTTCCATTCTATGACATTTGCCCAACTCAGTTCAAGTGATCCATTATAAGAATCAATATGTGTAAATAATCATTGAAGTCTCTGCCTACCTCATTATATATTCAATCACCACCTTATCTAGCCTTTCTTATTCCTTGCATGATTGAGACCAAATCTACAAGAGCTTTGGAGTATAGAGTTCCTCTCTTGTCCCTTTTAGGTGATATTGGCCAAACATTCCAGTCTAGTGACAACTATTACTCTATTGGCTTTTTGCAAAAAAAAGTTATATATGTGTGTGTGTGTGTGTGTGTGTGTGTGTCATTCTAGAGTTTATAGAACTCAGACCTACAGTGTGAAATAAGAAGAATGGTAGTAAAATAAGAAGAAAAAGATGGCTAACATTTTGAAGCCCCAACTTTCTAACACTACTTAGAGTGTAACTGTATCCCAATTATCAACAAAGACAATGTGTATCTCATAACAACTTGCATTTCTCATAGGCTAGCTATTACCTCTAGAAAATTTCCCTACAATGCATAATATGCCATCCCACCCAAGAAAATTTTCCCAATATGAACATTTGGGTCCTTGAATAACATAAGAACATGTCTATTTAGAAAATGTAATACAAACTAGGTGACTGAGGGCGGGGGGGAGTGGCCAATCAGGAACCACTTAAACTTCTTATACTGAATCCACTTAGTTTAGTTCTCTAATATACTTGTATGTAAGAAACATAAAGCATTAAAGTAACAACACCATAACACAACAATTGGTAACCTAGAAACCCTCAAATTAGAAGGTAAAAATGGGGTGGGGATGACACCCACAATGCTTCACTTCTACAGTAATAAAGTTGTCATGTTAAGGCTTAAAAATATTAACTTATGGTGACCTTACTAATGGAACTATTGGAGATAATTTGGATCCTTGCAAATAACCACATAGTAGAAATACAACAATGAGATACACAATTTGATACCAAATGCAACTCTTTATTCATAAACAATTGTTTACATGCAATATGCCTAGTTGTAAGGCCTTCTAGATTAGGGCCAAATATAATAGCAACAATCACAAAAATAGTTCTACAAGATCCCTCAAGATCCAAATCACAAACTAAATCCCAGCTAGACTAGATCCACCAAGAAAATTTTGACTTGTGCTTAGAAGCCCACCAAGAAATCTCTTGGTTTTCCAAGCCTCAACTATTATCACTTATCAAAATTTTCTCCCACACTGCATCCTTTTCTCCAAGCTAGATGATCTACCATCTCCTCCCTAAGACTCCACAAAACACCCCTCCTTATATCCAACTAAGCCATAGGTGGGTCCGGCCTATTACAAATTTAAATAAACACTTACATTAAATGTTTGCATAAGCCACAAGTAGGCTGCAACACAAATTAAAAACCCATACAAAAATTAAATGTTAAAAGTTGGCTTACAAAAAACTTGGGCACCATAGGGACCAAGACCAAAATGAGTGTTAGAAAACCATGCTGAGTATTAGAATTCCCCAAACCCAACCAATTTCCTTAACTAACTAAGAACCAATATGTCTTAAGTCCTCCAGAAGAAATTGAGCTGCTCAGGCAACACTACTACCAAGCTCCTAGAGAAAATTGAGCTCCCAGTATCTATCGAGTGCCCCAAGCATTGCCAAACTTCTTCATTAACCAATTCACTTGGTTACCAAATCAACCAAACCAACTTAGTATTGACTAGGTGACCCTTCATTGTTTGACTAAGTCATCCAACTCCAAGGTCAAACTATACCATCCTGCAAGATTTCTAGCCAACCAAGGATGCTCCTACATCAGACAACCTAGGTTCAAAAAGATGTTCTCAATAGCTAGAAGAACATCTTATGGGATTCAAAACATAAATCCAAAATTAGTTCTTTACATACATATCCTCCAAGTCCTTGAATTATACACTCTTTCTTATGATCTTCTTCTGCTTCTTCACATCCATCCTCGGTGTTCTACATATATGTTTTCCATGTTGATCTCTAACCCTCTTAGAATCCTTCAACTCAACTTAGCTACTGATACTTAGATTCCTTCTACCAAGTTCTTCATTCTATAAAGGAATAAACCAATTCTTCCTTCCACCTTTCACAATTGTAAATACATTCTTGATACAATCACGCATAACTCTACAATCATACTACCAAGGTCTACCAAGAAACAAGAAATACATGACAACTATTCATGTCCACAATATCACACAACACTTGATACTTATACTACCCAATCTAGAAATCAACAAGGCACTACTCCCTTACTTCCAAAACATGTGCACCTCGAAACTAGCCAATCCTATAAGGATAAGGATGACTCATTCTTCCCAAACCAAGTTTCTAAACCATCTCCTCAGGAACAAGATTATTAGTACTAGTACTATCCACAATCACCTTACAAATTTTACCACCAGCCTTACAAAAAGTCCTTAAGAAATTAGTCCTCTCACAAGATTCCATTTTCCTCTGACTAATCAGCACTCAATGAGCTAGAAACTTCTCTCCTTGCTTAGGTTGACTACCATGATCCTCAACCTCATTCACAACAAAAACTCTTTTGTCACCAGCCCTAGGACATTCATAAAATCTATGTAATGCTTCTCCACATTTGTAGCAAGTTCCCTTAAATTCACCTCTACCTATCCTTCTCTTATGATTAACAAGTTTTGGTTCATCTTCATCACTCATTTTAGCCTTTGCTGAGCTATCCTACTTCTCCTTCCCTCTAGAATTACCTTGCTTTTTCCTCTCCAACTTATCTTCTACCTTTAGGGCATACTGCTAAGCATCCTCAATCAAATCAATCTTCAACATGACAACCTCATCTTGTATATTGAATCTTGAACCATTAATATACTGAGCTACCCTCTCCTTTGACAATTCTCTATGTGTAGACTAAACAATCAACTTGTAGAACTCCTTGGCATAATCTTTCACAATCATATCCTCCTACTTCAAATTCTGAAATTTTTTGAACAACTCAATAGTGTAGGAGCACCTTAGGGAAAGGAAAACCCTAAATAGTATTTTTGGCTTGTAAATGGCCTAACCAAATATTGACCAAAAAAGAATTCATCATAAAGTCCAAAGGTGTGTTTAGAGAGTTTGTAAAAGGTTTAGTACAAGCGTTGGTCATGATCTAGTTGTTAAGACCTAGTTATTACTATAAGGTCCTATAGGGTCAACTATGGCCAAAGTTGAAAAATATCTAAAAATTAAGGGATAGGAGTTAAAATGTGGTCCATAAGTTCCTTTGGATCAAATTGGATGGATTTGAGTCAAATTAGATAGGTTTGAGGTGTTAAAAGGTCACCTTTCCAACAATTGTAAAAGTTGCTCATGACAACTATTCCACAATTTTAGGAAGAGGCACTAAATAGGTCTAAGACTCAACCTAAGGGTTTGAAAAAATAGGAATGAGGTGGATAAGGAAAAATCATTCTATTTTTAGGGGTTGGTTATTATCTTTTGTGGATTGTTCATGAAGAAGGAGGAAACATATACACATGAAACATAATTTTGGTGTCTTGTTGTTTTGGATTGATCCTTTGACTATTTTGTATGGATTAGTTTCCTAATAGCATGTAACTGATCTAGGTACACTTTTTTGAGGATTTTTAATACATTTTGATGGGATGTAGAAATTAATTAGTTTTACTTTTCTCATTGGTATGTACATAGCAGCCTGAACAAGAATGACTATAACTTGGATACCCATGGTTAAAACCTAATGGCCTTTAGGATTCAAGAAGGAGCCTTTGTACATTGTGTAAATATTCATTTTTGTGGTTTTGTGAGAAATTTTTGTGTTTTTACAAGCGATCCCTAGGCAATCATGGCGTGGTTTCACTACGAAATGAAACGCTTGTAGGTTAGACTAATGGGGTTTACTTGATTGGTATAAGCCAATATTTCTTGGGAAATGATAGAGAGTTGATTCAAGTGTCCAAAAAAAAAATGAGAATATACAAGAAGAATATCTAAGCATCTAACACACTGGTTTTCTATCATTGACCTAGAAACACTAAAAAATAGTTTTTTCTAGAAAAGCTCAATTCAAACACTTTCGAGGGCTAAAACCTAGAAAATCCTTGAGTCTAGGTTGATATGAGAAAAAGTCTAGAAGGATTTATAGTGGTTTGTTAAGGCATTTTTGGAGTTAATTTAGTTTCCTTCTTCGTAGGAGGCCTAATTGGGGCTCATAGGGCTATAGGACCTAATAGAGAAAGATTGTGTTTTTGAAGGCTAAGACTTTGAAAGATGTTGTAGAATGGTTGTAAAATGATCAAGGAAATTGTAACAGTGGTTAAAACACTCATTTTCCTTGTCAGGAACCCTTGGTGAATTTCTCTTCTTGTTAAGCACAAAGTTTCACATATGGGGTTTGAAGGGTTGAGCTAGTAACTTGTAATGATAAGTGAGTTTATAGGTTAAAGAGGACTAAGAAAAGACCCTCTAAAGTAGGGTATTAAGAAAGGACCCTAGGAAGGCTAAGTGGAAGCCTTGGATGGAAAAAGAAGGCTCTAAGTAGGAGAAAATCCCTATCAAAGTGATATCAAAGCCATTGAAAGGTTTGGGAAGTGAGTAGTGGATGTAAATGGAAGGAGAATCCATAGGTGAAAACACCATGGTAACCAATGCAGAATTGGAAATGGATTTGATGGTGCAAAAAGAGAAGAAAATACTTCTTAAAGAAACTGTGGAAGAGATGAAGCAAAAATTGGAACAAGTGGTGGTGACTACAGGGAAAATGAAAGCGCAGATAGAAAGAGAGAAAGAAAAAGGCAAGTGAAAAGAAGAAGAGGAAATAACACTTGCACCAAATCCTCCATTAGTAGAAGAACCTTTCCTCAAAGCCTTGAAGGCACTAAGTGACAAAGCATTAGAAGACATACCTATTTTCAGTGGGAAAATAGATGCAAAGGAAGTTATGGAGTGGATTGAATGCATGAAAAATAACTTTGAATGCAATGATATTTTGGAGGCATAAAGAGTAAAGATAGGGAAATCAAGATTGAGGGTACATGCATTAATTTGGTGCAAGTTCTTAGAGGAAGAAAGAGAAAAGGAAAATAAGAAGCCCATAAAAATTTGGAAGACTATGGTAGCCAAGATAAAAGAGAATTGCCTACCAGAGGATTATGATATCCAATTGCATAAGAAAAGGAAAAAATTGAGGCAAAGAGACCTAGATGTGATTACCTATACAAAGGAGTTTCAAAAATTAAGCCTTAGGGCAAGAATATAAGAAGTTGAGAGCATTAAGGTGGCTAGGTATTTGAACGGCCTTAGATAGAACATGTAGGAGGAGTTGAGTCTCTTTTCCCTTACAATACTACATGGTTTCTATCAAATGGCTCTTAAAGTAGAATAAAAACAAAAGAATAAATAAGAATCTAGCAACAAGGGTAGAGGAATAGGTAAAGATTTCAAAGGTGGAAGAGGCAATGAGAAAAATGGTGAAAGGGACTCTAAATCAGGTGAGAAAACCCATGATTCTAGTAACAAACATGGATATGGTAAAGGAAGAGGTTTTACCAATGGTGGAAGAGGAGGATCAAGTGGATTTGGGATAGGTTCACACTTTTCTTCCATCAAGTGTTAAACTGTGGACAATTGGGTCACCCTGGTTACAGATGTCCTGACAAGCCATCATCTTCACAAGGAGAGACAAAGATCACTTATGTGCAAGATGAGGACTATAAACATTTAGAGGTAAGCTTGGATTGAGAGAAAGATGAGAATTTGATGCTTAGAAGAGTGTTGATAAAAGAACTTCTTAAGGATGAGCATAAGAAAAGGAGGGATCTTTTTAGGGTCAAATGCAAGATATTGGGCAATGTGTATAGATTCATTATTGACATGGGGTCCACAGATAATTTTATCTCAAAAGAGGTAGTCCAAAAGTTGAGACTTACCAAAATACCTTACGCATGTCCCTACAAGTTCACTTGGTTAAACAAGCTATAGAACATACTAGTTAATGAGCAAGCATGGGTTGAGTTTACCATAGGCAAGTATCAAGACAACATACTCTATGATGTTTTACCAATGGATACATGTAACTCGCCACTTAGAAGACTATGGCAGTATGAAAGGGAAGCAATTCATCATGGTAAGAAGAACAAGTACTCATTCAAGAAGAATGGAGTCACTTATAAGATAAATTTTTTACTAGAAGAGGAAAATGTGGAAAAGAGTTCTTAATGGATTTGAAATAGGGAGGAGGAATTGGTTATGCAATCATGGTGAAAGCAAAGGAGGAGGAGTCACCAAAACAAACACCTGTACCTACAAAAGTACAGTAGTTGTTAGATCAATTTAAGGACATCATATATGGTCAAAAGTACATTTCAACCCTTTTTTTCACAAAATTTAATCAAATTTTTGACCCATGTTGGTCAAATTTTCAATCAATCTCTATGCCACTATTTTTGTCATTGAAATTTTGACCAACAATTGTATGTGTTAGAAGTTTGACCAAGCATTTGGTCAAAAATGACCTCTATTGTTGTGAGGACCATTAGTCAAAATTTTAACCAATCTTGGTCAAAATGGCCACCAAACATTGGTCACAAGTTTGACCAATGTTGGCCCTTCATCAACCAGTATGTCGAACCCACAACCAATGAATTGGTCAAAATTTCCACCAAACTTTGGTCAAAAGTTTGACCAATGGTGGCCCTTGATCGACCAGCATGCCAAACCCATGACCAATGTATTGGTCAACATTTTAACCAAGATAATTTGTTTAAAAAACATTTAGTGGAATATAAATATCCAAAGGAATCACTCATGACAACTTTGTCAGTGATTAGTTTGGATTTTTATCTTTACGTATTTGGTGGGTCTACCACCACCTATATTGATGGCACCACAAGTGGCAATAGATGAATGAGGTTCTTTGATATTTTTTTCATATACAAGTCCAAATGTGATTGTACCTTGATCATTTACCTCTCATACCCTTGCAAATCAAGCCACTTCAACTAGGGAATATAATCCCCAATATTAACACACCCATGATACACAAAAGATTCCTCAATTGTCTTGGAAATAATATCCTCCAGGACCCCTGACTCCTCTCCAAAATACTTCTCATTAATGATCATAGATATGAACATCTTGAAGTTCAATAAGGAGAAGATACTCTTCATCTTAATACTATTCTAGAACTATGCCTTCTCAAATAGAGAAGAGACTCCTTTGTGAAGTTTTTGGGATCTCTTTGGAGAAAAAGACTAGATTCTCTTGGGATAGAGAAGCTCAAGAACACAAATCCTTTGAGAAATTCTCCAGAATGGGCCATATGTAGCCCAAGAAACCATTGAATAATTATACCCCAAATGCTTCACTTATGAAAGCTAAAGCTTTGATCCCAAAGCCTTGTCATTTATTGTGAAACACTCTCTCCCTAACTCTACAGAGCTTATTATTGAAATAGGGTGGCTACAAAATTTGACATGCATAATTGGCCCATAGATTTAGCAAGACTAGCTAAGATATGGTTAATTAGCCTTTTAGTATCAAGAAGAATATGAAAGTTCCCAATTAGGGGAAGACCACTTGGGCCTGGAGGAAGAAAATTCTTGTTATTAGAACTTGTAAGGATTTTTGGTAGAAAAAAGAGAAACATAAATTGTAGCAACTCCTACCATAATATGAGGCCATGTCATTGTTCGCTCCATCTCAAACCTCTAATTTTCTTTGTGAATGCTATTGAAAGTACACTGGGTTACAACACTCATATAATTGCACCAATAAAAATTGTGCCTTGGGCATTTTTAGACATATAAGCATCTTTAGCATTGGAAGATAACTAAAAAAATTTCATATTTTGAATTTAATTTATCTATCATCCTCTATATCTCTGGAAATCAAGATTCTCACATCGTACAACTTGGTTTACACAATATACTATGACATGATATTAATGCTTATAACAAGTGAAAAGTTTGAGACCAAGTCATAGTTAGAGATAATAATGAAATATTTCTTCTTGCAATGACCTAGTCCACAATCAAGTCTATGTAATTATCTTTATAAAAGTATCACATAGATTGAAAAAAAATTCTAATAACTATTAGCCAAAAATGCCCTACCACCAAAAAGATTTAATTTAAATGATAAGCCACTCAACAGTCACTGAGCATTTCAAATTTCAAATATTTGAAAGGTTTTCATGAAATAATTTAACTTTGGCCATATTCTTTTATCCTAAGTCTCATAACCCTTTTTCATATTATTCTTCCAAACTTTTAAGTTGAGATAGTGCAAATCACCCCTTGTTTGCATAGTTGTAGTGGAGTAGGAGCTAACTAGAATTCAAGTGATGATGAGGTGATTATGTTGTTTTTGCTCAATCATAGTGAGTTAGGGTTTAACTAAAGAATAGGTCTTGATAGTACAATTCCAATATTTATGCATGGTCACAAGGATAGTAGGAGCTAACTAGAGTTCAAGTGGTGAAGCCATGACTACTATGTGTTTGTATTATCATAGAGCTAGTTAGATTAACCATGGTTAGGGTCCCAACAAGGAAACTGCATTCTTTCCACTTGGTTGCAATATGTTAAAGGTTAACTATGGTTATAGTTATGATCAATTAATTTCCTTTGTTTAGCTTGGTCATAAGGTTAAGAGATGAACTTGGTCATAGGGGGTCAAACATGAAACATAATGTTGAATGTTGGCAGGGTGGTAGAATGATAAAAAATGATTGGTCTATGTGCTAAAGCCTGAAGGTTGACTCTAGTTGACTGATGAAATGGCTGATTTGGTATACTAATAATAGAGGATGTAACTCTTTGATGGCAAATCCAATCTTTTTGATTTCCTACAACCACTTTCATCATTCCCCATGTCTGATAAATGAAGAGAGACACTCCATCATTCCCTATTGGTCCCTCTAATCAGGTAGAATGTTAATGGCCATCATTCATATCCTTTCAAGGATTCTTTTGGTGAATAAGTGATTTTCTTGCATCTAGATGTGTCCCATGACTAGATGTTTCCCAAATTTGTAGTGACTATTCTCTACCAGCTTGAATGCAATTGTTGAATTCTACCTTAGGGTAGAAGCTATATGAGTGATGCTTGCACTATAAAAGAAAATTTTGTAACCTTTCTTATGGTTGACTCTTCTTTATTTCTTTGGCATGCTTATTGTAATTTTCCTTTGCCATTAAATTTCATTGTAGTTTTCCTTATCTCTTTCAGCCATTGATGTACTATGCAAGATCCATTTTCCTATCTTCAATGTGTTATGGTTATCTATAATTTGCATGAATATATCTCCTTTTGGCTTGTGAATGATATATAAGTGAAACTTCTCTTCCTTGTGTCATTTATTTGGTTTTTTGATTTGCATGTGATTGTGGGGTTATGCAAGTCTAAATTTGTACATTTTTAATGTCATGATAATTTAACTATGTATGTATGGGAAGAGATAGGTTTGAACACTCTATTTTAGTGCATCACCTCCTTAGAATAGATTAGCTAACTTTCTTTTATGCATTCCTTCTCCCTTTTCCTCTCCAAGTTTACTCTAGGTGCATCCTAATAGCAAAGAAAGTTGGCCTTCTTCAAAGACTCAACCTCATTGTTCAAGTCCCACAACTTAATGGTTGTTTCCGTGTTTCACAAGCTTGTCTCTAGGTAAAAACTATAGACAAGGGTGCAAAATTTTGTGAAAACAATAACCAAGTAAATGTAGCTATCTCAATTTAAGATATTGTTAATGACTACTAACTTAAGGTGGCTCTTCAACAATGCTACAACCATACATCAAAAAACAAGTTATGAAGAACAAAGAATGAAAAAGGACAACACATTGTACCACATACCTTTTCGCAATAATGTCCAATTACTCCTCCCTTTGGCTCCCACCTATTAGCTTCCCAACCTATGAAGTAGTGTACATATCATCGGGTTTAGCTCAATCATAGAGAATAACATCATGGTTAATGTGCATTTTATTTCTTACATCTATGCTCACTACCTAAATATATTAGGAGATGAGGAACCTACCTTTGGTAGAAGTATATCCATGGCAAAAACAATCCTATCATCCTCATTGAGTCACATGTAAAATGCCTTGATTATTTTTTGGATAGATGTACACAATAATTGTCTTTTTAAATATCACCTCAGTTAAATATCTACATCAATTAAGTATTCATGAAAGTGGATGGTGCATTTATAATCACATTTTTTGTCAATGATTTTAGCATATTCTAGAAAAACATATGGCAATCTTATGCTTTGCATACCTTTCATGCTTTGATGCTAAATCAATTCCCCATTGTATCTTGTTCTACAATTTCATATCTATGACCTACTTATTTGTGAATTCATAGTTTTCCTACCTAGAACAAAGACATGGTTGGATAGTGCATTGTTGTGGTGGATAGGTTTAGTAAGATCGGACATTTTATACCTTTCAAAACCGCACATGATGCTAGTCATATAGCCCACTTTTTCTTTAAGGAGATAGTTAGGATACATGGATTGCCAATGAGTATTGTTGCAAATAGAGATATCATGTTTATGGGGCATTTTTGGAAGACACTTTGGAAGAACTTAGAAACTAATTTGGCTCATACTTCTTCCTATAATAGATGGGTAGACAAAAGTAATCAACTGGGTTCTTGGCAACCTAATAAGGTGTTTAACTAAGGAGTGTGGGAAAGGGTGGTAGCAACTTATTCCTCAAGAAGAGTTTGTCTATAATGATAGTAAAAATAGAACAACAAGGCTAAGTCCTTTCCAAATAGTCAATGGATCACATCCAAGGGGCATTATGGAGCTTAGGGAACTACTAAGACATGACAAAATCAGTGGACATCCAGATGATTTTTCCCAATATATGAAAGATAATCATGATCTTGAGTGAAACAAGCATTGATGGAGGCTACTCAAAGGTTAAAAGAGAAGAAGGATAAGGCAAGAGCATAACTATAGTTTAAGGTAGGAGACTTGGTAATGGTGTTTTTGAATAAGTCAAGGTTGAAAAAGGGCATCCCAAGTAAACATCAAATGAAGAGTATTGGACTATGTAAGGTGTTGGAAAAGTATGGTGCAAATTCATATAAAGTTGACTTACCCAAAGACATGTCCATCTTCCCCATCTTCAATGTTCAAGACTTGATACCATACAAAGGTCCAAATATTGATGAGGTATAGTATCAGATAGAGTTATACAAGGGTGTGGCAAAACTACAAGTACTTGAAAAGACACAACCTCAAACTGAAAGGATACTAAACTCCAAAGTTAAGAAGAGTACATTAGAAACTAGGTATACAAAGAGAATCTCATTAAATGGAAAGACACACCTGAAGCTGAAGAAACATGGAATCAGTTTGGAATCCCTCTCACCATAGGTAACTTAGTCTCTTTCTTGTAGGGGAGTATGGAATAGGAGAACCTTAGGGAAAGGGAAACCCTAATTGGAATTTTGTCTTATAGATGGCCTAGCAAACCATTCACCAAATAAGGAATTATCACAAATTCCCAATCTATGTTTAGAGAGTGTGTAAAAGGTTGTGTTCAAGTGTTGATCATGGTCTAGTTGTTAATACCTAGTTGTTGCTATAAGGTCCTGATATGGTCAACTATAGTCAATGTTACAAAATAAATCAAAATTGAGGGATAGGTGTTAAAATTTTGTTCATAAGTGTTTTTGGATAAAATTTGATGGATTTGATTCAAACTAGATAGGTTTGAGGTGTTAAAAGGTCACCTTTGCAAAAATTGCAAAAGTTTCTTATAACAACTTTGAAATTTTGCAAAGTTGTCATTATAGCTTTTCCACAATTTTAGGAAGAGACACTAAATAGGTCTAGGGTTTGACCTTAGGCTCTAATAAGTTAGGAATGAGGTATATAGGGCAAATCATTCTATTTTTAGGGGTTAGTAATTATCTTGTATGCATTATTCACGAAGAACGAGGAGACATATAAATAAGAAACACAATTTTGGTGTGAGACCTATTATTTGGATTGATGCTCTAACTATTTTGCATGAGTTAGTTTCCTAATAGCATGTGATTGATTTTTGTACATTTTTTTGAGGATTTTAAATAAATTTTCATAGGATTTATAAATTAATTAGTTTTTCTTTTCCTATTGGTTTGTACATAGTAGCCTGGACAAGAATGGTTATAACATGGATACCCATGATTAAACCCTAATGACCTTTGGGATTCAAGAAGTATCCTTTTTAAATTTTGGAAATATGTATTTTTTTTGTTTTATGAGCAATTCTAGTATTTTTTCAAGTGAGCCCTAGGTAAGCTTGGAGTAGTTTTGCTAGGAAATGGAGCGTTTGTAGTTTAGAGTAATGGAGTTTGCTTGATTGGTATGAGACAATCTAGCTTGGGAAATGATAGAAGGTTGAGTCAAGTGTCCAAACATAAAAGGAGAATATCTAAGCTTTTAACACATTGAGTTGTTGTCATTGCCATAGAAACACAAAAAAAGTAAGGTTTTCTAGAAAAGTACAGTATAAACAATTTGGAGGGCTAAAATGATGTGACAACTAATCTTGCTATAAAACTCCAATATCTTAGGGGTATCCAATAGGTTATTCACCTTACCAAATAGGGTTTCTACACACCTTATGTCTCTAATGATTCTATCCAATAGATACTATCCCTTCAACTAGTGCACATCAACTAGATAGTCCATGCTTACTCATGAACTCCCATCAACACACATAGCCCCAAATGATCATTTTATCTTCCTATATGGTTAAATGGATACCTAGAAATGTCTTAGGTCTCTCTCCAAGGTTCCACATTGAAAAAAATGTCACAACCCTAATCAAGTTGCAATCCACAAGTGTAAATACACTCAAATGCTTGAAAAAAGGCTTTAAGGATTAGCCCTCCAAATGCACAAAGACTAGGATATTTTGAAAAATCCTATATAAGTAACCAAAAAAATTACCATTTACAATACCCTTTTCAATTATCTTGAAGATTTTGAAGATCTTGGGTTCTCAACTTGTTTGTACTATATGGGCACAATTTTAGCCTAGAAATCAAGGTTTCAAGGGTTTACATGTTGTTTGATACAAAAACTTGTTTTTCATTCCTTGGGGTATGCACCAAAACTTATCCTTAGGTTTGGTTCTATTCAAAAACACTTCCTTACTCTCCAAGTGCTTGGATTGAAGTATCAACACATTCAATCCTCTCAATATCTCTTTCTCTACTCTATGACCTAACCAAGCTAAAATGACTTGCCTAGGGCATCACCTTAAAAGTAATGTTGTGATTTTCATGGGCCCATCTCTACTTTACAAGGAGTACATGGATTCTAGTTCCAAATCCCAATAAATTTTATAATGCCAATGGTGGGAAGTGGCCCTAAGACTCCATCTTGCACTCACACCTATGTTTAGATCAACAAACTAGTAAATACCAAAATATTTATTTCCAAACCTTCAAACTTGATACAGAAACTAAAAAATGTTTTAAATTATTTCAAAAAATAACAACTAAACTTTTCCAACAAAAAAATAGTAGCTATCAATCCATATTCCCACTAATGCAATGCAAAGTCATAAAAACTAGTAATGCTATTCGGTTTCACAATCTATACAATGCCTTCCACACTTTCAAAAATTGATTGAAAAGGTTTTATTTGGTCCTTTATAGGTTCTCCTCACATGATAGTAACTACCTTAGATATTTAAAGTCTCATTAATAAAAAATTGCAAAAATATGAGAAAAGTTGTCAATGTTGTCATTGACAATATCTGAGAATTTTTTCTCTCTAATGGAGTTAGACACTTAAATTTGTTCCAATAAAAATGTAAACATTTAAGATGACTAAAAAGACCTTGAACCACCTATAGAAGGCCTAAAGAACCTCATTGGACAAATTTATCCTTATTAGGCCCTAAGTCACCTAGTTTGGCCTAGTTGGAACCTATGAGCAACTTGACCATTTTGGGCTCTTTGAACCTACCTATCCACACCCTAGGAATGTGTTACTCCTCTTATGGATCTAGTGATGTGGCTAGAATAACTGCAAGCCAAAACACCTACTCCTACAACATACTCCCCCCATCCAAAATACTAAGTTGTACTTGATTGAAGCATTTCTAAAGGAATGCCAACCTCTTGAACTCTATCTCAGTAACCCAAGTAGCCTTTGAATTTTTCTTTCCCCTCCATTGGATGAGGTGTTCCATATATACCTTGTGCCTTGTATACTTCTTCACTCTTAAATCTAACACCTTCTGTACCTCCAACTTGCTAACATTGGGTTTTGTATTAGGTTTAATGTCATCTTGAACACTTGGACTAGTCTGAGGTATTGTGCCTTTAAATGCTACCAAGTCTTGTATATTGAAAACAAGGGATATGTCAAGATTTGATGGTAAATCTACCTTATAGGGATTTTCTCCATACTTTGCCAAGATTTTGCAAGGCCCTACCCTCTTCATATGTAGCTTAATAGGTACACCTTTTTGAAGCCTTTCTCTATTCAAATGAACCATAACATAGTCCCCAAAAATAAACTGAACATATTTTCTCTTTTCATCCACTTTGGCTTTTAGTTTTTGAGTATTATCTTGGATGGTTTTCTTGACTTACTCCTGAATCTCCTTCATCATTTGAAAAATGTCTTCAGCTTGATCACTTCTCTAATCCATGTCTCCAAGATACCTCAATTCACATACAACTTGTGGATGCATTCCATAAAAAATTTCAAAAGGACTCTTTCCAATAGTCCTATTCCTACTATCATTATAGGCACATTAAACTTGTGAGATGTTAACATCCCAGGTTTGACCATATTCTTTATTAGGCACCTTATAAGGTTACCTAAGGTCCTATTAACCACTTTAGTTTGACCATTAGTTTGGGGATGGTAAGCTAAACCAAAAGAAATATTTGTGCCAACCTTTCTCCACAATGTTTTCCAAAAGTAGCTCATGAACTTTACATCAATATCTAACACTATGCTTAATGGTAGTCCAAGAATTGTCACAACCTCTTTGAAAAATAGATGGGCAATATGAATTGCATCATTAGTTTTCCTACATGGGATGAAATGGCCCATTTTGTTTAATCTATCAAAATCAACATAAATTCTATCAAACCCTTACTTGTTCTTTGGAAATGCTACAATAAAAATCTATACTTACATAATCCCATGGCCTGTTTGGAATTAGTAAAGGCTAATAAAGACCTGCATTGTGTTAGGATAAAACCATAGACAAAAATAAAAAGTACATGAAAATATAATCAATAACAAAAAATAATAGATCACACAAAAATGAACACAAGACACCAAGATTTAACGTGGTTCACCCAATCCTTGGGCTATGTCCACCAAACTGCAAGTCCAATATTATTACAATCTAGTGATTACAACCTGATTACAATCTATAATCCCTTGCAACTCAATACCACTACAAGAAGTAATTTTTCATCACAACATAATAAAAATACCTAACCCTAAACCCTTTTATATAAGTACTTTATGTCCTTTTAGGGTTACAACATGTCGGCCTTATGTCAACCATATGTTGGCTACAACATCGGCCACAACCCAAATTTTTTTTTGGGGGCGATGCCCTGAACCCCAAAGAATTTATGAAGTATGTGCAATACTTTCCTAATCAGTCACCACAATCTAACAATCTCCCACTTGGTGACTAATTAGGCTCCACACTAAATGACAATCTCCCACTTGGAGACTGATCCTGTAGCAATACCACTACCACATGAGGCTCCCGGTGGATCAAACCACCCTGGACTCTACTGTTCTTTTATTCATGTTCAGTCTACAAGACCAATCAAAGCTAAAGAGGAGTTTAGCTTCTCCCTTGTTACAACCTTTGTCAACATATCTTTTGGATTGTAATTTGTATGTATTTTCTCCAGCTTTAACTGTCCATCCTCCAAAACTAACCGAATGAAATGGTACCACAACTGCATGTGTTTGGTCTTAGAATGCAGAGCTAAATTCTTGGCAAGATGAATGGCACTCTGGCTATCTATGAACAAATAATTATCCTTTTGAGGATGTACCAATTCTTCCAAGAAGAACTGAAGCCATAACATCTCCTTCACTACCTCTGTAGTGGATAGAGCATTAATCTTCTGTAACCTAGAAGCCTAGCTCACAGCTACCCCACCAACAATAAAGACATAACTTGTAGTACTCCACCTAGTATCAATATCCCCTGCCAAATCTGAGTCAACATAGCCTTGTAAATCAGTAGTAGAGCCCCCAAAGTGTAAACACTTATTGAATGTTCCTCTCAAATATTGTAGAATCCACTTGACAACATTCCAATGCTCAAATCCTGGATGACTCATATATCGGTTAATGACTCCCACTGCATGTGCAATATATGGTCTAGTGCATACCATAGCATACATCAAGCTTCATATTGCTGAATCATAGGGTACCTTGGACATCTTATCCTTCTCTTCTTGTGTCTTGGGACACATCTCCTTAGTCAACTTCAAATGACTAGGTAAATGCGTGCTAACAGCTTTAGCATTCTCCATAGAGAAATGTTGCAACACCTTCTCAACATAATTAGCCCAAGATACTATCAATGTTTTATTCTACCTATCTCTACAAATATTCATACCAAGGATTTTTTTTGCTGCCCCCAAATCCTTCATATAAAATGCATGTGCTAACTAGAATTTCAGCCCCTTAATATGATCCATGTTAGACCCAACTACAAGCATATCATCAAATATAAACATAAAATAATGTAGCTATCATCATCCAACCTCTTAAAATAAACACAATAATTTAAATGACACCTATTATAGCCATGCTCATGCATAAACTTGTAAAATTTTAGATACCATTGTAGAGGTGCTTACTTCAAGCCATATAAACTTTTCTTCAATTTGCACACTAAGTTCTCCTTACCTTTGACCTAAAATCCCCATGGCTGAGACATATATATTTCTTCATCCAAATCACCATGAAGGAAGGTTGTTTTAACATCTAGCTGCTCTACATGAAAATCTTTAGTAGCCACAAGACTTAAAACAGTATAGATAGAAGCCATTTTAACAACAGGAGAAAATATCTCATCAAAATCAATTCCCTTTTTCTATGCAAATCCTTTTACAACTAACCTATCCTTAAATCTTTTCTTACCTCCTTCCTCTTCTTTCAACCTGTAAACCCACTTATTCTGTAAAGCCTTTTTACCTATAGACAACTTGCACAAATCTCATGTCTTATTCTTCAGCATAGAGTCCATTTCATCTTTCATTGTAGACTCCCACTGAATCTTAGTATCCACCTACATAGCTTTATCATAACTTTTAGGTTCACTAGCATCAGTAAGTAAAATAGAATACGAAGAGGGAGAAAATCTTTGTGGAGGTCTAATTTTCCTTGTTGACCATCTAACATTCACTGGTGTGTGTGGTATCTGTTATTGCAGTTGTTGCACATCATGAGGAATGGCTGGAACATTAGATTTTGGAGTATCATCCAACACTACATAATCATCTTCTTTCTTCTCATGTTGCTACAACAGATCTTTGTACAACACTTTCTCATTGAATATAACATCCCAGCTTCTTATAATTTTATGATTTTCAAAATCCCAAAGCCTATAACCAAATTCATTAATTCCATATCCAATAAAGACACATTTCTTTGATTTAGCTTCTAGCTTGGTTCTATTTTCAGAGTCTATATGAGCAAAATCTTCACAACCAAAGGTCTTGAAAAAATAATAACTCACCTTCTTACCAGTCTATGCCTCCTCTAGAATACCACAACCCAAAGGAGTAGAGGGACCTCTATTAATAAAATATATAGTAGTATTGATAGCCTCCACCCACATGTGTAAGGGCAACCCATCATGCAACCTCATGCTTGTTGTGCGCTTCATTATAGTCCTATTCATGTGTTCAGCCACTTCATTTTCTTATGGAATCCTTGGAATAGTTTTCTATCTATGAATACCATTAGTGGAGAAATAATCTTCAAATTCATGACTACAATACTCACCACCATTATTAGATCTAAAACATTTTAATTTCTTACCAATCTCATTTTCAACCAATCATTTCAATTTCTTAAAAGTTTGAAATACATAAAATTTCTGTCTAAGGAAATAAACCCATACTTTTCTATTTGTGTCATCAATAAATGTAACATAAAAATGAGAGCCACCAAGGGGAGATACCTCAGCCAGTCCCCATACATCTGTATGCACACGCTCTAATTTCTCCTTTTTGTTTTCCTTCCCAGTCTTTACAAAACTCACTCTCTTTTGTTTTCCATACACAAAACTTTCATAGAAATCCATATTAACACATTTTAGACTTGGTAAAAATTTCTTTGAATGAAGTACTCTCATATCTTTCTCACTCATGTGCCCAAGTCTGTTGTGCCATAGCGTTGTATCAGAATCTATAGCAGCTATTCATTCTCCCTGCTCAGTGGTATTAATTGTTCCTGGACGTTCAATTTTCTCTAAAATAATCAAATTAGAAGGAACAATATGACATGTACAAAGATATAATGTGCCTAATTTCACACCTTTTGCTACTATAAGGGAACCTTTTGAAACCTTCTAATTTTTATCATTAAAATTAACTACACAACCCTCATCACCGAGTTGCCCTACTGAAATTAAATTTCTACTTAGCCTTGGAACATGTCTTATCTCATGTAGTAGCCAGCGATTCCCATTCTGCAACTTAATCTTAATTTTTCCCTTTCCAAAAATCTGACAGAGTTCATTATCCCCCAAATAAACAAGCCCAAAATCCCCTTGGACATAATCAATGAAATAACCTCTATGAGCTATAGCATGAAATGAAGTGCCAAAATCTAAAACCCATGAATCATCAACACTTTCTAAAGATAAAAGAAAAGCATCCTCTTCAGATTTGTTACTTACCACATTTGCCTCCTTGTCTCCATCTAATTTATCTCCTTAATTTTTCTTTCAATTCTAGCAATCTTTCCTTTTACGACCTGGTTTCCCATAGTACCAACAGTTGTTCGGTCCTCTCAATTGAAACCTCTTCCCCTTTGACTTTCCTCTTGATTTCCCATGATTTCTAGAGTTACTTCCTCTGTTAGTTGTTTTGCCCCTACTTTGTGCATTCAAAGCACTTCCTGATGTTGATCCACCTGAGGATTTCCTATGAGTTTCCTCACTCAAAACAACACCGATCACATCATCATATTTTAGGGTACTAGATCTAAGAATAGAATTACTCATTGCCATTACCAAGCCATTCTAGCTTTTAGGCAAAGAACACAAAATCAAGAGAGCCCTAATTTCTTCATCAAAATTGATACCCACAAAACATAACTAACTAGTAATAGTATTAAATTCATTTAAATTATCTGCTACAGATCCACCTTCTAACATTTTCATATTAAATAAATGCTTCATGAGAAATACCTTGTTTGAAGTGAAGAGATTTTCATATAGTGTCGCTGGGGTTTTCATCAACTCTTTTGTCATCTTCACTTTTGTAATATTAAATGCCTCTGATGGTGCCAGGCATAATCAAATGCTTCCAAGTGCCTTTCTATCCAAAAGATCTCATTCATCATTTGACATAGATCCCTAATTCTTGGCTTTGCCTTCCAATAGCTTCTATAAATCATTCTGATAAAGATAGTCTTCCATTTGCATCTTCCATAACTAGAAGTTCTGCCCATTAAACCTATCAACCCTTAGCTTACCCTCATCTACCATTGCTCCCACTCAACCGTGAGACTTTCCTACAGAGGATAACTAAAAGACAACCTCTCTCTGATACCACTTGTTAGGATAAAACCATGAAAATAAATAGAAACTACATGCAAATATAACCCATTACAGAAAATAATAGATCAGACAGAAATGAACACAAGGCACCAAGATTTAACATGGTTCACCCAATCCTTGGGCTACGTCCACCAAATTGCAAGTCCAATATTATTACAATCTAGTGATTACAATCTGTAATCCCTTACAGCTCAATACCATTGTAAGAAGCAATTTCACATCACAACATAATGAAAATACCTAACCCTAAACCCTTTAATACAAGTATTTTATGCCATTTTAGGGTTACAACATGTCATCCATATGTCAGCTACAATGTCAGCCATGGCCCAAAAAAATTTATGAAGTATGTATAGTACTTTCTTGATTAGTGACCACAATCTAACACATACCTTGTTCCACATAATTAGTTACATCCTTTACAAGTTTTGGCCAATAATAGAACCTTTTCACCAATTCTATGGTTTTACTGACACCAAAGTGTCCACTTAGGCTGCATTTGTGTTTCTCTTGTATTAGGGGCCACTCACAGCAAAGTCACCCAATAAATTGATGATCTTAAGGGGATTTATAATGAATGGTTCATAAGTCACAAAATTTGGTGAAGGTTTTAAAAATGGGGTTGCAAGCTTTGGGTTTAACCATGGAGGTAACTTTTTAGATAAGTGCACTCAAGCTAGAGTAGTATTGGGATAAGTGACCTTCCGAGAAGTCCCAATGCCTCACACCTGTGAGCATCACCTATATCCAATGAGTGCTAATTGTTCCATTTATTCTCATGAGAGATGGATTCATGTTGAACCACTACTCATGAAATAGGTGTCAATGAGTTAGAATCAAAATCACATAGTTAAATACTAATAGCAATATCACAATTTGACTTACTATGGAAATTAACTCCTACTTATCAATTGATGAGCTTAAGGAGATTTCTAATTAATGGTTCATATGGAACAACACTTGGTGGAGGTTTTCCAAATGGGGTTGAAAGGTTTGGGTTTAACCATGGAGGAAACTCCATAGTTAAGCACGCTCAAGTGGAGTAGTACTGGGATGGGTGACCTCTTGGGAAGTCCTAGTGCTTCACCCATATGAGCATCACCTAGATCCAATGAGTGCTAAGTGTTCCATTTATTCTCATTAGAGATGGATTCATGTCAGATCACTACTCATGAAACATGGGACAATGAGTTTGACACAAAATCACATTGTTAAATCCTAATAGCAATATCACAATTTCACATACTGTGGAAATTATCTCCTACTTATCAATTGATGAGCTTAAGGGGATTTATAATGAATGGTTCATAAGTCACAACACTTGTCAAAGGTTTTGCAAAAATGGTTTCAAGTTTTGGATTTAACTATGGAGGAAACTCCGTAGTTAAGTGCCCTCAAGCTGGAGTAATACTAGGATGCGTGAGCTCCTAGTAAGTCTCGATGCTTCACCCCTATGAGCATCACCCAGATCCAATGAGTGCTAAGTGTTCCATTTATTCTAATGAGATATAAATTCATGTTGAATCACTACTCATGAAACATGGGTCAATGAGTTTGACTCAAAAGTACTTAGTTAAATACTTATAGCAATATCACAATTTGACTAATTGTGGAAATTATCTCTTACTTATCAATTGATGAGCTGAAGGGGCTTTCTAATTAATGGTTCATAAGGAATAACACTTGGTGAAGGTTTTTCAAATGGGGTTGCAAGCTTTGGGTTTAACCATGGAGAAACTCCATAGTTAAGTGCACTCAGGTTGGAATAGTGCTAGGATAGGTGACTTCCTGGGAAATCCTAGTGCTTCACCCCTATGAGCATCACCTAGATCCAATGAATGCTAAGTATTCCATTTATTATTATGAGAGATGTATTCATGTTGAATCACTAATCATGAAACATGGGCCAATGAGTTTGACTCAAAATCACATAGTTAAATCCTGATAGCAATATCACAATATGGTTTACTATGGAAATTATCTCCTACTTATCAATTGATGAGCTTAATGGGCTTTCTAATGAATGATTCATAAGGCAAAACACTTGGAAAAGGTTTTGAAAATGGGGTTGCAAGCTTTGGGTTCAACCATGGAGGAAACTCTGTAATTAGGTGCACTCAGGTTGGAGTAGTACTAGGATGGTTGACCTCCTAGGGAGTCCTGGTGCTTCACCCCTAAGAGCATCACCTAGATCTAATGAGTACTAAGTGTCCCATTTATTCTCATTATAGATGGATTCATTTTGAATCACTACTCATGAAACATGGGGCAATGAGTTTGACACAAAATCACATGGTTAAATCCTAATAGTAGTATCACAATTTGACTTACTATGGAAATTATCTTCTACTTATTCAATTGATGAGCCTAAGGGGATTTATAATGAATGGTTCATAAGGCACAACACTTGGAAAATATTTTGCAAATGGGATTGCAAGTTTTGGGTTTAACCATGGAGGAAACTTTGTAGTTAAGCGGGCTCAGGCTAGAGTAGTACTAGGATGGGTGACCTCTCAGGAAGTCTTGGTACTTCACCCCTGTGAACACCATCTAGATCCTATGGGTGCTAAGTGTTCCATTTATTCTCATGAGAGATGGATTCATGTTGAATCACTACTCATGAAACATGGGTCAATGATTTTGACTCAAAAACACATGGTTAAATCCTTATAGCAATATTAAAATTTGACTAATTGTAGAAATTATCACCTACTTATAGTTTGATGAGCTTAAGGGGATTTCTAATGAATGGTTCATAAGGCACAACACTAGGAAAAGGTTTTTAAAATGGGATTGAAATCTTTGGGTTTAACCATGGAGAAACTCCATAGTTAAGTGCGCTCAGACTGGAGAAGTACTCAGATGGGTGACCTCCTAGGAAGTCCTGATGCTTCACCCCTATGAGCATCACGTAGATACAATGAGTGTTAAGTGTTACATTTATTCTCATGAAATATGGATCCATGTTGAATCACTACTCATGAAATATGGGTCAATGAGTTTGACTCAAAATCACATAGTTAAATCCTATTAGTAATATCACAAATTGACTTACTGTGGAAATTATGTCCTAATTATCAATTGATGAGCTTAAGGGGATTTCTAATGAATGGTTCATAAGGCACAACACTTGGAAAATGTTTTGAAAATGGGGTTGCAAGCTTTGGGTTTAACCATGGAGGAAAATTTGTAGTTAAGTGTGCTCAGGCTGGAGTAGTACTAGGATGGGTGACCTCTTGAGAATACTTGTGCTTCACCCCCATGAGCATCACCTAGATCTAATGAGTACTAAGTGTTCCATTTATTCTCATGAGAGATGTATTCATGTTGAATCACTACTCATGAAACATAGGTCAATGAGATTGACTCAAAACCACACAGTTAAATCCTGATAGAAATATCACAATTTGACTTACTATGGAAATTATCTCCTAATTATCAATTGATGAGCTTAAGGGGATTTCTAATGAATGGTTCATAAATCTCAAAACTTGTTGAAGGTTTTACAAATGGGGTTGCAAGCTTTGGGTTTAACCATGGTGGAAACTCTGTATTCAAGTGCACTCAGGATAGAGTGTGGAAATTATCTCCTACTTATCAATTTATGAGCTTAAGGGGCTTTCTAATGAATGGTTCATAAGGCACAACACTTGTCAAAGGTTTTTAAAATGGATTTGCAAGCTTTGGGTTTAACCATGGATGAAACTCTATAGTTAAGCATGCTTAGGCTGGAGTAGTATTGGGATGGGTGACCTCCTGGGAAGTCTCAATGCTTCACCCCTATGAGCATCACCTAGATCCAATGAGTTCTAAGTGTTCCATTTATTCTCATGAGAGATGTATTCATGTTGAATCACTACTCATGCAACATGGGTCAATGAGTTTGACTCGAAATCACATAGTTAAATCTTGGTAGCAATATTACAATTTTACTTACTATGGAAATTATCTCCTACTTATTAATTGATGAGCTTTAGGGGATTTCTAATTAATGGTTCATAAGGAACAACACTTGGCAAATATTTTTCAAATGGAGTTACAAGGTTTGGGTTTAACCATGGAGGAAACTCTGTAGTTAAGCATGCTTAGGCTAGAGTAGTACTAGGATGGGTGACCTCCTGGGAAGTCTTGATGCTTCATCCCTATGAGTATCACCTAGATCCAATGAGTGATAAGTGTTCTATATATTCTCATGAGAGATGGATTCATGTTGAATAACTACTCATTAAACATGGATCAATGAGTTTGACTCAAAATCACGTTGTTATATCCTAATAGTAATATCACAATTTGACTTACTATGGAAATTATCTCCTACTTATCAATTGATGAGCTTAAGGGGATAAGGAACAACACTTGGTAAAGGTTTTGCAAATGGGTTTGCAAGCTTTTGGTTTAAACATGGAGAAAAATTTGTAGTTTACCACGCTTAGGCTGGAGTAGTACTGGGATGGG
Source organism: Cupressus sempervirens (assembly GCA_028749045.1). Taxonomy (NCBI): domain Eukaryota; kingdom Viridiplantae; phylum Streptophyta; class Pinopsida; order Cupressales; family Cupressaceae; genus Cupressus; species Cupressus sempervirens. The sequence continues at coordinate 843,582,794 of CM053783.1, forward strand.
TGACCTCCCGAGAAGTCCCAATGCTTCACCCCTGTGAGCATCACCTAGATCCAATGAGTACTATGTGTTCCATTTATTCTCATGATAGATGGATTGATGTTGAATCACTACTCATGAAACATGGGTCAATGAGTTTGACTCAAAATCACATAGTTAAATCTTGATAGCAATATCACAATTTGACTTACTGTGGGAATTATCTCCTACTTATCAATTGATGAGCTTAAGGAGCTTTCTAATGAATGGTTTATAAGGCACAACATTTGATGAAGTTTTTGAAATTTGGGTTTAACCATGGAGGAAATTTTGTAGTTAAGGACGCCCAGGCTGGAGTAGTACTAGGATGGGTGACCTCTCAGGAAGTCCTAGTGCTTCACCCCTATGAGCATCACCTAGATCCAATGAGTGCTAAGTTTTCCATTTATTCTCATGAGATTTGGATTTATGTTGAATCACTACTCATGAAACATGGATCAATGAGTTCGACTCAAAATCACACAAGTTAAATCTTGATAGCAATATCACAATTTGACTTACTATGGAAATTACCTCCTACTTATAAAATGATGAGCTTAAGGGGCTTTCTTATGAATGGTTTACAAGTCACAACACTTGGTGAAGGTTTTGCAAATGGAGTTGTAAGCTTTTCATTTAACCATGGAGGAAAGTCCATAGTTAAGTGCGCTCAAGCTAGAGTAGTATTGGGATGGGTGACCTCCTAGGAACCCTTGGTTCTTCACCCCTATGAACATCACCTAGATCCAATCAGTTCTAAGTGTTCTTTTTATTCTCATGAGAGATAGATTCATGTTGAATCACTACTCATGAAACATGGGTCAATGAGTTTGACTCAAAATCACACAATTAAATCATGATACCAATATCACAATATGGTGATAGTATCACTTCTTGCAGTGGTATTGAGCTATAAGAGACCACAAATTTTAATCATTGGATAAAAATAATATTAGACTTGTTGGTGGTGGATATAGAGAAGGGATTGGGTGAACCATGTTAAATCCTTGTGTCGTGTTCTCTTCTATGTCATTTATTATTTTTTTATATGCACTATATTTGCATGTAATTATTATTTCTGTCTATAGTTAATCCTAACACCAAGGCTATGCAAGCCCTAGTAACATTGCCCTCACAGAAAAATTATATCTCTTGATCAACTAGTGCCAATTACAAGATACCATAATACATTTGGAGGCTAGTTGTGCCACACTGGAGAAAGTGACATAGATTTACCACTCAAACTTACAATAGTGATCAAACCAGACATATCTAGGTTCTTTGGTAAAACCTTCCAACTCTAACTTTGTCTACATAACTATATTTTATAGGTAGGATTAGCAAGAAGATAAGGAGCTCATTCTCTAAGGATTCTTCAATGACCCTATCCCTTTTTACAAGGCCAATGTTTTCACTAATTCACGAGCTCCATACAATACAAGACAATTCAATAAGGGCCCATTTAAAAACATCAGGCCCACCTAAGATCACTTTTTACCTCCTAACTCTCATGCCAATGTGAATCCACTTCCTCCCATAGGACCAGTCCAACAACCTCATGACTTTGCAATGAAAGTCTCAGGTCTCCTTGGAGTGAAGTTTAATATTTGAGCTATCCTGAGGAGTGGAAAGCCCTCATTCAACAACTCAACCTACACAAAACTTGACCAACCACTACCAAAAATGTGACTTCAACGATGCTAGTGAGGTCATCTTTTAGGGGAACACTAGGGACCCTCCCTTCTTGCTTAGCTTAAGAATCTAAGGAAAAAAATTGCATAAATTCTTGGTGGATTCCAAAGCTTTAAGTAATGTCATGCCCCTTTTTAAGGTATTTTTAAATGGCTAATATTCATATATTGGCTAATTTTAGAATTTTTTGGCTAGTAATTTGGCTAATAATTTAAGATTTGATACAACCTAAATTGCCATAGTTTTACAAAATTTAGTTCTAGAATATTTAAAATTGCTTAATAATTTATTTTATTGAAAAATTAAACTCAAATATTTGCCATAGTATTCGTTAGATGATTAGATTTGAGTCACCTAAATATAATAAATTAGTGGAGAAATTAAATTGAACTAACCAATAATTATCATAATTATTAGTTACTTTAGGGATATATTGCCAATATTTAATCTTCACTGTTGATTTAAAATATATGTAATGATCCTCATAATATTCCACGAGGTAAAAAAAAGTTCAATTTTGATTTGTAATATTCCATGGTGATTAATGAACTTCCTATTATTATTGAAATTTGTCAATATTTTATACAAAAAAATTATGATTCAAAAATAATTGCCAATATTAATCATATTTTGAATAAAAGATTGAGAGATTCGCTAATAGAATTAAATAATTTTTTTTTAAATAATGAAAAATTCACCAATATTTTATATCTTTTTTTGGAGGCAGCTTTCTTAAAGTTTACCCTGTCCCTTTCTATATGCAAGAATATTAGATTGGTGCCCACATCATGTAGGTTCTATGGTGAAATTCGATAAGACCACCATCAAGATGGTGGGCAAGCTTAGTAACCTTCAAATTCTACTTGTGTAATAACCTAATGTATCTAGCATCATCAATATCTAAGTGGTAGATATCTCTAGAACCTACAAGATATTATTAAGTCATAATTAGTCAAAGGCCATCAATGAATATATTTCTATAGAATTTTCCCACATACAAATTCCATATATAGAGGAAGAAAATCTAATTAGAGTTGAAAACAAACCACAAATGAGGAAAGCACTTGTTGGAGTCCTTTCTAGTATGGAACATATCAAGTGGATTAAAACCTTGATACTAGGAAATAAAGATAGAGGCAAGCCTAAAGATGAGCTAAATCCTACAATCAACAAGTTTAAATCTTAGTTCTGGGCCAACATTAATAGAGTCACCAGGACTCACTTCACTTTAGGCCTTACAAGGCCAAGGTAGGAAAACCTAAGGAATTAATCTAGTTAATTTGTTACTTTCTCTTTCTTCATTAATCCTTACAACATAAATGGTCAATATCCTTCTATAATTTGCTGATAAACCTTCTAAAAATAGTAGCTAACTATAACCAATAGGTAGATGCAAATAAGTGATGACCAACACTTAAGTTCTTGATACATTAAATAGTGAATTGATTTGTTGTTATGAATGTTATGCAATTAAATGAATCATCTGTATATTCTCAAACTTTTAAATGGACCAATGTCTTATCCAATGGGATATATAGTCATAGATTAGCATATTTGGACCTTTTTAATCAACTTGTGATTAAAAGTGTCAACATTAAACTCTAAATTTCATTTTGATTCACATCCTTTTCACAAACCATAAACCTTAACAATTACATAAAGAAATTACCTAATTCTTAAAATTAATAGCAATCAATAAGAGATATACAATTGTTTAAATTGCATTAAGCTAAATGAAACTTGTTCATTCAGTCCCAAGGTTATGGATGTGTGAGAAAAAAGACAAAACCTCAAAGATAATGATAATTAAGGATAAATCCTTGTCATTTAGATCTTAATGCTTGCTAATAGAAACTTGTGATATGACATAGAGACAAAGCATAAGTCCCAAATGTTCACTTTTTGTATTCAAGAATGCAAATAACTAAACTCATTCAGATAACTATAGAACAAATGGGCAGACTGCAAAATAATACATGACACGTGAAAAATTGTACAAACAGCTAACCTCTACTCTTCATCTTGTAAATCCATATATTGGATTGCAACAAGCTATAGATGAGAGCATGACACATGTCAAGATATTAATAGATACAAAGCTTTGGAAGAAGGGAACAAAAAGGTATATAGAACATTCTTCCAAAATATCGATCAGAAAAAGATAAGTAGCTAAGGAAATAAAGGAACATTTATATCATGCACCTGATCTTTTTCTTCCTTGTCCTTTACTTTTTATGTAGGAAAAATATCTCAACTGCTTCCCACTGGTAGAGCTTTAATTTTCCTAATGCTTCCCAAACATAAATTTCCCTTTTGGTGGGCCACTCTATAGTTTTTACTTCTTGCAAGTCTTGAGTGGCTTTGGTCCATCTAGCATTCACGATCACTTTGGATTCAACAATAAAATTCTTTAAGTCTATTTCTACCTTAAAATGGAATCAATTATTTTATTATAGGGAATATCAGAAATGTCTTCAAAAATTGACATTGTAGCCTATTGAGTCAAAATATTGTCAAAGGAGGTAGACCACTCCTTCTAGTCTTTCACTGTGCTAGCAACATCCAAAATTGGTGGTATGCAATGTTGCATTCCTAGGGATAACACATTCAACTTCCCTTGTACAATTTGCACTTTTCCAGTGAAGAAACCCATCAATTCTTTCACTATTTCTAGACCTTCCTTCACTATAATTATTTTATCAAGTAGATCTAGCTTTTAAGCCATTAGTATAATTAACCTCTCTATAAATTGAATATATGGCCCCCAAAGATTAAATATGGGTGATAGCCATGATAGTGCCTCATTGAGAAATTTCTTAGCACTTTGTAAAGTAATATAAAAATCATGAGCCTACTGTGACATATTTTTTTTGCACCTCTATCTGGTGGCTCATCATATTCTTAAGAACGTCCTTATATCAACTCCTTGTTGAGTGAATGGAGCAACAATGCTCATTCTTCTTGGATTTGATGCCTCCTCTTCTTCCAAATCCTCTATTTGTATCAGGGCCTCAACTATATCCCTAGCTGAATGTTGTTGTCCTTCATGTTCCTCCCTCTATTTTGCAACAACTGTCTACTTTTTTTGTATAAGTTTCTCTCTAAGAGATGCAACTTCATTTTCCAATGCTTGAACTTTGGCCTCAAGATCCATAATTCTTTCTTTGTATATATGGTTGCTTCTAATATCATCTTCATAGAGCTTTCTCACATCTATGTAATCATATATGGATTTTACCAATATTGTCTCCATCTCCTCTACCTTAGCTTCATTGATGAATGAAAAATGTTTTAATGCCTTTGAAATATTTGTGCCAAAGGTGCCTTGTAGAGTCCATACAATAATATTACCCTAATCAGTACTCTATACATCCATCAACTTTGGCTTATTGGAGGAAGAAGCCATACTCCAAACTGTAAGAGACTTAGTATCAATGTTAAAACTAGATCCTCTCTGTAGTCTATCTGCACCAAATGCCTCATCTGAAATGGCATTTTCTTGCTTCCTTATTTGGTCAAGCATAAATGCTTGTTCCAAGTCCCATCCAGGCATTAATAACATATTACTCCTCTACACTAAATCCATGGCCTCCTCTAGATCATAACTTCACTCTTAGGATCATAAGCTTGCAGCTTCTTCACAAGTTCCATATTCTATTCATCAAACTCCCCTAGCTTCATCTTATATACTAGTTCACTCTATTTGATTTTGTACAAGAAGTTTTTGAATTTAGTTGACTTGATTAATTCATCATCCTCAAGGAACTATTGGGCTTGGATGATCCTATCATCTAGCCTAGTTGCTACTAACTCTAAGTTTGTGAGGCTATTCTCAGCTTTAATTGCTCTATTTTGGAGTTAGTTTTGTCTCAAGTAGAAAAATATTGACTATTCCCTAGTAAAATCTATAATGTCCTTTATTTCACCTGAGCAAGGATATGGACAATCTTTTGTCTTTTATTTCCTTTTGTCATCCACAATGTCTGAGGAATGTCATCTTCTATTTCAAGGATTACATAAAGATCAAGGTTGTCAGGGAACACCCTTTGTTCTCCTAATGGTCCCTCTGGCATCTTAGCCATGATTTTAGCATGGTCCATGACCATCTTCCTAATCCTTTAAGGATAGGAAATATTCATGTAGAAACCCAAGAATTGGGGATCTATCCTTTTCAATTCTCTTTCCACCCTTAGGACATCATCTAACTTGGCTAGCTTTTCAGATGCCTCACCTTCTAAAACTATATTTGGAATGACATCTTCATGGGGCAATTCCTTGGTCCTTGGTAATACGTAGTTTCTCATTTCTTTAAGGGTGACCCTCATCCGGTTATCAAGGTCATACATTCTGTAGGGGACAGTGGACAAACTATAATGGTGAAGATAAGAGTGAATTTGGTCCAAGGCCTCTTTTCCAATTGTAAAATCCCCCATCCTAAAAACCAACACAAAATTTTTTCCCTATGTACTTTGGGTCCTAGGTATTCCCTATTTACCATAAACAATTGTCTTATAAATTCAATTATTACTAATCTAGGAGGGATAAACTTTGGTAGTATATGGGTTGGCTGAGGATAACTATAGACTCTCATTAAAGAAAAGGTGGGAAATAAGAAAATATCTCCCTAATTGTGGTCAAGTCTCTTGCCTTCAAGAAGCAAGGTTGGTCTCAAAAGGCCTTTCAAAATATTAGGAGCCCTAAAGTATCCTAGATCCAACATTCTCATAATTACAACACTAAAATTATTGAAAAAAGAGACATAATAAAAAAAATGGTAAGTTTTATCCCATACTCATATCCATAGCTACACTGGTAGGTCTCCATTTGTATAAAAAGTTTGATCAATAAAATTAGAGATTATGTATCCTACATTCTTGTAGAGAATCAAGTGTATTAGTAGTGAATAATGATGGAAATTGAGATCTTTTAACTCCCCACTCTAAGCCTTGGCAATATTCTCTTTCATCACCTCTATAATGTAATTGACATGGTCATACTCCCCAGCATGGTAGGATTCATGTACATCTCTTGAAATTATGAATTCTACTCCATAGACCATGTTAGTTCCATCTTTCCCAATCACCTTGTGAACACCATATATAGTCTTAACAAAATAATTCTTAAATTTGTCTAGTGGCATCATCTTTTCCACCTTCTTAGGGTAATCACCCAGTTTATTCAAATCCATGGGAATATGCTATAGCATTGATATACCAACATATGTTTTAGTGTTTTCTTCAAATTTTCTCTGTAAATCCTTTAAATCTACAAGCTAACCCATAGCTCCATCTAATCCAAATGCCTCAATGAATGACTCTCGATCTAAGGTGAAAAGGATAGTTCCATCTCTCCTATGGAAGGATTTAGTTGTCATATTGTAGGATCAAAATATGGCCTTCATCAGGTCTACATCTATGAAGACCTCTGCAAATATCAATTTGGTGAGATTCTTCTTCCATGGGTTGCACACAAGAATTTTCTTCTCCCTATTATAATAGAAGTATCTGAAAAGATTTGAACCCGTAACACTAGAGCATATGGAATCTTTACATAGGGCATATGGGTCAATGAAAGCTTGATCATCTATAGAATTAGCATTGGAAGAACTAGGAAAAAGCTTTATCCATTCTTCTATAAATCTATTTGGTTTCTTATGTCCACTTTTATCTCCTTTAGAGGTTGAAGGCTCTGAGGCTACCATGTCTAAAGTTTGAATCTCTTCCACATCTTTTTCAAACATATTGATATTATGCTAACAAATACAGGATATGGAAATTGCTCTATCCTTAAAAGCTTTGAAAGTAGCAATCTGGAAAGCACTATAAATTTTGAAACTACTCAAATTTTCTCTCTCTACAAATGGAAAACTTATTGTGAAGTAGGAAAGACCTTATAAATTAATATATACAAATCTTCATTCACCTTGCATTGATTTTTAACATGCTTGAAATAGGATATCAACTTATTCTATCAACTCAATGGAGCATCGCCATTACTATCCAGTAATACACTTTTAGTACTACAATTAATTCTTATTGGTTGAGAACTTTATTGTTATTTCTAGCTCAGAAAAGTGACCTTTCATTTTACTGTCAGAATAGGGATTACAATGCTATGACATTGACTAATGAAGAGACCTCTCATATTATCTTACATCTAAAAAATCAGTCTCCTAATGTCATGATAACACTTGAAAAACCCTTTTTGACTAGTTGGACATGGTATCAAAACCCTTCTATGATCTTATGACTCCTTCGTTGTCATGGCATCAACACCAACCTTCTCTCCTTTTAAAATCTCTCAAAAAATAGCTTCATAATGTCGTAGCTTGACCTTTGTCTTCATACAATATTCTGATCACGCTTAGTTTTACCATCTCTAGTGATGTCTCAAGCTTCTACAATATCATGACAACAGTTAACCCTTTGCATCATAGCATCATGGTCTTTATAATTTTTATGTGTGATCTTACAATCATAGCTTCAGCATAACATCAAAACACATCTTTTATTACCTTGAGATCTTATGATAAACCATTCATTGTAAGATTAGAGATACTACATGCCAAATAATAACAATATAAAATTAATTTTTGGTACCACTGATCTTGACAAACATACATATGGCACTTGTACCTCTACCCTAACCAATCAAAAACTAGACACCTATCTGATAATAAATCGTTACCTTTGCTTTCCTTTAAAGTCTTTATGATCTCATGATTGTAGATACCTCATATCATCTCAATATTCAATTATTCCTTCAATGATCCTACGATATCCACTTCCTTGTAATATCATAGCACCCCCTTTTCATTGTTCCTAATGTCATGAGCTTCCTTGTCATAACATTGGAGATCACCACAAGATAAACCATTTTAAACTATGTTATGATCTTATGATACAAAGGAAATTGTAAGATCAAAAAGAAAAACATTACCATTCACGATATGATGACAACATCATTATATTATGATTGGGATGTTGAAAACACTTCGTTATGATGCTCTGCTAACCCTATTTATTGTAACATCATAGAATATGATTAATAAGTGCAAAAAGAAAACCCACCTAATTTCAAAGACCTAGGGTTAGGGCATATACCAATTTCATGAAGATTTTTGCAATGTGAGATGAAAATCAAAGTCTAGGACACTAAACCTCTTCTTGGGTCAAGAATAAAAAATAACTGAATCAGGGAAAACATGCTAGGGTTTCCTTTATAGATGAAAATAAGAAATATGCAACCCTAACAATCAATTCAATATTTTCACCATAATTTTGCAAGTTGAACTCAGTGAGAAAAGAATCTATCAACACTTATTGAATATGGTTAGGTAAGTGAAGTTTCCTATCCTCAACTTGAACATGACCTGTATTGATCCATAGAGACTTTGGCCTTGGAATTTGTTCTAGGAGGTATGCTCCACAATGAGGATTGGGTCACCTCATTACACGATTGAAACATGATCTCAACCTTCAAGGTGACTATGCTTCCTTTTCCAATCTCTTTGCCAACTCATGGTGCATGGCCCACTATGAAGGAAATTCTAAGTGGAGTGTGAGTCCTATGTGAATTTAGTTACTCTCTACCTTTCTGACATCCCTTGAGAAGAATGATGAGAAGAAATTCCTACCCAAGATGACCCTCTGATGATCATATCTGAAGGGTTAGCATTTGAGGGACCCATCTTGGTCTCTCCTTTGGAGTTAATACCCACCCCTTCATCCACCACATTGTAAAACAAGTGAGAATCCCCTCCACCATATGTATTTCCTTTTGCCTCATCCTTTGAGCCTTTATCTATGGAAACTAGTCTTTAGACCCTAAAATTTGATAGATCCTAAGCTAAGGCTAGAGTAAGCATAGGGGGTAGATTTGATTTACCCAAAAGGGAGATATTTCCTTACCTCTTATCAACTATAATTTGAATTCACAAATAATATGTTTGATTATGAAGCTTTGGTCTTGGGTCTTCTTTTTACTTATGGAAAAGAGTCATCCACCTCCAAGCCTGGGGGGCTTAGAACTCATCATCAAATAGGTTCAGAGCTAGTACTCATGCCATGAAAAATGAATAACAACTTACCACTACTAGGTTTGCAAATTACTTGAGAATTTGATGCCTTTGGTATCGAAGTCATCCTATGAAAATAAAATTATGTCCTTGATGCCCTTGTTGTATCTACTAGCACTCTTGAACCTATGGCCGGTTCTCATCTCTAATGATTTTCTATGGAAATGGTAGCAACTCCATCCATTCCCAACAATGTCAATCACTTCCAAGTCTTTGAGGATGATCATCATATCTTAGCCTTCCTAGCCAATAGAGTTGTTTTCAAAGACAATAATTTGGAAGAAGAAACACACGTTGATACGAGACAAGAGAATGAGCCTAGACAAATATTGGATCTTCCTACCAACACCATCTCAAAGGGACGATAACACTCAAACATATCTTTTACTTAGATATATGGGTCAAATATAGGCATCCCCCCTCCTTGGAAGAAGGGATTTATGAGAAGGGCAACCTCAGGATGGACACCAAGGAGTAAAATGTGTTCATTGGTACCTCCTCCTCACTCAAAGAAGATTCTTGTTATTCTCTGAGAATACATATATGTCATTACATGGAGCTACAAATATCTAAAAAAATTAACACATCCATGATGACATACACTATACCCCTCAAACTAGGTTCCAAGCTATTCAAATAGAGACAAAGGCCTATAAACTCTCTGATTGAGCCCTTTATTTATCAAGAAGTTTAGAAGCTACTATGTGGAAGGCTTATATATGTTGTTCAACACACCACATGGGTAGATGATTTGGTTTGAGTTTAGAAGAAAAGTGGATAAATTAGGTTATGTGTAGATTTTTTAGAACTTGAATAGAGCATCAATGAAACACAATCATCCCCTACCTTTGTTAGATGAGGTCCTATAGATTGTGAAAGACATCCAAATGATGTTCTTTTTGGATAGATATTTTGGTTATAATCAGACCATACTTAATCATGAAGACTAGCTTAAGGTGACATTCACCACCAAGTGGGCAATTTTCACCCATAGACACATGCTCTTTGGGATAATTAATTGAGGGGTAACATTCTAGAAGGTGATGGATACAAATTTTGAGGGATTATTTAATAAATGCATAATCATCTACATGGATAATTTGATAATCTTCTCTCATGATAGGAATAATCACCCTACCCACCTTGCCAAGATATTTGAGAGCTGTTGTTGATTTATATCTCATTAAACCCCAAGAAATGCATATTTGGTATCACTAAAGGAAAACTACTAGGACATATTGTTTCTAGGAAGGGTATTACTATTAACCATGAAATAATGAAGGCTCTATTAAGCTAATATATGCCAAATAGTAAGAAATAAATGAGGTCTTTCTTTAGAAAGATAAACTTTGTCAAATGCTTCATTACAAGATTTGTTGAGGTTGTGAAACCCTTAAACAACATGAAGAAAAATGATAGCAAGATTGAGTAGAATCTGGAGGAAAAGAAGGCCTTCAAATAGATAAAATAAGCAATCACTAAAGCCCCAATTCTAAGAAGCTCTAATTATGACCTCCCATTTTATATCTATTCCTTTGCATCCGTGCACTTTGTTGCTGTTGTATTAACTCAAAAGGTTATAGGTAAAGAGAAACCCATTTCTTTCATGAGATCTCCTTTCAAGAATGCCAAAATTTGGTATGCCACCCTTAAAGAGAAAGATTTTTCACTTGTTAGGATAGTAAAGAAGTTCCAACACTATATGCTCTGAAGGAAAGTGCATGCAATCATTCTGGATGAAGTGGTCAAATTTGTTCTCATATAGAGTGAACTCAATAAAATATGTGGGAAGTGGATGACCATCCTTCAAGAGTATGACCTAGAGATACAACCCATGAAGTTATTTTGTGGGAAATTATTATTAAAGCTATAGAATCGACTAACCCCCAAATAGAATGTCAAACCTACACCATGGAAACTCTAACCCAAGACCTATGGACATTGATTTAGTGTACCTCATATTGCATAACACATATCTAGAAGGACTCCCAACCCACAAAGGTAGTACCCTTTGACTAAATAGTACATATTTAATGATCAAGAGTGGGAGCTTATTTCATCATAATTTTAAAGGCATATATCTTAAATTTTTTGATTAGGAGCATGTAAAGAAAATAAGAAGAATTGCATCGACTATTTAGATTTAGACATGCTTCAGCTAACACCATGACCCATTAGATTCTTTGGGCTAGGTATTATTGGCCTTGTTTGTTTCAAGATGTCCAAAACCATGTGAGGAAATGTCACATTTATCAAACTTCTACTTCTAGAGAGTAGAACCCTACAATGCTACTTTAGCCAATTTTTGAGGCTAGACCTTTAGTGTAGTGGGCATTTTATTTCATTAGGGAGATAAATCCCAACTCATACATTAGACATTGATGTGTTTTAACTACAATAGACTATTGTACCCAGTAGTTTGAAGTTATCCCCTATAAAAATAATATAGAAGATGTAGTAATTCAATTCACTGAGAAGAACATTGCCACATGATTTGGAATGCCTTTTATCCTCATGTGCAATAAATATGGTATAGTTTTCACCTCCACCCAAATCTTAGACTGGGCTTATGATATGAAAATTACCTTGGAATATTTGAGCAATTACTATACACATAGGGTAAGTAAGTAGCAAAATCAACCAACAAGAACCTCCTAGAGGTTACCAAACATCTACTAGAGAGAAATCCCAGGGATTGGCACAAAAAGATCTGATTCACACTTTAGGAAGATCACATTTGGACTAAGACCTTCCTATGGATTCATAATGCATTTTGACAAGAAAGATAATATTATGGAGGTAGACCTCCTTAATCTTATTCATCTCTAAGAACAAAGAGATGCAACCCTCAAACACTTCACCAAGTACAAAGTACTTGTCAAATGATGGTTTGAAAAAAGAGCCTAGTATAAAGCCTTTTGAATTTTACACATAGTCCTCCTATGAGATAAAGCCCATGAGAAGAAATGAACACACACAAAGTTCCAAAAGCTCTAGCTTGGGCCTTACCAAATCACAAAGATCTTGTTGGGAAAATACCTACTATCTAAGCATGTCAACCAAAGAACCTATTCCATTCTTGTTAATAGACAATTTCTCAAGAATTTTTTCAAATGAGGAGAAGGGACAAGAGTCTCCAATACCCTTCATTGTAACATATGTAAATATTCTTGTAAATATTATTTTGGTGTATCTCTAGGTGCACCTTGTAAATTCCCCTATCTCCCTTTCCTTCTGGGTTTCTTGATTTTCTTTATTGGCTCTTGTAAATAGTTTGATCGAGTCTTTGTTTCTTGTTTATGTCCTGGTTTTTTGGGTCTACTATTTTTTGGGGGCAACTTATTTCTTTCTCCCCAAAGTAAGCATTTATCCTTTGCATGATAATGTGTTACTTAATGGAATTTGTCTATGGTATTTGATTGTTCCTTTACCCATCTTGTGAATATTCGCTCGCTCTGTTGTTGTAAGTTGAAAATTGAAAGTATAAACTCATGATAAAATTGAACTTAATTAAACCTAGAAAACTCTTCCTTTTGTCTAAAGATAAGATACTCAACTAACTTGTCAAGAAAAGAAGGAAGAGAAGAGTCGCTGTAAGAATGGAAAGAATATATTGACCCTGCTAAAACTTGATGAAATTTTTTAAGCTAAGTGATATCTCATAGAGGGGTATCTTTTTCCTTTTGAAGTAAAAATCATAAGGATGGGATGGTGAAAGAAGTACCCTGGTAATAAATAAATTAAATTTTCTATTCAAGGAAAGAAGTACTTCCTACCATACCACAAAATATTATAAAGAAAAGATGGAAGGAAAGAGATCCCTAACTCTTGGAATGTGCACGACATCTGATAAAAGAAAAGAAAAATAGAATCTTGAATGATCTTAGTTTCTTTATTTTCTTTAGGAATTGAAATGATATACCCCTTAAAAGAACACACTTCACCACTAGACATTGGGAAAGTTTATGGGATATGATGAGTTAGGATGTTTAGATCATGAGTTCATGCTTAAAAGCACTAGCTTAACAGTAATAAGGGAGTGGTGATTTCAAAGGATAAGTATTGGAGTTCTCAAATGCAAGGAATTTTCCCAATCAATTTTCAATTTGTTATGCTCTACATACATGTCCCTACTTTTTCTGATAAAAAATTTGGGTTTCCTCTTTTCTCCTTTTTTCTTACATCACTTAGGGTAACTTTATTTTGTTTGGTGTTCAAATTTTTACATCTTTCTTAAAGATATGGTATCCTTCCATGTAATAGAAGGAAGTGAGTAATTTTTTCCTTGGTGCAGGGATCCTCCTTCTTTGTAAAAGCTACTTTTAGGATCAGGAAGGAGTCTATTTACATGTGTCTTCAACAAGAAGGAAAGATTTCTATGGTCCTAAGATTAGGAATGTGGAAGAGATCATTAATTGAAGAAAAGTAAAATTAATGCACCTTTTAATAATCATGATCTACAAGTTATTTAAGGAACCTAAAGGGATTAATTGTCACTTTGCTTGATAATCACAATTTTACTCTACAAATAAAGTCATCATTTAGGTTGTCATCCTGCATGTAAGTGTTCATTATGAAAGTCTGCGAGGGTGCTTCCTTAGTGTTGGGTTGATTCTAATTTGCATATAGATGAGAATAGGTCCAAATTGTGACACTTGTCTACTCTAGTGCTCTAGGTTGGTGTTTCTTCTCCCTTCTATGTTTTCCTTTGTTCATAGATTGTGTCTTACTAGTTTTCATGTGATCTGCCCCTTTCATTTCTTTCCTTCCTTTTGTGGTTGTCTTTCTTTCCACCACTTTGGCATGGTTGTTCATGGACTCAACAATCCTCTTTTAGTTAATCTTGCATATGGTTTTCTAGTTTTTATAGTTGTACATTTTTAGAAAAAGCCTATTTGCCTATACCCTTAGCATTCTAGAAAATTGGTTCCCATCCTTTTAGGGAAATGAACTAGGTAGTTTGGATTTTTTGATCCTAGTAGGGGCATTTAGAATTCATAGTACAAATAACATCTCACTATGAGGGGGTAATTATAGTTATGCCTCTTTTCCTTGCATTTTGTTTTGGTCTAGTGGTGTAAGTTTCACTTCTATTGGTTTTCCTGGGCACTTGCCATGTTGAAAAGTATTTTTTTTCATCTGTGTGCCCTCTAGTAAGCTCTTTTTCTACTAGTCTTCACATGAGGTAGGATCTTACCTTTTTTTTTTTTTTTTTCTTAGCCAAGGGATCACCACCATGCCTCCATGGGTGTTTAGGTGATGGTTTTTTCTCTCAAAGATAGAGAGTATGAGTATGTTGTCACTATTACATGCACATGCATGACTTTAGTCTTAGTAGGATGAGCTCTGGCTTGTTGGGATGACACCAAAGTTCCATGACATTCTAGGGTGACTCTGAGTGGTGGTTTTCCACCTCTCATTATCTACCTAGATGAAAAATCTCTCCTCAAGCTACATGTCTTAAATCACTCACAAAAACTTTGTAGGGTTTTCAAATTTAAATGGTTGTTAGATCAAATGTACCTAGCACTTATTAATTCCAATATTGACTAGTGGTTTTGTTAATCACATAAGGAAAACTAAACATCATAAGCCATGTCACCATAAGAGATCTTTTCTAGGTGACATATTTTTGGTTTTCAACAAAGAATAAGTGATGTAATGGTAATTTTGAAACTATCATTTTTTGTACTCACAAGGTTTAAAATTATAGGTTCTTGAGATTTGAATATTTTTCCCTCACTATTGGTGAGAGATTTTTTTCATGCTTCTAAGGTATTTCTTTTGGTTACCATTATTATCCCTTTTATTAGAAGTTAATATACATGTTTATTAATTTTGTGTTCTATGTTCCTTTCCCATGTGGTACATCTATCCTCCATAAGGACAGTTAGATGTAAGACCCCAAAATCCCCAAGTTATTGAGTCTAATAAAAGAAGAGTTTTTGAAAATAATATCATGGTATCAACATGTATTCAATCTCCATGGATGATGATAGGCACTAGCTTTGGAGAATCGACAAAATTATCTGGGTATCGTGGCTGGAAAAAGACCAATGTAGATTCCAAAAGATGGAAGATGCCTCACATAAAGGGAATCTCTAGGAAAAGATAGAAAGATTACTCCCTAAGGGTTCTAGTTCAACCAAGTCTCAAGATCTAAACTCTGGAAGGACCATTTAACAACAAGAGAGTCAAGGTCTTCCAAGAAGGGAAGTTCTAGGAGTAGCAATGTTCCAAATGGAAGGATGCTTGCATGATCGACACCCATTAAAGTAGGTCCAAAATGTTTATCTTCCTAGATTAATGAGGCCTTCCCTTCTATGTCTAACCCTTCTAGTGTTGAGATATCATAGGGTTCATAACAAGGATACCCCTATAAGAAATATTTTGAGCATGTAGGGATCCTTTTGACATTCATCATTCCATATCTAGGAGTCTTGGAACTTAAGTTCTTCTAATATCCTTGTGGGTGTGCATGGATTCCTTCCAAATCTTGCCTTCTACTATCATTTTTGGTTGACATAATTTTTAATTTTGTTAAATATAATTAATGATGGTAGATAAATAACTTCTCTTTGTCAACTATTTGTTTCCCTATGTGCCCAATGTATTTAAGGAGTTCAGAGAAGTGGACTATTCTTATCAGTCTGTGGGCACCTCAAGGAGATAACTAATAGAGATATGATAGAAAAAGCATGTAAAGATCAACATTTATGGATTATATTTTCCTTGGTAAATCCCCTTCCTCATTTTCCACTTCCTTTCATCCTCCTTTCATGGATTTTCAAGTGTAATTTCCTCTTCTGTAGTTGCTTCTATGTAAAGATGGAAATATATTTTGTAGATTTCAGAAATAAAGGAAATAGGTGAGTTTGTTAGGGTAAGAAGTCATATTCCTACATAAAGATGTAGATAGTGTCTATAAATAAAGAGAAGTTTAATTGTTCTAGGGTCGATAAAATTGATGATTTTATCTTCAATTTCATTGTAACACCATCATTATGAATGAAAACTTTACCACCTTTTCTTTTTAAATTTTGGCTTCCCAAAAATGTTGTTTCACCCAATGTATTTTGGTATTCATAAGCTATTATTAGAGAAGAGGAATCCTTGAGTTCTTTCTATGGGATTCATTTATCTTTGAAAGTAGTGAGATTTTTCTATTTTCTTACTATTATCTTCCTTAGCTTGGATAAATAAAAATGATCTTGTTTACTTTAGTACTATTTCATTTGCAACACTTATTTATGTTAGATTGATTGATTGAGCATGTTTTTAAGTTATCCCAACATCCAAGCATGTACTATTGATATTAATTGTGCAAAATTAGATTGTAGATAGATAAAATCCCTAACCTTATAGGTTCCATTTGTTTTAATTATTTTCTTTTTGTAACTCACTAGTTCTATTCTATGAAATTTTCCCAACCCAGGTCAAGTGATCCATTACCAGAACCAATATGCATAAATAATTGCTAAAGTCTCCACTTTCCTTACTGTAAATTTAGTCACCTCCTTATTAGAACTTTTCCTATTCCTTGTATGATCAAGACCCAATCTATAGGAGCTTGGGAGTAGATCTTTGATGTAGAGGGTCTAGGGTTCTAGTGCTTATCTTCTCCTAGATAGGGTTTCGCCCTTTGAACCATCCAATTGTTCCTTCCTTCTATGTCTTCTCCAACAATCTTGGTCTCCAAGACCATTACTTTAACTTGCCTCCTAGGTATAGTTGGGTTGATGCAAGAATAAAGCCAACTTGTTTAGGAACTAGTCCTAGTAGTTGTTGATTACCTTGTTCCTTCCCCTAGAACTCCAAACCCTTGCTTAGGATCTTTCACACACAATTATTAGGTCCTTCCTTATGCTTAAGATACCTCTCATATCCATTTTAGACCTTTTAAACACTTCTCTTCATGTTAGAAATCACTTTGCTATTGCCACCCACAAGTAGGGCTAATTTGGAATAATTTGTATCAGGTTTATTTTCACGTTTTGACTAATTAGTGCAAATTCTTCCATACAAACTGATGCAAGACCATGTAATTTTGAAAGCTATCACTTAGCACTTCAAGAATCCAAAGTTTTGGAACTTCAAGTCACCCACAACCCTAATTTCTCTCAGGCCCTAGTTCCTAGTTTATCTTTTAGGCATCTGGACTAGTCACAACAAAAAGCATCCAATAGGCCACTAAATTTATACCTATTTTTCAATGTGGGGTGGTCAAAATTTTGACACTTAAATGTCAAAAATCAAGGTTGATAGAATTGCATCAAACTTTTGATACACTCCACAACTGCTGATTTATTGATGGAACACTATGCAAAAAATTATCCCCATCTATGTCATATGGCAGTATCAAATAACTAGTTTGAAATGTCAAAATATCGATGCCAACTAAAGATGATTCGATGGATTTTTCATACCATTGATGATAGGCCTTATCAAAATATCAACTCTAGCCAAAGATGATTCGATGGGTTTGTCATAACATCAATGTCAAGCTGCATCAAAATATCAATGATAGCTAGAGATGATTCGACAGGTTTTTCATATCATCGATGGTAGTCCTCCTCAAAATATTGATGCTAGCCATATATGATTTGATGGGCTTAGCATACCATCGATGTTAGGCCTTGTTGAAATATCAATGATAGCTAGAGTTTTAAAAAATAAAATAAAATAGTCTCATTGTATATCAGGTTAATAATAGCCATATGAAGTCAAGAAACCTTACTACATCAACAAGTTTGCAGCCTTGATATAATTTTAATATAAAAATTAAATGTTGACATATTCCTACTACCCAAACCAAAGGCTTCACAAATTTCTATGAAAGAGAAGGCAAGAATATCAAAACTAAAGTATCAGAGGTACCATTTCTGCCAAAGGACTTACCAGTTATTGTGTGCTATTTTTGCAATAAGAACATATTAGTGATACCAACAATGATTAATCATTTTTGCATTAATCCAATCAAAGCACCACAATTTCTTGCATGACTCTATTTTTCTAACTGTGTTATCTATAACTTGCATATTTCTTATCTAAAATATTAATAGAATTATTTTGGCTACACATTGGGTTAATACATGTCATACACATGAATTTGTCACCTAACTTATAGAGTCACATGTCAATTCTTGTCAATTATAAGTGACATCAGTGCATCTGATAAAAAAGTCTTACATAATTTGCACCAATATTAGGAATAAGAAATCTCAAAAAATTCTTACTTGTGTAGCTTCCTAATCATTTTTGGTAACCCCCATAGTCGAGTTCTATATAGAGGCCATTACTAGTATTTTGAGTTATAATGATAATTCCATACCATAGAAAATACAAATTATTTAGTATATTTATTTTTAGAAGTATAGATTGAGTGAAGGGTTGAAAAGAGTTTGTATTTTGGTGAGATTGGAAACTCGAATTTCCCTCTAGAATCATAATCATGGCATAGTAGCCAACACAATTACCCATATTTTTTATAGAAAGGAAATGAAATGGATTAGTTATTTTTATCTATTGATTTTGTGCTCAATTTTAAGTATGTTGATCTTCCTTTGATAACCACTAACATAATCAATTCGCATTATAATATTTCTAAATAGACAAGGTGAATGAATGAGTTATAATGTTTATAATATATAGCATGCTCTTTGTTGGAAATTGTTTGTGTTCCTCTGTAATGTTTCTATCTTCACTAAAATAATATTATATCTTTTGTAATATTTGTTACTTATGAAAATAGGTTGCATCCAATTCTAGATTCAAGGTTTATTTTTTAAGTGCATCCAAAGTTATATAGTTTAGTGTTAGAATGCAGACGAGTTTCCATTTGAGTTGGTAAGAGCTTTTGGAAGATTTTTCCAAGACCGATCTTTTTTGATTAGTTGTTACATCATTACTAGACATTCTAGGTTGTTTATGAAAAAAGATTTCCAAAATTTTTAATACAACACTCTTTAAAAAATTGAGCACTACTCTATAGTGTATCAGTGACCCTTTGAACGAATTTGACAAGTTTGGTATTAATATTAGTATTAGTTATGAAAGTATAAGGTAGAGTCATCAATTTATTTTTATATTGACATGTCTTTATTCTTAGTGAATTAAAAATGTATGGAGTACTTACCCATACGCCTATCTTGAAATGTGAAGCGAATCATGGAGAATTTGTATGTATTCTATTCACTTTTAGTTGACATGTAAAAATGTAAAATAATGAAGGTTGTTTATGGTTGGTAAGTGGATCACAATTGTTGGAGTATGATCTTTGACATGACCATACTCCAATGTTCTCCTTGTGCTTACATAAATCTCACCATGGCCAATATGAGATTGGGAATGACTTTTTTCCTTAACAAAAAATATTGAAAGCCCTTTGTTAAAATTACTAACTCTATCTTCAATGTTTGTAGATTCTACTTTGACTTCAATACTAAAATTTGAATCAAGACTTATGCCTTCAACTATGAGCTTGTGAGTTTTAGTTAAGTACAAGGAATGAAGAAGAGAAGAGATCAATAAGACGAGGGCTACAAAAGAAGTATGAGGCAAAAATGTCTTTAGCCTGCAACTAAAGTTAATAAAAATTAACAATGTAATAAAGCATGTAGAAAACCAATTTTCCTTATTAAAATTTCTCTATGGGTTTGTCTTATTTATAGTACTCACTCCTACTTCTATCCATGCAACACTCTCCACTTTCTGTCCATGCAACACTCTCCACTTTTCATTATAGTGGCATGAAGGCCAAAAAAGGAGATTCTAAAGTGGTGAAGAAGACTTCTTTTTGTAATGATCATCAAGATCATTTATGTGTCATTCATCATTTTTTCTATTAGTCCTTTCCATTTGTGTTGAAATCCCAACTTACTAGTTGTGTTGAAATCCCAACTTGCTAGTTATGTTGAAATCCCAACTTACCAGTTGTATTGAGAAGGTACAGATAACAACAAAAATATAGTCCTAGAATCAAAGTGAAATGGTAATTGATTTCTCAAATATTCTTACACAATTGCCAAAACAAGTAAATTAGGAAAAATTTATGTTAAAAGTCTTTATACATTTAGGATAATGGTCTTATCCAACTACAAGAACTTATAATGGTCCACATTTACCCTTACACATGTTTGCATGATGTTTCATATAGAAAAAACAAAATCTTGCCAATAAAAAAATAACAAGAAGAATTCTTCGAATGAAATATTCATAAAATATTTGACTTAGGTAAGACAGTAAGATGGGAAGAAAGGAAGAAAATGAAGCAAAAATTGATACTTGCACTTCACTCATTCTATAGAATCAACAATTAGGAACATGAAATAATCTATTGAAGTAATAGTGTAGATTCAAAATGCAATACTACAAAAAATAAGTCATATATCAATTATTCATATTATATATAATATATAATGTTTGTACATTTACTTGAGATGATCAAATCAAGAGTGGGGTCATTCCAATTATTCTAAGTCAAAAATATTTAGCATCCCTATGAATCAAACCTGGACTAGCAGATGTAAATATAAACAAAATATAGTTAGACCAATAAACATTACATAAAAATAAAATATCCAAATAAAAATATAATGAATCAACAAAGAAAATGTTTTATAGTGGTAGATTAAAATACTAATCTATGCATCAAAATGGGCAATGGTGACTTTGATTTGGATAAAATGCTTATAGTGATGTAACATACAGATTACACAATATAGTTAAATGAGGTCCTACAATCAAAATATGAATTCTTGAATAGTAATGTAACATTTCATATAAAAATATAAGAAAAGTGCCAAAACACTATTGTAGTTGTAAATAGTAAATTGCTAATTTCTAATATCAATACCAAAAGCAATATTACCTTCATTAGCATAGTTGATGCTCAAACTTGCAAACATCTATCTCCATCCTTGTGTCAAATAATGATAGCCAACCCTTTCAACATTCCATTTATTTGGGATTCTGCTAACTAAAGAGAAGTTGTATGGCCTTAACTAACTAACTTTCCTTGTACCTGAGCATGACCTAACAAAAGAATAGTGGAGATGACATGATTCACGAAGGATATAAACTTTGTGTCTTGAGATAAAGATAATTATTATATATTTAAAATTTCAAAAAAACTATTCATGAATTTTGAAGTCAACCCATCCAAATTCTTTATATGCAAAATAAGATAAAATCATCAAAACATTCCTGCGTATGTCATCTAACGACATCCACTGAATAGGTAAATGGTTGTCCCCACAAACCTGTGAAGGCATTACAAGGAAGCTTCATTGCAATAGATGTTTGATGTTCCATAGGCACATTCCTCTTAAGATTTTCATATACATAAAATATTAGTCATGCAAAATCTGATTTCAAAATCAAAATGAAATGTATTGCTGATGTGGTACCAAGAAGATGTTTTTGATGATTACAAAGTTGGTAAATGTGAAAGATGCATAGTAGATGAACTCAGTGGCAATATGCTTGATGATAATGTTCTACTTTCGATGATCATGGACACAAATATCAATGAAAGTGATGCATTAAGTATGAACAACCAAATCAAATTATTGTGAAGGTGTCAATTGATTATGGCACTCCACTTTATGAATATTTACAAACAAACATGTTTAAATTTGCAAACAAGTTGTTGTGATTTACAGTACTTATAAAAAAAATATTCTTCCCATTTTCACCTATAATAAAGTTTTACTTCATATGATTATAATTAAAAAACCTTAAAAATTAGGGCAATCATATAAATCAAGCATTTTAAAGATATTCTTTAGTAATGGTTATTTTAAAATGAAATTGTTATCTATAAACATTTTTGTTTTAAATTCTTTTATATTTTAAATTCAAATTAAAATGTTTAAAATATATGGTGTCGAAAGTGAAACCCTAGCTTAGCATCAAACAATTTCATTACAAAAAAATCTTGAATCATCAACTTATTGTCTTAGCATCAATTTAAGTCACTATGTTACCTATGTGAGTTAGATAGAGAAATATGAAACTGAGGAGTTCATTTGAAGATCCAATTTCATGATATAATTGTATGATTAATTTAAATAGATGTTTGTATAATTTCTAAGAACATTGTAGAATGTAATAGCATTCTAATTTTAAATGTCAGAGCTACAGAGGTTGTTTCCAAGTATTCTGGAAAAATATGGAATCTTTGTTGGGCATGGGAAGTAACTATAGTTTTCTTTAAACATATAGATATGACATTTGATCATTGTAATCAAACACATAAACTTGCAAATCTGAAATGCACATCCCTTCAAACAAGGAGTACTTATATTCTTAGAAACATGAGAAAGGTCTTATTGTTGAAATAAGGCCTTAAAGAAAAACAAGAAGCAATGCATATGGAAAGAAAATCAACCATTATAATTCTTATTAATTTATCTTCATGAAAAAATATCATACCATGATAATGCACAAGCTTCGAATAAAATACTGCAAAAGATAGGATAAAACAAGATGTAGCTTACTTCTCAACATGTACAATCCAAACTCCCATTTATAACTTCAACATATGATTACATAACTCTTGTTATACACAGCCAAAACTTAATAATGTCAATCAAATCAATTTTGCAATTTCAAAAGGATAATGCAAGAACAAGTCTGAATATGCTTGATTATACCCACCTCTTCCCAAGCCTTGTAAATTGTAAGCCCATGATATAAGTGACTCATTCTCAAATAACACAAAGAAGACATTTGCTCATGATATATATTGACAATCAAATACTTTCTCCTCCTTGGTGTACAAGTGTGATACACAATCCATTGGTTAAGCCCACCACATTTAATCCAAATCATTAAAAATTTCCCCTTCCACATCATAGTGAGAAAATCATACGTTTTTAAGAATGAAAATACCATGATATATATAGCAAGTAATTTGTTTGAAAATTAGAGGAATACCAACAATCAATGAATTAATGGAAGTACATGCATTCTAGAATTAGTTCCATTATTTTTTTAAGATTTGACTATCAAATGGAAACTAATAGATTTCATAATAGCCAGTGAGAGAAACATCAGAAAGATATGCAAGCTAAGATGGCAGAGTAAGGCTTTGAATGTGTGTGTGTGTGTGTGTGTGTGTGTGAGAGAGAGAGAGAGAGAGAGAGAGAGAGAGAGAGAGAGAGAGAGAGAGAGAGAGCATCTACTTTGAATTTAAATGGTAGCCACACTTTTAGTGCAACCACCATGCATTAAACAACACTTTTCTTCCCCAAACGTTTCTAAAGAAGTTGTCATGTCAAGACAAAGGAAGATGATAGAAAACACCTTCCTTATCAAGTATATAAAAAATAGCTACTAACTAATTCCACATAGTCAATAACCTAGAACTTTCTATGTTTACCCACTAAAAGTAAGCTAATTATAATGTCAAGTTGGTAAGGCATTTGGGAAGAATTAATGGGACCATATATTGTTGTTTAGTTTTGATAGGTTTAGTTTGAGCTTCACTTGGTTTTGAGAATCCTTTCATATTCTCTACTTAACAAGGCCAACAACATGAAGGTGGATGCTCATTTGGCTTCTTCACCCCCTATAATAACTCTAAATTCCCAATTAACAACTAAGTAAATATTTCATTCATTTATTTTAGAAGTACATCATTGAATCATTATAATCACATAACATTCATTAACACAATATACAATTAATTAATATGTATAAACATTCATCAATAATTTGTGAACACTAT
The DNA here is from genome assembly GCA_028749045.1 of Cupressus sempervirens. Lineage (NCBI taxonomy): Eukaryota > Viridiplantae > Streptophyta > Pinopsida > Cupressales > Cupressaceae > Cupressus > Cupressus sempervirens. The sequence continues at coordinate 843,607,309 of CM053783.1, forward strand.
TGAAGAAAGATTGATACAAGTATGAATATGTGTTTCAATCATTATTATGTCATTGATGTCAAACATGTTACTTGCTAGTAAGACAATTGCTTAGATGATTTGAGTACTATCATTTTTTTGATTGATGAAGAGGATTTGATCAAATAAGGTAACAATAGCAACTAGAGGAAAGGCTGAATTATGATATAGAAAAGAGATACAAAGGTCAATTAAGAAAGTGATATTATAGTGCATTGATTATCTACTTAAGGTTACAAAGGTTGGATACACTAATTAAGTCTACCAAGCTTGACTGAGTGGATAGTAGGTGTCAAGCAAAGATAGTGCAAGCCGAGTAGAAAATTAGTTCAAGCCAAGAAAAGTAAAATTCTAGTGTATGCTAAGTGATATTGTGTTAGCTAAGTAAAGTTTAGTTCATGTTGAGCACCAGTAAACTTTAGTTTGTGCTGAGCAATTTAATAGTGGATATCGAGCAACGTAGTATGTGTCGAGCATCACAAGAAAGTTAATGTTGACTGTCAACATTATGAGAAAGATCATAAATTTGATTAATCTAAGCTAAAAAATTTGATTTCTTGGATTGTGTGAACCGTATGGAAGATAATCTTGATGAGTTGGTGGCACAGAATTCAAGATAAACTATTTTGAGGTGAATTCAAAGAGGATTGAAGGAGAAGTTTCTAGAGGGGAACAAAATGAAAAGATGGGTAGGTTCATTGAATCCTACCTAACCCTAAAATATATGATAGAGGATAAATGGAAAAACATCTAATTTCTCTTTATAAGGGAATACAAGGCATGAAACAATAGTTGGCATGAGCCAGAACCCAAGCAAAGACAAAGAGTTTGGGGTTTTGTTTCATATGGTGGCCAAACTATAGAGTCTAAAATTAGCATGAAAAGTAAGAAGAATTAAGGATATGGATGCTTGAAGAGTGAACAAGCTATTAAAGTTGAAGTGTGTGAAAGCAAAGAAAAATGGAGGATTGAAACTGAGATTTGTAATCTACAAAGTGAGTTGTAAGTTGTTATCAAATCAAGCCTTACTATTACTCTCTCATCATTATATCAATTTAAGGCAAATCTTTTGGATTAAAGTTGAACTAATAGTCATTTGTAAATCCTTTAACCTGGTGACATTCCAAGTGAATATCTAAATTCCTCTAAGAAGGCTCACTCCTAACAAGGTGATTGAAATCCTTTAACTAGGTCACATTTAACAATGTGCATTGTAACCTTTAACAAGGTTGGCCTTTCCCAAGGCATCACTTCAGAAGAGTGAGAATTAGTAGGATGTTACTGGTGGTTTTTTCCAAATTAAATTTATATGTTAAATCATTGTGTCAATTGTGTTATTGAATATGTTATTTCATGCTTACATTTTTGCAAAGTTGATTTGACAATAACCTACAAAGTTTAAGAAATTGCATAATCTAATAGATACATGCATGATGAATATGTTTTAATGGATATGGGTTCACTAAGCTATGAAAAGTTTTATTTGTACATCTAGACCTTGGATAACTGATTCACCCCCCTCTCATTTATTCTAAACAATTCCAAAAATTTGTATCAAAGCCATCTACTTAAGAGGACTAGTTTGAAGGTACTAGAAGCAAAAACATAAAGATGTTAAAAAGAGAAGTACTCAAGCTTAACAGAGACAACATTTTTGCATGAAATTTTTTGATGAAGCTACACCTTGTAGAACTTGGAGATCATGCACAATCTACCATCACCACATAGCATGTTAACCCTACTAGAGACCTAACTGCTAAAGATCTAAAAAGAAGAAAGAAAATAACCAGGCAATGTTGGAGATTGCATCTTCCCTAAGTTATGCCAAGTTTGATGATATCAATGGTTGTGATAGTGCTAAGAAATATGGGATGCTCTTCACACCATCTATGGAGGAGACACAAATGTTTTAAGAGCCAAATCTAAAAGTCTTAAAGGTAAGTTTGATGATATGAGAATGCAAGAAGGTGAGAATATTGCTTAATATTGCTTGAGGATAAAAGATGTTGTTAATTCCATAAGAGGAGCTAATGGTAAGATAGATGATGATAATATGTTAAGTAAAGTTTTGAAAATACCACTACCCATCTATGCTATTAGATTTTATGCAATTCAAGAATTGAGTTGTATACCAAGTTCCAATCTTACTCTTGAAGGTTTGGTAGGTAGACTTGCTTCTTTTGAGCTATCTAATTTTGATAATTTAAAATCTGATAATGTTGAATATGCTTTCAAAGCTAAGTTGTCATTGAAGGAATCTAATGAGAAGAAGAAAACAAAAAGTAAAATATGTTTCCAATGATAGAGATATAGATGAGGAAGATGTAGAACAACTTGAAGCACTACTAGCAAGTAGATTTCATAGAGGTAAAAGAAAATATAAAGGTAAGTCACTTGTCATGTGTTTTAATTGCAATGAAGTTGGTCATATTGCTACTAGATGTCCATAGAAAAAAAATACAGAGGTGGAGACAAGTACAAAAGTAGAAGAGATGTAGGTAGCAAAGATAACAAAGACAAAGGCAAGAAGTCTTGCTACATTGCTAAAGAAGAAACCAAAGATGAATCAGATGATCATGATGATAAAGTGGTGTATGTTGCAATGAAGGATGATTCTAATGAAGAAAGGGGACCTAAAATAGTGTCTTTTGTGAAAAAAATGATAGATGGATCAATGACAGTGGGTGATTACATCACATGACTAGAGATAAAAGTAAGTTCATTACCTTAAATTATTATGATGGAAATAGTGTAAGGTTTTGTAATGATGCATGTTGTCTAATAAAAGGAAAAGGTTCTATCAAACTCACCTAAAATATTTTATGTGGCAATGCTTACTACGTTGAAGGACTTAACTATAATTTGTCGAGTGTACCACAACTGAATAGTTTAGGTTATAAGGTTGAGTTTAAGAATAGGATTGTTAAGATATATGATACTGATGAAAAAATAATTGGAAAATGTGATCAAACTAGAGGTAATCTATTCTACTTTGATATTGATGATGATACTTGTTTAGTTGTAGAATTTAATGATGTATGGATATGGCATAAGAGGTTATGTCATGTTAATTTTGATAACTTGGTCAGTATCAGTAACATGAGAAGAGTAAGAGGTTTTTATAAGTTGAAGAAACCCAACAATATGATTTGGAAACAATGACAGTTAGGCAAGATGACAAAGTCAAGTTTTAAAAGTAAGACTCGTAGCTCTAAAGGAATATTAGAGATTGTTCATACTGACTTGTGTGAGCCAATTGATGTGTAAAGCTACAAAGGAGATAAGTACATTTTCTATTTGTTGATGATTATTCTAGAATGATGACAGTTATGTTTCTAAAATAGAAATTTCATACTTTCCAAATATTTAAGTGGTACTTAGCAAGAGTTGAGAAAGAAATAGGTAAAAGCCTTAAATGTTTGAGATTTGATAGAAAAGGAGAATTTACATCAAATGAATTTGAGATATTTTGTAATGACAGAGGAATCAAAAGATATACATCTACCCCTAGGACTCCTCCACAAAATGGAATTGTTGAAAGGAGGAACAAATCTATAATGGACTATGCTAGGCACTCATGATGGAGAAGAATGTTTCTTTGAAATATTAGAAAGAAGTTGTAAGCACAGTTGTCTATACCTTGAACTGTGTGCAAGTCAAGAAAGGTACTCATTCAATAATTTTTAAAGTATGGTATGGATACTCACCCAATGTAAAATATGTTGAAATTTGATTTAAAAGATTATTGAAAAAGAGATTGTTAAGAAAGAGATTGTTGAGGAAGATTATGTGTTTCAATCATTGTTTTTTCACTGATGTCAAACCTATTATTTGTTGGTAAGAAAATTTCTTATAAGAATCAAGTACTATCACTTAGTTGATTAATGTGGAGGATTTGATCAATAAGATGTAACAAAAGCACTTAGAGAAAAGGTTGAGTTATGATTATGAAATGAAGTTCAAGGATTAGTTAAGACAATGCTAACATGATGTATTGATGATCTACTTAAGGTTACAACATGGCTAGCTACACTTAGAAAGTTTAGAAGAATAAATTAAACAAAGTTTGTCTACCAAGCTTGATTGAGTAGATAGTAGGTGCTGAGCAAAGTTAGTGCAAGCTGAGCAAAAAGTCAGTTAGAGCCAAGTAAAAGCAAAATCTAGTGGATTTTGAGCAAGACAGTTGATGCCGAGTAAAGTTTAGTTGATACCAAGCACCAATAAACTTTAGTTAATGCCAAGTGATTTCATAGTTGATGTTGAGAAATGTAGTATGTCTCAAGCATCAGAAGGTTGATAATGCCAAGCTGTTGCATTATGATAAAGATTGAAGATTCACTAAATCTAAGCCGACAAGTTTGTTTTCTTAAAATTTGTGAACCAAGAGGAAGATAAGATTGATGAGTTGGTGGCACAAAATTTGATGTAAACTATTTTTAGGAATATTCAAATGGATTCTAAGAGAAGCTTCTAGAAAAGACAAGATATGGGGTGGATACATTATATCCTACCTAATCCATCCAAATGCCTAATTTAGATGATGGATAATGAGCAATAAATTATTCTACTTTCCTATTTATAGGAATGTTTAATCATGAAGCAAATGAGGTTAGTGTCATGTGTGAAAACCTAAGGAGGAGAAGGAATTAAGGATTTTACTTCATCAAGTGACCCAAGAGAAGAGTCTACAATGGCATGTTAAGAAAGAAGGCTTAAGGAGATGAATGCTTGAAGGGTGAACAAGTTGTTAGAGTTGCCAAGTATGAAAGCCAAGAAGAATTGAGGACTGAACAGAGATCTATAATTTACAAGTAAAGTTGTTAGTTGTATCTGATCAAAACTCTATTGTTACTCTCTAACAATTGTGTCGGACTGGGGTAAATTCTTTGGAGTAAGGTTTACATAACAGTAATTAGAAAATCCTTTAACAAGGTGGCATTTCAAATGAATGGCCTAAAGTCCTCTAACAAGGCTCACTTTTAACAGGGTGATTGAAATCCCTTAATTGGGTCAGATTTAATAGTTTGTATTGTAACCTTTAATAGGGTTGGTCTTTCATAGGGCATCACTTCAAAAGAGTGAAAAAGGAGTAGCATGTTACTGGTGGTTTTTTCCAAATTGGGTTTCCATGTAAATCATTGCATCAAGTGTGCTAATGAATGTGTTATGTTTCATGCTTTACACTTCCACAAATTGATTTGACAGTAACATACAAGTTTTAGTAAATACATAATGGATGCATGCATGGGTATGAATGTTTTATGGGTTCACTAAATTGTGAAAAGTTTTATTTATACATCTGGACCTTGGATAACTAATTCACGCCCCCCCTCTCAATTATTCTAAAGTAATTCCAACAATTGGTATCAAATCCATTTACCTGAGAGGACTAATTTTAAGGTACTAGAAGCACAAAGATCTAGATGTCTAAAAGAGAGGTACCCAAGCTCAACAAAGATAACTTTCCTACATGGAAAATTTTGATGAAGCTACACCTTAGAGGACTTGGAGATCATGCACAATCTAACATTATAGTAGAACATGTTGATCTAGTAGGAACCCTAGCTACTGAAGATATGAAGAAGAAAAAGAACACAATTAGGCAATGTTAGAGATTGCCTCTACCCTAATCTATGCAAAATTTGATGATATCAAAGGTTGTGACATTGCAAAGAAAATGTGGGATGCCCTAAACACCATCTATGGAGGAGACAAAAATATTCAAAGAGCCAAATCTAAGAGTCTTAGAGGTAAGTTTAATGATATGACAATAGAAGAAGGTGAAAATATTGCTCAATATGTTGCTAGGATAAAAGAATTGTTAGTGCAATAAGAGGAGCTACTGGCCATAAAGATTATGATCTTGTATTAAGTAAAGTCTTGAGAACATTACTACTTATTTATGCTATTAGAGTTTCTACAATCCAAGAATTAAGATGAATTCAAGGAAATAATCAAACTCTTGAAGGTTTGGTAGGTAAACTCACTATTTTTGAGCTATCTAACTTTGACAATTACAAACCAGAGAGTCTTGAGTCTTCTCTCAAAGCTAACTTGTTATTGAAGGATTTTGATGAAGTGAAGTAGAAGAAGAAGAAGAAGAAAAGAAAGATAGAGTATGTATCTAGTGACAATGATACAGATGAGGAAGATGTTGAACAATTGGAAGCACTACTAGCAAGAAGATTTCACAGAGGTAAAGGCAAGTTCAAAGGAAAGTTACCCATTATTTGTTTCAATTGTAATGAAATTGGTCATATTGTTGCAAGATGTACATAAAAGAAGAACTACAGAGAAGGAAACAAGTATAAAAATAGAAGAGAAGATGACAATAGAGATTACAAAGACAAAGGCAAGAAGTTATGCTACATTTTTAAGAAGAAAGTAGGGATGATTCTTATGAACATGATGATGAAGTGGTATATGTTGTAATGAAAGATGAATCTAATGAAGATGATGCAACTACACTTGTGACCTCTATGAACAAGAATGATAGATGGATCATTGATAGTGGATGCTCACATCACATTACTAGAGACAAAAGTAAGTTCATTACCTTAACTTGTTATGATGGAAATAGTGTAAGATTTGGTAATGATGCCCCATACTTGATAAAAAAAAAAGGCTCTACCAAACTCATAGACAAGATTTCATGTGACAATACTTACTATGTTGAAGGACTGAATTATAATTTTTTAAGTGTGCCACAATTGAATAATCTAGGAAGCAAGGTTGAATTTGGAAACAAAACTACTAAGATATATGACACAAATGGGAAACTAATTGGAAAAGGTGATCAAACTAGAATTAATCTATTCTATTTGGATATAGATGACACTAGTTGTTTTATTACAAAATTTGATGATATATGGCTTTGGCACAAGGGATTATGTTATGTTAATTTTGATAACTTGGTTAGTATCAGTAACATGAAGAAAGTTAGAGGATTTCCTAAGTTGAAAAAACTTGATAATGTAGTGTACAAACAATATTAGCTAGGCAAAATGTCAAAGTCAAGCTTTAAGAGTAAAGCTTATACCTCTAAAGAAATACTAGAGATTTTTCATACTAACCTATGTGGACCAATTGAAGTGCAAAACTACAAAGGAGATGAGTACATAATGTTAATTGCTAATGATTACTCTAGAATGATGACAGTCATGTTTCTAAAACAAAAAATTGATGCTTTTCAAATGTTCAAATGGTATTCAGCAATAGTTGAGAAAGAGACAGGTAAGAGTCTAAAATTCTTGAGATCAAATAGAGGAGGAGAATTTGCTTCAAATGAGTTTGAGATGTTCTATAATGACAAAGGAATCAAAAGATCTACACCCAAGACCCCTCCACAAAATGGGATTGTTGAAAGCAGAAATAGGTTTATAATGGACTATGCCAAAACACTTATGATGGATAAGAATGTTGCTCTAAAATACTAGAGAGAAGTTGTAAGTACTACTGTATATACCTTGAACCATGTGCAAATCAAGAAAGGTACTCATTCAACATCTTTTGAACTATGGTATGGATATCCACCCAATGTAAAATACTTTAAGGTATTTGGAAGTAAGTGTTATATTCTTAAAGATGTTAGGAATGGAAAGTTTAATGCAAAAAGTGAAGAAGGTATATTTCTTAGATACTCCACAAGAAGCAAGGCTTATAAGTGTTTAAATACTAACACTAACAAAATTGTGGAAAGTGAAAATGTGAATTTTGATGAATTTATACAAGTACATGTGGCTGAGCCTATAAAAGAACTAGAAGAATACAAATCATTTTAATACTTGTATAAAGGAATGCTTACTAAAGAAGATGTTGCAAATCAAGTTAAAAATCAATAACAAGTATCAATGACTATCGACTCACACCCTATGAATTTTGAGTTGCATTCAAGAACCGAGTTACATTTAGATTTTGAGCTTCAAAATGAAGAAGATGCACATTTTGATTCAAAGATTAGTACACATGAAAGAGATGCTAAGATATTTGAAAAAGATGTACACAGTGACTCTGAAGCTAAAAGACAAAGTGTAGAATGGAGAACTAAGACAAGATTGTCTAAATATATCAAAAGACATCATCTTGCTAGTCAAATCATTGGAAACAAAGATGCTAGGCTAATGACAAGAAATAGATTGAGAAGTGAATCATGTTTGTTAAGCATGAAGGAGCCCAAAATAGTAAAAGATGCATTAGAAGATTATGATTGGTACAAGGCCATGGAAGAAGAGATTCGACAGATAGAAAAGAACAGAACATGGAATCTAGTTCCTAGACTAGAAGACAAGAATATGATTAGTACCAAGTGGGTATTCAGAACAAGTTAGATGAGAATGGTGAAGTCACAAGAAACAAAAAAAGATTAGTTTGCAAGGGATATGCACAAGAAGAATGAATTGACTATGGAGAGACATTTGCTCCTATTGCAAGAATGGAAGGAGTAAGAACTCTACTTGCTTATGATGCATACAAAGGTTTCAAAGTTTATCAAATAGATGTTAAAACTATATTTTTGAATAGCATACTAGAAGAGGAAGTCTACATAGAATAGCTAGAAGGATTTGTTGATGATAACAATAGGAACATGATATGTAGATTGCACAAAGATTAAAGCAAGCACCAAGAGCATAGTATGAGAGACTTCATACTTATCTTGTGAAGATTGGATTTGAAAGGATTAATGATAGCAACAATCTATACATAAAGACAGAAAAAGGCAAAGGTATTTTTCTATCTAAAATATTTGTTGATGATATGATATTTGGAGGACAAGATTCTTTATGTAAGGATTTTACAAATAAGATGAAGCAAGAATTTGAAATGTCTATGTTTGGAGAAATCAATTTTTTGTGGGATTGCAAGTATATTAGATGAAGTATAGTATATACATCACTCAGCCAAAGTATGTCAAAGATATATTGAAGACATTTGGACTAGAGGATTCCAAACCAGTAAGTACACCTATGGTGATAGGACACAAGTTGTCAAAGAATGATGATTTAGTTGAGGTGAATCAAACATTGTATAGGTCTATGATTGGAAAATTACATATAGGACATAATAGACCTGATATTGCATTATCTATAGGGATAGTTACAAGATCCTCTACTAATTCCAAGGAGAATCACTTAATGGTTGTGAAGAGGATAATGAGATACATGAAAGGAATGGAAGAGTTTGGTCTATACTACAAGAAGAATGAAATGTTTGACTTAAGAGCCTACATTGATGATAGAAAGAGCACCAGTGGAGCAACATTTTTCTTAGACAAGAGACTAGTTACATGGACAAGAAAGAAATAGAGTTGTATTTCACAATTTACTACTGAAGTAGAATATGTTGTTGCTGCTATAAATTGCACAAATATTGTATGGATCAAATAGCTACTCAAAGGAATGAAGGAAGAAATCATTGAAATAGTGATACTTTATTGTGATAATACAAGTGCTATCAATATATCAAAGAATCTAGTGATGCACACAAAGACAAAGCACATTGCAATCAAGTATCTTTATGTAAGAGAATTAGTTCAAGACAAAGAGGTGAAAATTAAATATGTTAACCCAAAGGAGCAAATTGTTGATATCTTCACAAAACCATTACCTAAGGATACTTATGAGTATCTAAGAGGTAAACTAGGGGTTATAACCCTATCAAAGGCTATTTAAGAAATAGAAAGAGTGCCCTACATCAAACAAGTTGGTGTTCATATAATACAAATTAATGTAGTGGATCTTACTTTATGAACTGCCTAAAGTAAAAATTCAAAACAATCACAAGCAAGGTGATAGAGGGATAAACTGAAGAAATAGTAAATGCTTATATTTGCATTCTTTAAGATGACAAATTTTATGGTAAAGGTCTTTGGTATTGTTGTCAAAGAGGGAGAAAGTACATTAAATTGATTATCATCAGAAGAAGAGTTTTATTGATCAAGTGCAAGAGATAAGTCGGAGAAATCTTAAACTAATCTATTGATCAGGGAGGGAGAAAGATATTAAGAATCAAGTCAAAAAAAAGAGTGAGACATTGATCAGAGAGCCAAAAAGATCACATCAAAGGGAGATACTATGCTGATCAATCTAGCATAAAAGAGGGAGAAATCCTAATCCACCTAGTAAGAGGGAGATACAAAAAGGAACTCAGAGGGAGTTTTAAGAAAGAGTTTTGTAACCTAATTAGAAGATGGAAGTTGTTGATAGAGGGAGGAATTATTGCTATAATATTTTAACCTACTTAGATTGGTTGAATGAGATGTTCATCATTTGATTGACTTGGTTGATTAGTTTGATTTGCCATCAATGCTAAAGAGGGAGATTGTTGAAATCCAATTGAAAAGATCATTGAAAAAGAGATTGTTAAGAAGGAGATTATTGAAGAAGATTATGTATTTCAATCATTGTTTTGTCACTGATTTCAAACCTACTATTTGCTTGTAATACAATTTCTTATAAAATTCATATACTATCACTTAGTTTATTGATGAGGAGGATTTGATCAATAAGATGTAACAAAAGCACCTAGAGAAAAGGTTGAGTTATGATTATGAACTAAAGTATAAGGATCACTTAAGACAATGATGATTGTATGCACCCTAAAATGGTCCACT